>JAKKIB010000196.1:0-52500 GCA_023089585.1 Melophagus ovinus
ATCATTCGACTTTTACTTAATCATAATATAGAAAATTTTTTCTTTATTTTATATATCCTTATAAATATATTATAAGGTAATAAAATAATCAACTAGACAAACCTTTATTTCCTACATGGCAACATGCAGCCAAATAAGTGGTTCTCTACTTTGAATAATATAAGTTTAAACTTATATATAACTTCAAATGAATTTGAAGCAAACATTCAAAACAAATGTTAAAAGAATGAAATAATACATCTTAAATCTTCTTACTTCCCACTTTTTGCTTTTACTTGTCTTACACCCATTATATAAATTTTCTCTTTTATTTTACATATCCTTATAAATATTTTATAGGAAACAAAATCGATCAATTAAACATGATTAACTTTGTATAATCATCGTAAATTGTATGCTAATGCATACATCTTTGGATATGTAAAATATAAAAGTAATTTAACGTCATTGCCTTTTGACGCATATTTAATGCCACATAAATTTGCAGAGTATACTAAATCTTTATGCATGCAAGCCCCAGAAGATGCAAAAGGTGGCTTCATGCATCAACCATTTTATTCTCAATTTCATTTAACATATATAAATACATTTCACTCTTGTATTATATATTAATTTCCAATTAATGAAGTCCATCAATTTCATTCATTTCAATAACGAATGATAATTTTTGTAAAGTATAATCGAATTTTTTTCAATAGTCAAAAAAATTCATACTTTATAATAATAATAATTTGGACTTCATAAGCACATCGAATGACTTTGCTTAAATAAAACAAAATCATTCGCTATTACAAATGATATTGTGGAGACTCTTTGTTAAATCATATTAATCCATTCATTTCAATATTTATTAATATGTACACACAATTATCATTCTTTAATTTTAAACATTCTAAAAGAAATGTTTAAAGAATGTAAAAAGTCATCTTTCATCATCATTCGACTTTTTACTTAATATAATATAGAAAATTTTTTCTTTTATTTATATATCCTTATAATATATTAATAAGGTAATAAAATAATCAACTAGACAAACCTTTATTTCCTACATGGCAACATGCAGCCAATAGGTGGTTCTCTACTTTGAATAATATAAGTTTAAACTTATATATAACTTCAAATGAATTTGAAGCAGAACATTCAAAACAAATGTTAAAAGAATGTAATAATACATCTTTAAATCTCTCCTTACTTCCCACTTTTTGCCTTTTTACCTTGTCTTACACCCATTATATAAATTTTCTCTTTTATTTTACATATCCTTATAAATATTTTATAGGAAACAAAATCGATCAATTAAACATGATTAACTTTGTATAATCATCGTAAATTGTATGCTAATGCATACATCTTTGGTATGTAAATATTAAAGTAATTTAACGTCATTGCCTTTTGACGCATATTTAATGCCACATAAATTTGCAGAGTATACTAAATCTTATGCATGCAAGCCCAGAAGATGCAAAAGGTTGGCTTCATGCATCACCATTTTATTCTCAATTTCATTTAACATATATAAATACATTTCACTCTTGTATTATATATTAATTTCCAATTAATGAAGTCCATCAATTTCATTCATTCAATAACGAATGATAATTTTTGTAAGTATAATCGAATTTTTTTTCAATAGTCAAAAAAATTCATACTTTATAATAATAATAATTTGGACTTCATAAGCACATCGAATGACTTTGCTTAAATAAAACAAAAATCATTCGCTATTACAAATTGATATTGTGAGACTCTTTGTTATAATCATATTAATCCATTCATTTCAATATTTATTATAGTGTACACACAATTATCAATTCTTTAATTTTAAACATTCTAAAAGAAATGTTTAAAGAATGTAAAAAGTCATCTTTCACAATTCGACTTTTTACTTAATTATAAAAGAAATGTTAAAAATTTCTTTTTATTTTACTTTTTACTTAATCATAATATAAAAATTTTTTCTTTTATTTTTATATCCTTATAAAATATATAAGGTAAATAATATAATCAACTAGACAAACCTTTATTTCCTACATGGTAACATGCAGCCAAATAGGTGGTTCTCTACTTTGAATAATATAAGTTTAAACTTATATATAACTTCAAATGAATTTGAAGCAAACATTCAAAACAAATGTTAAAAGAATGTAATAATACATCTTTAAATCTTCTTACTTCCCACTTTTTGCTTTTTACTTGTCTTACACCCATTATATAAATTTTCTCTTTTATTTTACATATCCTTATAAATATTTTATAGGAAACAAAATCGATCAATTAAACATGATTAACTTTGTATAATCATCGTAAATTGTATGCTAATGCATACATCTTTGATATGTAAAATATAAAAGTAATTTAACGTCATTGCCTTTTGACGCATATTTAATGCCACATAAATTTGCAGAGTATACTAAATCTTTATGCATGCAAGCCCAGAAGATGCAAAAGGTTGGCTTCATGCATCACCATTTTATTCTCAATTTCATTTAACATATATAAATACATTTCACTCTTGTATTATATATTAATTTTCCAATTAATGAAGTCCATCAATTTCATTCATTTCAATAACGAATGATAATTTTTGTAAAGTATAATCGAATTTTTTTTCAATAGTCAAAAAAATTCATACTTTATAATAATAATAATTTGGACTTCATAAGCACATCGAATGACTTTGCTTAAATAAAACAAAAATCATTCGCTATTACAAATTGATATTGTGGAGACTCTTTGTTATAATCATATTAATCCATTCATTTCAATATTTATTAATAGTGTACACACAATTATCATTCTTTAATTTTAAACATTCTAAAAGAAATGTTTAAAGAATGTAAAAAGTCATCTTTCATCATCATTCGACTTTTTACTTAATTATAATATAGAAAATTTTTTCTTTTATTTTATATATCCTTATAAATATATTAATAAGGTAATAAAATAATCAACTAGACAAACCTTTATTTCCTACATGGCAACATGCAGCCAAATAGGTGGTTCTCTACTTTGAATAATATAAGTTTAAACTTATATATAACTTCAAATGAATTTGAAGCAGAACATTCAAAACAAATGTTAAAAGAATGTAATAATACATCTTTAAATCTTCTTACTTCCCACTTTTTGCTTTTTACTTGTCTTACACCCATTATATAAATTTTCTCTTTTATTTTACATATCCTTATAAATATTTTATAGGAAACAAAATCGATCAATTAAACATGATTAACTTTGTATAATCATCGTAAATTGTATGCTAATGCATACATCTTTGGATATGTAAAATATAAAAGTAATTTAAACGTCATTGCCTTTTGACGCATATTTAATGCCACATAAATTTGCAGAGTATACTAAATCTTTATGCATGCAAGCCCAGAAGATGCAAAAGGTTGGCTTCATGCATCACCATTTTATTCTCAATTTCATTTAACATATATAAATACATTTCACTCTTGTATTATATATTAATTTTCCAATTAATGAAGTCCATCAATTTCATTCATTTCAATAACGAATGATAATTTTTGTAAAGTATAATCGAATTTTTTTTCAATAGTCAAAAAAATTCATACTTTATAATAATAATAATTTGGACTTCATAAGCACATCGAATGACTTTGCTTAAATAAAACAAAAATCATTCGCTATTACAAATTGATATTGTGGAGACTCTTTGTTATAATCATATTAATCCATTCATTTCAATATTTATTAATAGTGTACACACAATTATCAATTCTTTAATTTTAAACATTCTAAAAGAAATGTTTAAAGAATGTAAAAAGTCATCTTTCATCATCATTCGACTTTTTTACTTAATTATAATATAGAAAATTTTTTCTTTTATTTTATATATCCTTATAAATATATTAATAAGGTAATAAAATAATCAACTAGACAAACCTTTATTTCCTACATGGCAACATGCAGCCAAATAGGTGGTTCTCTACTTTGAATAATATAAGTTTAAACTTATATATAACTTCAAATGAATTTGAAGCAGAACATTCAAAACAAATGTTAAAAGAATGTAATAATACATCTTTAAATCTTCTTACTTCCCACTTTTTGCTTTTTACTTGTCTTACACCCATTATATAAATTTTCTCTTTTATTTTACATATCCTTTATAAATATTTTTATAGGAAACAAAATCGATCAATAAAACATGATTAACTTTGTATAATCATCGTAAATTGTATGCTAATGCATACATCTTTGGATATGTAAAATATAAAAGTAATTAAACGTCATTGCCTTTTGACGCATATTTAATGCCACATAAATTTGCAGAGTATACTAAATCTTTATGCATGCAAGCCCCAGAAGATGCAAAAGGTTGGCTTCATGCATCACCATTTTATTCTCAATTTCATTTAACATATATAAATACATTTCACTCTTGTATATATATTAATTTTCCAATTAATGAAGTCCATCAATTTCATTCATTTCAATAACGAATGATAATTTTTGTAAAGTATAAATCGAATTTTTTTTCAATAGTCAAAAAATTCATACTTTATAATAATAATAATTTGGACTTCATAAGCACATCGAATGACTTTGCTTAAATAAAACAAAAATCATTCGCTATTACAAATTGATATTGTGGAGACTCTTTGTTATAATCATATTAATCCATTCATTTTCAATATTTATTAATAGTGTACACACAATATCAATTCTTTAATTTTAAACATTCTAAAAGAAATGTTAAAGAATGTAAAAAGTCATCTTTCATCATTCATTCAAATCATTCAAAAGAAATTTTAAAAAATGTAAAAAGTCATCTTTCATCATCATTCGACTTTTACTTAATTATAATATAGAAAATTTTTTCTTTTATTTATATATCCTTATAAATATATTAATAAGGTAATAAAATAATCAACTAGACAAACCTTTATTTCCTACATGGCAACATGCAGCCAAATAGGTGGTTCTCTACTTTGAATAATATAAGTTTAAACTTATATATAACTTCAAATGAATTTGAAGCAGAACATTCAAAACAAATGTTAAAAGAATGTAATAATACATCTTTAAATCTTCTTACTTCCCACTTTTTGCTTTTACTTGTCTTACACCCATTATATAAATTTTCTCTTTTATTTTACATATCCTTATAAATATTTTATAGGAAACAAAATCGATCAATTAAACATGATTAACTTTGTATAATCATCGTAAATTGTATGCTAATGCATACATCTTTGATATGTAAAATATAAAAGTAATTTAACGTCATTGCCTTTTGACGCATATTTAATGCCACATAAATTTGCAGAGTATACTAAATCTTTATGCATGCAAGCCCCAGAAGATGCAAAAGGTTGGCTTCATGCATCACCATTTTATTCTCAATTTCATTTAACATATATAAATACATTTCACTCTTGTATTATATATTAATTTTCCAATTAATGAAGTCCATCAATTTCATTCATTTCAATAACGAATGATAATTTTTGTAAAGTATAATCGAATTTTTTTTTCAATAGTCAAAAAAATTCATACTTTATAATAATAATAATTTGGACTTCATAAGCACATCGAATGACTTTGCTTAAATAAAACAAAAATCATTCGCTATTACAAATTGATATTGTGAGACTCTTTGTTATAATCATATTAATCCATTCATTTCAATATTTATTAATAGTGTACACACAATTATCAATTCTTTAATTTTAAACATTCTAAAAGAAATGTTTAAAGAATGTAAAAAGTCATCTTTCATCATCATTCGACTTTTACTTAATTATAATATAGAAAATTTTTCTTTTATTTTATATATCCTTATAAATATATTAATAAGGTAATAAAATAATCAACTAGACAAACCTTTATTTCCTACATGGCAACATGCAGCCAAATAGGTGGTTCTCTACTTTGAATAATATAAGTTTAAACTTATATATAACTTCAAATGAATTTGAAGCAGAACATTCAAAACAAATGTTAAAAGAATGTAATAATACATCTTTAAATCTTCTTACTTCCCACTTTTGCTTTTACTTGTCTTACACCCATTATATAAATTTTCTCTTTTATTTTACATATCCTTATAAATATTTTATAGAAACAAAATCGATCAATTAAACATGATTAACTTTGTATAATCATCGTAAATTGTATGCTAATGCATACATCTTTGGATATGTAAAATATAAAAGTAATTAAACGTCATTGCCTTTTGACGCATATTTAATGCCACATAAATTTGCAGAGTATACTAAATCTTATGCATGCAGCAGCCCCAGAAGATGCAAAAGGTTGGCTTCATGCATCACCATTTTATTCTCAATTTCATTTAACATATATAAATACATTTCACTCTTGTATTATATATTAATTTTCCAATTAATGAAGTCCATCAATTTCATTCATTTCAATAACGAATGATAATTTTTGTAAAGTATAATCGAATTTTTTTTCAATAGTCAAAAAAATTCATACTTTATAATAATAATAATTTGGACTTCATAAGCACATCGAATGACTTTGCTTAAATAAAACAAAAATCATTCGCTATTACAAATTGATATTGTGGAGACTCTTTGTTATAATCATATTAATCCATTCATTTCAATATTTATTAATAGTGTACACACAATTATCAATTCTTTAATTTAAAACATTCTAAAAGAAATGTTTAAAGAATGTAAAAGTCATCTTTCATCATCATTCGACTTTTTACTTAAATCATCAATTATAAAAATGTAAAAAGTCATTTTCATCATTCGACTTTTACTTAATATAATATAGAAAATTTTTTCCTTTTATTTTATATATCCTTATAAATAATTATAAGTAATAAAATAATCAACTAGACAAACCTTTATTTCCTACATGGCAACATGCAGCCAAATAGGTGGTTCTCTACTTTGAATAATATAAGTTTAAACTTATATATAACTTCAAATGAATTTGAAGCAGAACATTCAAAAACAAATGTTAAAAGAATGTAATAATACATCTTTAAATCTTCTTACTTCCCACTTTTTGCTTTTTACTTGTCTTACACCCATTATAAATAAATTTCTCTTTTATTTTACATATCCTTATAAATATTTTATAGGAAACAAAATCGATCAATTAAACATGATTAACTTTGTATAATCATCGTAAATTGTATGCTAATGCATACATCTTTGGATATGTAAAATATAAAAGTAATTTAAAGTCATTGCCTTTTGACGCATATTTAATGCCACATAAATTTGCAGAGTATACTAAATCTTTATGCATGCAAGCCCCAGAAGATGCAAAAGGTTGGCTTCATGCATCACCATTTTATTCTCAATTTCATTTAACATATATAAATACATTTCACTCTTGTATTATATATTAATTTTCCAATTAATGAAGTCCATCAATTTCATTCATTTCAATAACGAATGATAATTTTTGTAAAGTATAATCGAATTTTTTTTCAATAGTCAAAAAAATTCATACTTTATAATAATAATAATTTGGACTTCATAAGCACATCGAATGACTTTGCTTAAATAAAACAAAAATCATTCGCTATACAAATTGATATTGTGGAGACTCTTTGTTATAATCATATTAATCCATTCATTTCAATATTTATTAATAGTGTACACACAATTATCAATTCTTTAATTTTAAACATTCTAAAAGAAATGTTTAAAGAATGTAAAAAGTCATCTTTCATCATCATTCGACTTTTTACTTAATTATAATATAGAAAATTTTTTCTTTTATTTTATATATCCTTATAAATATATTAATAAGGTAATAAAAAAATCAACTAGACAAACCTTTATTTCCTACATGGCAACATGCAGCCAAATAGGTGGTCTCTACTTTGAATAATATAAGTTTAAACTTATATAAACTTCAAATGAATTGAAGCAGAACATTCAAAACAAATGTTAAAAGAATGTAATAATACATCTTTAAATCTTCTTACTTCCCACTTTTTGCTTTTACTTGTCTTACACCCATATATAAATTTTCTCTTTTATTTTACATATCCTTATAAATATTTTATAGGAAACAAAATCGATCAATTAAACATGATTAACTTTGTATAATCATCGTAAATTGTATGCTAATGCATACATCTTTGGATATGTAAAATATAAAAGTATTTAACGTCATTGCCTTTTGACGCATATTTAATGCCACATAAATTTGCAGAGTATACTAAATCTTTATGCATGCAAGCCCCAGAAGATGCAAAAGGTTGCTTCATGCATCACCATTTTATTCTCAATTTCATTTAACATATATAAATACATTTCACTCTTGTATTATATATTAATTTTCCAATTAATGAAGTCCATCAATTTCATTCATTTCAATAACGAATGATAATTTTTGTAAAGTATAATCGAATTTTTTTTCAATAGTCAAAAAAATTTCATACTTTATAATAATAATAATTTGGACTTCATAAGCACATCGAATGACTTTGCTTAAATAAAACAAAAATCATTCGCTATTACAAATTGATATTGTGGAGACTCTTTGTTATAATCATATTAATCCATTCATTTCAATATTTATTATAGTGTACACACAATTATCAATTCTTTAATTTTAAACATTCTAAAAGAAATGTTAAAGAATGTAAAAAGTCATCTTTCATCATCATTCGACTTTTTACTATAATTTTAAAGAAGAAAAGTATTTTTCTTTTTATTTTAATATAATAGAAAATTTTTTCTTTTATTTTATAATATCCTTATAAATATATTATAGGTAATAAAATAATCAACTAGACAAACCTTTATTTCCTACATGGCAACATGCAGCCAAATAGGTGGTTCTCTACTTTGAATAATATAAGTTTAAACTTATATATAAC
The DNA here is from genome assembly GCA_023089585.1 of Melophagus ovinus. Taxonomy (NCBI): domain Eukaryota; kingdom Metazoa; phylum Arthropoda; class Insecta; order Diptera; family Hippoboscidae; genus Melophagus; species Melophagus ovinus. The sequence continues at coordinate 8,849 of JAKKIB010000196.1, forward strand.
TTCAAATGAATTTGAAGCAGAACATTCAAAACAAATGTTAAAAGAATGTAATAATACATCTTTAAATCTTCTTACTTCCCACTTTTTGCTTTTTACTTGTCTTACACCCATTATATAAATTTTCTCTTTTATTTTACATATCCTTATAAATATTTTATAGGAAACAAAATCGATCAATTAAACATGATTAACTTTGTATAATCATCGTAAATTGTATGCTAATGCATACATCTTTGATATGTAAAATATAAAAGTAATTAAACGTCATTGCCTTTTGACGCATATTTAATGCCACATAAATTTGCAGAGTATACTAAATCTTTATGCATGCAAGCCCCAGAAGATGCAAAAGGTGGCTTCATGCATCACCATTTTATTCTCAATTTCATTTAACATATATAAATACATTTCACTCTTGTATTATATATTAATTTTCCAATTAATGAAGTCCATCAATTTCATTCATTTCAATAACGAATGATAATTTTTGTAAAGTATAATCGAATTTTTTTTCAATAGTCAAAAAAATTCATACTTTATAATAATAATAATTTGGACTTCATAAGCACATCGAATGACTTTGCTTAAATAAAACAAAAATCATTCGCTATTACAAATTGATATTGTGGAGACTCTTTGTTATAATCATATTAATCCATTCATTTCAATATTTATTAATAGTGTACACACAATTATCAATTCTTTAATTTTAAACATTCTAAAAGAAATGTTTAAAGAATGTAAAAAGTCATCTTTCATCATCATTCGACTTTTTACTTAATTATAATATAGAAAATTTTTTCTTTTATTTTATATATCCTTATAAATATATTAATAAGGTAATAAAATAATCAACTAGACAAACCTTTATTTCCTACATGGCAACATGCAGCCAAATAGGTGGTTCTCTACTTTGAATAATATAAGTTTAAACTTATATATAACTTCAAATGAATTTGAAGCAGAACATTCAAAACAAATGTTAAAAGAATGTAATAATACATCTTTAAATCTTCTTACTTCCCACTTTTTGCTTTTTACTTGTCTTACACCCATTATATAAATTTTCTCTTTTATTTTACATATCCTTATAAATATTTTATAGGAAACAAAATCGATCAATTAAACATGATTAACTTTGTATAATCATCGTAAATTGTATGCTAATGCATACATCTTTGGATATGTAAAATATAAAAGTAATTTAACGTCATTGCCTTTTGACGCATATTTAATGCCACATAAATTTGCAGAGTATACTAAATCTTTATGCATGCAAGCCCCAGAAGATGCAAAAGGTTGGCTTCATGCATCACCATTTTATTCTCAATTTCATTTAACATATATAAATACATTTCACTCTTGTATTATATATTAATTTTCCAATTAATGAAGTCCATCAATTTCATTCATTTCAATAACGAATGATAATTTTTGTAAAGTATAATCGAATTTTTTTTCATAGTCAAAAAAATTCATACTTTATAATAATAATAATTTGGACTTCATAAGCACATCATGAATGACTTGCTTAAATAAAACAAAAATCATTCGCTATTACAAATTGATATTGTGGAGACTCTTTGTTATAATCATATTAATCCATTCATTTCAATATTTATTAATAGTGTACACACAATTATCAATTCTTTAATTTAAACATTCTAAAAGAAATGTTTAAAGAATGTAAAAAGTCATCTTTCATCATCATTCGACTTTTTACTTAATTATAATATAGAAAATTTTTTCTTTTATTTTATATATCCTTATAAATATATTAATAAGGTAATAAAATAATCAACTAGACAAACCTTTATTTCCTACATGGCAACATGCAGCCAAATAGGTGGTTCTCTACTTTGAATAATATAAGTTTAAACTTATATATAACTTCAAATGAATTTGAAGCAGAACATTCAAAACAAATGTTAAAAGAATGTAATAATACATCTTTAAATCTTCTTACTTCCCACTTTTTGCTTTTTACTTGTCTTACACCCATTATATAAATTTTCTCTTTTATTTTACATATCCTTATAAATATTTATAGGAAACAAAATCGATCAATTAAACATGATTAACTTTGTATAATCATCGTAAATTGTATGCTAATGCATACATCTTGGATATGTAAAATATAAAAGTAATTTAACGTCATTGCCTTTTGACGCATATTTAATGCCACATAAATTTGCAGAGTATACTAAATCTTTATGCATGCAAGCCCCAGAAGATGCAAAAGGTTGGCTTCATGCATCACCATTTTATTCTCAATTTCATTTAACATATATAAATACATTTCACTCTTGTATTATATATTAATTTTCCAATTAATGAAGTCCATCAATTTCATTCATTTCAATAACGAATGATAATTTTTGTAAAGTATAATCGAATTTTTTTTCAATAGTCAAAAAAATTCATACTTTATAATAATAATAATTTGGACTTCATAAGCACATCGAATGACTTTGCTTAAATAAAACAAAAATCATTCGCTATTACAAATTGATATTGTGGAGACTCTTTGTTATAATAATATTAATCCATTCATTTCAATATTTATTAATAGTGTACACACAATTATCAATTCTTTAATTTTAAACATTCTAAAAGAAATGTTTAAAGAATGTAAAAAGTCATCTTTCATCATCATTCGACTTTTTACTTAATCATATTAAGAAATATTTTTCTTTTCATTCATTCGATTTTATTAATCATAATATAGAAAATTTTTTCTTTTATTTATATATCCTTATAAATATATTATAAGTAAAAAAATAATCAACTAGACAAACCTTTATTTCCTACATGGCAACATGCAGCAAATAGGCGGTTCTCTACTTTGAATAATATAAGTTTAAACTTATATATAACTTCAAATGAATTTGAAGCAGAACATTCAAAACAAATGTTAAAAGAATGTAATAATACATCTTTAAATCTTCTTACTTCCCACTTTTGCTTTTACTTGTCTTACACCCATTATATAAATTTTCTCTTTTATTTTACATATCCTTATAAATATTTTATAGGAAACAAAATCGATCAATTAAACATGATTAACTTTGTATAATCATCGTAAATTGTATGCTAATGCATACATCTTTGGATATGTAAAATATAAAAGTAATTTAACGTCATTGCCTTTTGACGCATATTTAATGCCACATAAATTTGCAGAGTATACTAAATCTTTATGCATGCAAGCCCCAGAAGATGCAAAAGGTTGGCTTCATGCATCACACATTTTATTCTCAATTTCATTTAACATATATAAATACATTTCACTCTTGTATTATATATTAATTTTCCAATTAATGAAGTCCATCAATTTCATTCATTTCAATAACGAATGATAATTTTTGTAAAGTATAATCGAATTTTTTTTCAATAGTCAAAAAAATTCATACTTTATAATAATAATAATTTGGACTTCATAAGCACATCGAATGACTTTGCTTAAATAAAACAAAAATCATTCGCTATTACAAATTGATATTGTGGAGACTCTTTGTTATAATCATATTAATCCATTCATTTCAATATTTATTAATAGTGTACACACAATTATCAATTCTTTAATTTTAAACATTCTAAAAGAAATGTTTAAAGAATGTAAAAAGTCATCTTTCATCATCATTCGACTTTTTACTTAATTATAATATAGAAAATTTTTTCTTTTATTTTATATATCCTTATAAATATATTAATAAGGTAATAAAATAATCAACTAGACAAACCTTTATTTCCTACATGGCAACATGCAGCCAAATAGGTGGTTCTCTACTTTGAATAATATAAGTTTAAACTTATATATAACTTCAAATGAATTTGAAGCAGAACATTCAAAACAAATGTTAAAAGAATGTAATAATACATCTTTAAATCTTCTTACTTCCCACTTTTTGCTTTTTACTTGTCTTACACCCATTATATAAATTTTCTCTTTTATTTTACATATCCTTATAAATATTTTATAGGAAACAAAATCGATCAATTAAACATGATTAACTTTGTATAATCATCGTAAATTGTATGCTAATGCATACATCTTTGGATATGTAAAATATAAAAGTAATTAACGTCATTGCCTTTTGACGCATATTTAATGCCACATAAATTTGCAGAGTATACTAAATCTTTATGCATGCAAGCCCCAGAAGATGCAAAAGGTTGGCTTCATGCATCACCATTTTATTCTCAATTTCATTTAACATATATAAATACATTTCACTCTTGTATTATATATTAATTTTCCAATTAATGAAGTCCATCAATTTCATTCATTTCAATAACGAATGATAATTTTTGTAAAGTATAATCGAATTTTTTTTCAATAGTCAAAAAAATTCATACTTTATAATAATAATAATTTGGACTTCATAAGCACATCGAATGACTTTGCTTAAATAAAACAAAAATCATTCGCTATTACAAATTGATATTGTGGAGACTCTTTGTTATAATCATATTAATCCATTCATTTCAATATTTATTAATAGTGTACACACAATTATCAATTCTTTAATTTTAAACATTCTAAAAGAAATGTTTAAGAATGTAAAAAGTCATCTTTCATCATCATTCGACTTTTTACTTAATATAATATAGAAAATTTTTTCTTTTATTTTATATATCCTTATAATATATATTAATAAGGTAATAAAATAATCAACTAGACAAACCTTTATTTCCTACATGGCAACATGCAGCCAAATAGGTGGTTCTCTACTTTGAATAATATAAGTTTAAACTTATATATAACTTCAAATGAATTTGAAGCAGAACATTCAAAACAAATGTTAAAAGAATGTAATAATACATCTTTAAATCTTCTTACTTCCCACTTTTTGCTTTTTACTTGTCTTACACCCATTATATAAATTTTCTCTTTATTTTACATATCCTTATAAATATTTTATAGGAAACAAAATCGATCAATTAAACATGATTAACTTTGTATAATCATCGTAAATTGTATGCTAATGCATACATCTTTGGATATGTAAAATATAAAAGTAATTTAACGTCATTGCCTTTTGACGCATATTTAATGCCACATAAATTTGCAGAGTATACTAAATCTTTATGCATGCAAGCCCCAGAAGATGCAAAAGGTTGGCTTCATGCATCACCATTTTATTCTCAATTTCATTTAACATATATAAAATACATTTCACTCTTGTATTATATATTAATTTTCCAATTAATGAAGTCCATCAATTTCATTCATTTCAATAACGAATGATAATTTTTGTAAAGTATAATCGAATTTTTTTTCAATAGTCAAAAAAATTCATACTTTATAATAATAATAATTTGGACTTCATAAGCACATCGAATGACTTTGCTTAAATAAAACAAAAATCATTCGCTATTACAAATTGATATTGTGGAGACTCTTTGTTATAATCATATTAATCCATTCATTTCAATATTTATTAATAGTGTACACACAATTATCAATTCTTTAATTTTAAACATTCTAAAAGAAATGTTTAAAGAATGTAAAAAGTCATCTTTCATCATCATTCGACTTTTTACTTAATTATAATATAGAAAATTTTTTCTTTTATTTTATATATCCTTATAAATATATTAATAAGGTAATAAAATAATCAACTAGACAAACCTTTATTTCCTACATGGCAACATGCAGCCAAATAGGTGGTTCTCTACTTTGAATAATATAAGTTTAAACTTATATATAACTTCAAATGAATTTGAAGCAGAACATTCAAAACAAATGTTAAAAGAATGTAATAATACATCTTTAAATCTTCTTACTTCCACTTTTTGCTTTTACTTGTCTTACACCCCATTATATAAATTTTCTCTTTTATTTTACATATCCTTATAAATATTTTATAGGAAACAAAATCGATCAATTAAACATGATTAACTTTGTATAATCATCGTAAATTGTATGCTAATGCATACATCTTTGGATATGTAAAATATAAAAGTAATTTAACGTCATTGCCTTTTGACGCATATTTAATGCCACATAAATTTGCAGAGTATACTAAATCTTTATGCATGCAAGCCCAGAAGATGCAAAAGGTTGGCTTCATGCATCACCATTTTATTCTCAATTTCATTTAACATATATAAATACATTTCACTCTTGTATTATATATTAATTTTCCAATTAATGAAGTCCATCAATTTCATTCATTTCAATAACGAATGATAATTTTTGTAAAGTATAATCGAATTTTTTTTCAATAGTCAAAAAAATTCATACTTTATAATAATAATAATTTGGACTTCATAAGCACATCGAATGACTTTGCTTAAATAAAACAAAAATCATTCGCTATTACAAATTGATATTGTGGAGACTCTTTGTTATAATCATATTAATCCATTCATTTCAATATTTATTAATAGTGTACACACAATTATCAATTCTTTAATTTTAAACATTCTAAAAGAAATGTTTAAAGAATGTAAAAAGTCATCTTTTTCATCATCATTCGACTTTTTACTTAATTATAATATAGAAAATTTTTTCTTTTTATTTATATATCCTTATAATATATTAATAAGGTAATAAAATAATCAACTAGACAAACCTTTATTTCCTACATGGCAACATGCAGCCAAATAGGTGGTTCTCTACTTTGAATAATATAAGTTTAAACTTATATATAACTTCAAATGAATTTGAAGCAGAACATTCAAAACAAATGTTAAAAGAATGTAATAATACATCTTTAAATCTTCTTACTTCCCACTTTTTGCTTTTACTTGTCTTACACCCATTATATAAATTTTCTCTTTTATTTTACATATCCTTATAAATATTTTATAGGAAACAAAATCGATCAATTAAACATGATTAACTTTGTATAATCATCGTAAATTGTATGCTAATGCATACATCTTTGGATATGTAAAATATAAAAGTAATTTAACGTCATTGCCTTTTGACGCATATTTAATGCCACATAAATTTGCAGAGTATACTAAATCTTTATGCATGCAAGCCCCAGAAGATGCAAAAGGTTGGCTTCATGCATCACCATTTTATTCTCAATTTCATTTAACATATATAAATACATTTCACTCTTGTATTATATATTAATTTTCCAATTAATGAAGTCCATCAATTTCATTCATTTCAATAACGAATGATAATTTTTGTAAAGTATAATCGAATTTTTTTTCAATAGTCAAAAAAATTCATACTTTATAATAATAATAATTTGGACTTCATAAGCACATCGAATGACTTTGCTTAAATAAAACAAAAATCATTCGCTATTACAAATTGATATTGTGGAGACTCTTTGTTATAATCATATTAATCCATTCATTTCAATATTTATTAATAGTGTACACACAATTATCAATTCTTTAATTTTAAACATTCTAAAAGAAATGTTTAAAGAATGTAAAAAGTCATCTTTCATCATCATTCGACTTTTTACTTAATTATAATATAGAAAATTTTTTCTTTTATTTTATATATCCTTATAAATATATTAATAAGGTAATAAAATAATCAACTAGACAAACCTTTATTTCCTACATGGCAACATGCAGCCAAATAGGTGGTTCTCTACTTTGAATAATATAAGTTTAAACTTATATATAACTTCAAATGAATTTGAAGCAGAACATTCAAAACAAATGTTAAAAGAATGTAATAATACATCTTTAAATCTTCTTACTTCCCACTTTTTGCCTTTTACTTGTCTTACACCCATTATATAAATTTTCTCTTTTATTTTACATATCCTTATAAATATTTTATAGGAAACAAAATCGATCAATTAAACATGATTAACTTTGTATAATCATCGTAAATTGTATGCTAATGCATACATCTTTGGATATGTAAAATATAAAAGTAATTTAACGTCATTGCCTTTTGACGCATATTTAATGCCACATAAATTTGCAGAGTATACTAAATCTTTATGCATGCAAGCCCCAGAAGATGCAAAAGGTTGGCTTCATGCATCACCATTTTATTCTCAATTTCATTTAACATATATAAATACATTTCACTCTTGTATTATATATTAATTTTCCAATTAATGAAGTCCATCAATTTCATTCATTTCAATAACGAATGATAATTTTTGTAAAGTATAATCGAATTTTTTTTCAATAGTCAAAAAAATTCATACTTTATAATAATAATAATTTGGACTTCATAAGCACATCGAATGACTTTGCTTAAATAAAACAAAAATCATTCGCTATTACAAATTGATATTGTGGAGACTCTTTGTTATAATCATATTAATCCATTCATTTCAATATTTATTAATAGTGTACACACAATTATCAATTCTTTAATTTTAAACATTCTAAAAGAAATGTTTAAAGAATGTAAAAAGTCATCTTTCATCATCATTCGACTTTTTACTTAATTATAATATAGAAAATTTTTTCTTTTATTTTATATATCCTTATAAATATATTAATAAGGTAATAAAATAATCAACTAGACAAACCTTTATTTCCTACATGGCAACATGCAGCCAAATAGGTGGTTCTCTACTTTGAATAATATAAGTTTAAACTTATATATAACTTCAAATGAATTTGAAGCAGAACATTCAAAACAAATGTTAAAAGAATGTAATAATACATCTTTAAATCTTCTTACTTCCCACTTTTTGCTTTTACTTGTCTTACACCCATTATATAAATTTTCTCTTTTATTTTACATATCCTTATAAATATTTTATAGGAAACAAAATCGATCAATTAAACATGATTAACTTTGTATAATCATCGTAAATTGTATGCTAATGCATACATCTTTGGATATGTAAAATATAAAAGTAATTTAAACGTCATTGCCTTTTGACGCATATTTAATGCCACATAAATTTGCAGAGTATACTAAATCTTTATGCATGCAAGCCCCAGAAGATGCAAAAGGTTGGCTTCATGCATCACCATTTTATTCTCAATTTCATTTAACATATATAAATACATTTCACTCTTGTATTATATATTAATTTTCCAATTAATGAAGTCCATCAATTTCATTCATTTCAATAACGAATGATAATTTTTGTAAAGTATAATCGAATTTTTTTTCAATAGTCAAAAAAATTCATACTTTATAATAATAATAATTTGGACTTCATAAGCACATCGAATGACTTTGCTTAAATAAAACAAAAATCATTCGCTATTACAAATTGATATTGTGGAGACTCTTTGTTATAATCATATTAATCCATTCATTTCAATATTTATTAATAGTGTACACACAATTATCAATTCTTTAATTTTAAACATTCTAAAAGAAATGTTTAAAGAATGTAAAAAGTCATCTTTCATCATCATTCGACTTTTTACTTAATTATAATATAGAAAATTTTTTCTTTTATTTTATATATCCTTATAAATATATTAATAAGGTAATAAAATAATCAACTAGACAAACCTTTATTTCCTACATGGCAACATGCAGCCAAATAGGTGGTTCTCTACTTTGAATAATATAAGTTTAAACTTATATATAACTTCAAATGAATTTGAAGCAGAACATTCAAAACAAATGTTAAAAGAATGTAATAATACATCTTTAAATCTTCTTACTTCCCACTTTTTGCCTTTTACTTGTCTTACACCCATTATATAAATTTTCTCTTTTATTTTACATATCCTTATAAATATTTTATAGGAAACAAAATCGATCAATTAAACATGATTAACTTTGTATAATCATCGTAAATTGTATGCTAATGCATACATCTTTGGATATGTAAAATATAAAAGTAATTTAACGTCATTGCCTTTTGACGCATATTTAATGCCACATAAATTTGCAGAGTATACTAAATCTTTATGCATGCAAGCCCCAGAAGATGCAAAAGGTTGGCTTCATGCATCACCATTTTATTCTCAATTTCATTTAACATATATAAATACATTTCACTCTTGTATTATATATTAATTTTCCAATTAATGAAGTCCATCAATTTCATTCATTTCAATAACGAATGATAATTTTTGTAAAGTATAATCGAATTTTTTTTCAATAGTCAAAAAAATTCATACTTTATAATAATAATAATTTGGACTTCATAAGCACATCGAATGACTTTGCTTAAATAAAACAAAAATCATTCGCTATTACAAATTGATATTGTGGAGACTCTTTGTTATAATCATATTAATCCATTCATTTCAATATTTATTAATAGTGTACACACAATTATCAATTCTTTAATTTTAAACATTCTAAAAGAAATGTTTAAAGAATGTAAAAAGTCATCTTTCATCATCATTCGACTTTTTACTTAATTATAATATAGAAAATTTTTTCTTTTATTTTATATATCCTTATAAATATATTAATAAGGTAATAAAATAATCAACTAGACAAACCTTTATTTCCTACATGGCAACATGCAGCCAAATAGGTGGTTCTCTACTTTGAATAATATAAGTTTAAACTTATATATAACTTCAAATGAATTTGAAGCAGAACATTCAAAACAAATGTTAAAAGAATGTAATAATACATCTTTAAATCTTCTTACTTCCCACTTTTTGCCTTTTACTTGTCTTACACCCATTATATAAATTTTCTCTTTATTTTACATATCCTTATAAATATTTTATAGGAAACAAAATCGATCAATTAAACATGATTAACTTTGTATAATCATCGTAAATTGTATGCTAATGCATACATCTTTGGATATGTAAAATATAAAAGTAATTTAACGTCATTGCCTTTTGACGCATATTTAATGCCACATAAATTTGCAGAGTATACTAAATCTTTATGCATGCAAGCCCCAGAAGATGCAAAAGGTTGGCTTCATGCATCACCATTTTATTCTCAATTTCATTTAACATATATAAATACATTTCACTCTTGTATTATATATTAATTTTCCAATTAATGAAGTCCATCAATTTCATTCATTTCAATAACGAATGATAATTTTTGTAAAGTATAATCGAATTTTTTTTCAATAGTCAAAAAAATTCATACTTTATAATAATAATAATTTGGACTTCATAAGCACATCGAATGACTTTGCTTAAATAAAACAAAAATCATTCGCTATTACAAATTGATATTGTGGAGACTCTTTGTTATAATCATATTAATCCATTCATTTCAATATTTATTAATAGTGTACACACAATTATCAATTCTTTAATTTTAAACATTCTAAAAGAAATGTTTAAAGAATGTAAAAAGTCATCTTTCATCATCATTCGACTTTTTACTTAATTATAATATAGAAAATTTTTTCTTTATTTTATATATCCTTATAAATATATTAATAAGGTAATAAAATAATCAACTAGACAAACCTTTATTTCCTACATGGCAACATGCAGCCAAATAGGTGGTTCTCTACTTTGAATAATATAAGTTTAAACTTATATATAACTTCAAATGAATTTGAAGCAGAACATTCAAAACAAATGTTAAAAGAATGTAATAATACATCTTTAAATCTTCTTACTTCCCACTTTTTGCCTTTTACTTGTCTTACACCCATTATATAAATTTTCTCTTTTATTTTACATATCCTTATAAATATTTTATAGGAAACAAAATCGATCAATTAAACATGATTAACTTTGTATAATCATCGTAAATTGTATGCTAATGCATACATCTTTGGATATGTAAAATATAAAAGTAATTAAACGTCATTGCCTTTTGACGCATATTTAATGCCACATAAATTTGCAGAGTATACTAAATCTTTATGCATGCAAGCCCCAGAAGATGCAAAAGGTTGGCTTCATGCATCACCATTTTATTCTCAATTTCATTTAACATATATAAATACATTTCACTCTTGTATTATATATTAATTTTCCAATTAATGAAGTCCATCAATTTCATTCATTTCAATAACGAATGATAATTTTTGTAAAGTATAATCGAATTTTTTTTCAATAGTCAAAAAAATTCATACTTTATAATAATAATAATTTGGACTTCATAAGCACATCGAATGACTTTGCTTAAATAAAACAAAAATCATTCGCTATTACAAATTGATATTGTGGAGACTCTTTGTTATAATCATATTAATCCATTCATTTCAATATTTATTAATAGTGTACACACAATTATCAATTCTTTAATTTTAAACATTCTAAAAGAAATGTTTAAAGAATGTAAAAAGTCATCTTTCATCATCATTCGACTTTTTACTTAATTATAATATAGAAAATTTTTTCTTTTATTTTATATATCCTTATAAATATATTAATAAGGTAATAAAATAATCAACTAGACAAACCTTTATTTCCTACATGGCAACATGCAGCCAAATAGGTGGTTCTCTACTTTGAATAATATAAGTTTAAACTTATATATAACTTCAAATGAATTTGAAGCAGAACATTCAAAACAAATGTTAAAAGAATGTAATAATACATCTTTAAATCTTCTTACTTCCCACTTTTTGCTTTTTACTTGTCTTACACCCATTATATAAATTTTCTCTTTTATTTTACATATCCTTATAAATATTTTATAGGAAACAAAATCGATCAATTAAACATGATTAACTTTGTATAATCATCGTAAATTGTATGCTAATGCATACATCTTTGGATATGTAAAATATAAAAGTAATTAAACGTCATTGCCTTTTGACGCATATTTAATGCCACATAAATTTGCAGAGTATACTAAATCTTTATGCATGCAAGCCCCAGAAGATGCAAAAGGTTGGCTTCATGCATCACCATTTTATTCTCAATTTCATTTAACATATATAAATACATTTCACTCTTGTATTATATATTAATTTTCCAATTAATGAAGTCCATCAATTTCATTCATTTCAATAACGAATGATAATTTTTGTAAAGTATAATCGAATTTTTTTTCAATAGTCAAAAAAATTCATACTTTATAATAATAATAATTTGGACTTCATAAGCACATCGAATGACTTTGCTTAAATAAAACAAAAATCATTCGCTATTACAAATTGATATTGTGGAGACTCTTTGTTATAATCATATTAATCCATTCATTTCAATATTTATTAATAGTGTACACACAATTATCAATTCTTTAATTTTAAACATTCTAAAAGAAATGTTTAAAGAATGTAAAAAGTCATCTTTCATCATCATTCGACTTTTTACTTAATTATAATATAGAAAATTTTTTCTTTTATTTTATATATCCTTATAAATATATTAATAAGGTAATAAAATAATCAACTAGACAAACCTTTATTTCCTACATGGCAACATGCAGCCAAATAGGTGGTTCTCTACTTTGAATAATATAAGTTTAAACTTATATATAACTTCAAATGAATTTGAAGCAGAACATTCAAAACAAATGTTAAAAGAATGTAATAATACATCTTTAAATCTTCTTACTTCCCACTTTTTGCCTTTTACTTGTCTTACACCCATTATATAAATTTTCTCTTTTATTTTACATATCCTTATAAATATTTTATAGGAAACAAAATCGATCAATTAAACATGATTAACTTTGTATAATCATCGTAAATTGTATGCTAATGCATACATCTTTGGATATGTAAAATATAAAAGTAATTTAACGTCATTGCCTTTTGACGCATATTTAATGCCACATAAATTTGCAGAGTATACTAAATCTTTATGCATGCAAGCCCCAGAAGATGCAAAAGGTTGGCTTCATGCATCACCATTTTATTCTCAATTTCATTTAACATATATAAATACATTTCACTCTTGTATTATATATTAATTTTCCAATTAATGAAGTCCATCAATTTCATTCATTTCAATAACGAATGATAATTTTTGTAAAGTATAATCGAATTTTTTTTCAATAGTCAAAAAAATTCATACTTTATAATAATAATAATTTGGACTTCATAAGCACATCGAATGACTTTGCTTAAATAAAACAAAAATCATTCGCTATTACAAATTGATATTGTGGAGACTCTTTGTTATAATCATATTAATCCATTCATTTCAATATTTATTAATAGTGTACACACAATTATCAATTCTTTAATTTTAAACATTCTAAAAGAAATGTTTAAAGAATGTAAAAAGTCATCTTTCATCATCATTCGACTTTTTACTTAATTATAATATAGAAAATTTTTTCTTTTATTTTATATATCCTTATAAATATATTAATAAGGTAATAAAATAATCAACTAGACAAACCTTTATTTCCTACATGGCAACATGCAGCCAAATAGGTGGTTCTCTACTTTGAATAATATAAGTTTAAACTTATATATAACTTCAAATGAATTTGAAGCAGAACATTCAAAACAAATGTTAAAAGAATGTAATAATACATCTTTAAATCTTCTTACTTCCCACTTTTTGCTTTTACTTGTCTTACACCCATTATATAAATTTTCTCTTTTATTTTACATATCCTTATAAATATTTTATAGGAAACAAAATCGATCAATTAAACATGATTAACTTTGTATAATCATCGTAAATTGTATGCTAATGCATACATCTTTGGATATGTAAAATATAAAAGTAATTTAACGTCATTGCCTTTTGACGCATATTTAATGCCACATAAATTTGCAGAGTATACTAAATCTTTATGCATGCAAGCCCCAGAAGATGCAAAAGGTTGGCTTCATGCATCACCATTTTATTCTCAATTTCATTTAACATATATAAATACATTTCACTCTTGTATTATATATTAATTTTCCAATTAATGAAGTCCATCAATTTCATTCATTTCAATAACGAATGATAATTTTTGTAAAGTATAATCGAATTTTTTTTCAATAGTCAAAAAAATTCATACTTTATAATAATAATAATTTGGACTTCATAAGCACATCGAATGACTTTGCTTAAATAAAACAAAAATCATTCGCTATTACAAATTGATATTGTGGAGACTCTTTGTTATAATCATATTAATCCATTCATTTCAATATTTATTAATAGTGTACACACAATTATCAATTCTTTAATTTTAAACATTCTAAAAGAAATGTTTAAAGAATGTAAAAAGTCATCTTTCATCATCATTCGACTTTTTACTTAATTATAATATAGAAAATTTTTTCTTTTATTTTATATATCCTTATAAATATATTAATAAGGTAATAAAATAATCAACTAGACAAACCTTTATTTCCTACATGGCAACATGCAGCCAAATAGGTGGTTCTCTACTTTGAATAATATAAGTTTAAACTTATATATAACTTCAAATGAATTTGAAGCAGAACATTCAAAACAAATGTTAAAAGAATGTAATAATACATCTTTAAATCTTCTTACTTCCCACTTTTTGCTTTTTACTTGTCTTACACCCATTATATAAATTTTCTCTTTTATTTTACATATCCTTATAAATATTTTATAGGAAACAAAATCGATCAATTAAACATGATTAACTTTGTATAATCATCGTAAATTGTATGCTAATGCATACATCTTTGGATATGTAAAATATAAAAGTAATTTAACGTCATTGCCTTTTGACGCATATTTAATGCCACATAAATTTGCAGAGTATACTAAATCTTTATGCATGCAAGCCCCAGAAGATGCAAAAGGTTGGCTTCATGCATCACCATTTTATTCTCAATTTCATTTAACATATATAAATACATTTCACTCTTGTATTATATATTAATTTTCCAATTAATGAAGTCCATCAATTTCATTCATTTCAATAACGAATGATAATTTTTGTAAAGTATAATCGAATTTTTTTTCAATAGTCAAAAAAATTCATACTTTATAATAATAATAATTTGGACTTCATAAGCACATCGAATGACTTTGCTTAAATAAAACAAAAATCATTCGCTATTACAAATTGATATTGTGGAGACTCTTTGTTATAATCATATTAATCCATTCATTTCAATATTTATTAATAGTGTACACACAATTATCAATTCTTTAATTTTAAACATTCTAAAAGAAATGTTTAAAGAATGTAAAAAGTCATCTTTCATCATCATTCGACTTTTTACTTAATTATAATATAGAAAATTTTTTCTTTTATTTTATATATCCTTATAAATATATATAATAAGGTAATAAAATAATCAACTAGACAAACCTTTATTTCCTACATGGCAACATGCAGCCAAATAGGTGGTTCTCTACTTTGAATAATATAAGTTTAAACTTATATATAACTTCAAATGAATTTGAAGCAGAACATTCAAAACAAATGTTAAAAGAATGTAATAATACATCTTTAAATCTTCTTACTTCCCACTTTTTGCCTTTTACTTGTCTTACACCCATTATATAAATTTTCTCTTTTATTTTACATATCCTTATAAATATTTTATAGGAAACAAAATCGATCAATTAAACATGATTAACTTTGTATAATCATCGTAAATTGTATGCTAATGCATACATCTTTGGATATGTAAAATATAAAAGTAATTTAACGTCATTGCCTTTTGACGCATATTTAATGCCACATAAATTTGCAGAGTATACTAAATCTTTATGCATGCAAGCCCCAGAAGATGCAAAAGGTTGGCTTCATGCATCACCATTTTATTCTCAATTTCATTTAACATATATAAATACATTTCACTCTTGTATTATATATTAATTTTCCAATTAATGAAGTCCATCAATTTCATTCATTTCAATAACGAATGATAATTTTTGTAAAGTATAATCGAATTTTTTTTCAATAGTCAAAAAAATTCATACTTTATAATAATAATAATTTGGACTTCATAAGCACATCGAATGACTTTGCTTAAATAAAACAAAAATCATTCGCTATTACAAATTGATATTGTGGAGACTCTTTGTTATAATCATATTAATCCATTCATTTCAATATTTATTAATAGTGTACACACAATTATCAATTCTTTAATTTTAAACATTCTAAAAGAAATGTTTAAAGAATGTAAAAAGTCATCTTTCATCATCATTCGACTTTTTACTTAATTATAATATAGAAAATTTTTTCTTTTATTTTATATATCCTTATAAATATATTAATAAGGTAATAAAATAATCAACTAGACAAACCTTTATTTC
The DNA here is from genome assembly GCA_023089585.1 of Melophagus ovinus. Taxonomy (NCBI): domain Eukaryota; kingdom Metazoa; phylum Arthropoda; class Insecta; order Diptera; family Hippoboscidae; genus Melophagus; species Melophagus ovinus. Next base: position 25,853 of record JAKKIB010000196.1, read on the forward strand.
CTACATGGCAACATGCAGCCAAATAGGTGGTTCTCTACTTTGAATAATATAAGTTTAAACTTATATATAACTTCAAATGAATTTGAAGCAGAACATTCAAAACAAATGTTAAAAGAATGTAATAATACATCTTTAAATCTTCTTACTTCCCACTTTTTGCTTTTACTTGTCTTACACCCATTATATAAATTTTCTCTTTTATTTTACATATCCTTATAAATATTTTATAGGAAACAAAATCGATCAATTAAACATGATTAACTTTGTATAATCATCGTAAATTGTATGCTAATGCATACATCTTTGGATATGTAAAATATAAAAGTAATTTAACGTCATTGCCTTTTGACGCATATTTAATGCCACATAAATTTGCAGAGTATACTAAATCTTTATGCATGCAAGCCCCAGAAGATGCAAAAGGTTGGCTTCATGCATCACCATTTTATTCTCAATTTCATTTAACATATATAAATACATTTCACTCTTGTATTATATATTAATTTTCCAATTAATGAAGTCCATCAATTTCATTCATTTCAATAACGAATGATAATTTTTGTAAAGTATAATCGAATTTTTTTTCAATAGTCAAAAAAATTCATACTTTATAATAATAATAATTTGGACTTCATAAGCACATCGAATGACTTTGCTTAAATAAAACAAAAATCATTCGCTATTACAATTGATATTGTGGAGACTCTTTGTTATAATCATATTAATCCATTCATTTCAATATTTATTAATAGTGTACACACAATTATCAATTCTTTAATTTTAAACATTCTAAAAGAAATGTTTAAAGAATGTAAAAAGTCATCTTTCATCATCATTCGACTTTTTACTTAAATCATATTCAAAAGAAATGTTTAAAAAGTAAAAAGTCATCTTTCATCATCATTCGACTTTTTGCTTAATCATAATATAGAAAATTTTTTCTTTTATTTTATATATCCTTATAAATATATTATAAGGTAATAAAATAATCAACTAGACAAACCTTTATTTCCTACATGGTAACATGCAGCAAATAGGCGGCTATATACTTTGAATAAATTAAGTTTAAACATCCAATTTCAAATGAACCTTAAGCAGAACATTCAAAAGAAATGTTTAAAGAAATGTAAAAAGTCATATTTCATCATCATTCGACTTTTTACTTAAATCATAATATAAAAAAAATACTCTCTCTTTTATTTTACATATTCTTATAAAATATATTTTATAAGGTAGGTAAAATAAAATCACTAATTAAACAAACCTTTTATTTCCTACATGGCAACAAGCAGCAAGAATACTTTGAATAAAATAAGTTTAAACATCCAATTTCAAATGAACCTTAAGCAGAACATTCAAAAGAAATGTTTAAAAAAATGCAAAAAGTCATATTTCATCATCATTCGACTTTTTACTTAAATCATATTCAAAAGAAATGTTTAAAAAAATGTAAAAAGTCATATTTCATCATCATTCGACTTTTTACCTAAATCATAATATTAAAATTTTTTCTTTTATTTTACATATCCTTATAAATATATTATAAGGTAGGTAAAAATAAAATTACCAATTTAAACAACCTTTTATTGCCTACATGGTAACATGCAGCAAATAGGCGGCTATATACTTTGAATAAATTAAGTTTAAACATCCAATTTCAAATGAACCTTAAGCAGAACATTCAAAAGAAATGTTTAAAGAAATGTAAAAAGTCATATTTCATCATCATTCGACTTTTTACCTAAATCATAATATTAAAATTTTTTCTTTTATTTTACATATCCTTATAAATATATTATAAGGTAGGTAAAATAAAATCACCAATTAGACAAACCTTTATTTCCTACATGGCAACATGCAGCAAAAATACTTTGAATAAAATAAGTTTAAACATCCAATTTCAAATGAACCTTAAGCAGAACATTCAAAAGAAATGTTTAAAAAAATGCAAAAAGTCATATTTCATCATCATTCGACTTTTTACTTAAATCATATTCAAAAGAAATGTTTAAAAAAATGTAAAAAGTCATATTTCATCATCATTCGACTTTTTACCTAAATCATAATATTAAAATTTTTTCTTTTATTTTACATATCCTTATAAATATATTATAAGGTAGGTAAAAATAAAATTACCAATTTAAACAAACCTTTTATTGCCTACATGGTAACATGCAGCAAATAGGCGGCTATATACTTTGAATAAATTAAGTTTAAACATCCAATTTCAAATGAACCTTAAGCAGAACATTCAAAAGAAATGTTTAAAGAAATGTAAAAAGTCATATTTCATCATCATTCGACTTTTTACTTAAAGCATAATATAAAAATTTTCTTTTTTATTTTACATATCCTTAATAAATACATTATAAGGTAATAAAATATACACATCATGCCCAAACACTATTTTTATAAATCATAATAATATATTATCTTGATGGCACAATTATCTATTACATAACAGTGTGGGGCTAACTTTCCACCATCAAAAGTATAATGCAAAATTTATTCAATTAAGCATAAATAAACACATTATATGCGTAACATTTATCATTCATAAAAATATCGTTATTTTGAAACGATAAACAAAAAATTGTTCGTTCTTTTAGCCAATTATAAATATATTTGTAAATATGACAAAAAATATGCGAAAAAAGAGATCCCACTTTTTTATTACAACACCCTTTACGCATTATTATTAAGTAAGCACTGTTTTATTCAAAAATACAGTTTTTACATAATCAGAGGTAATTCACATAAAATATAATAATTATTATTATTATTATTATTATTATTATATGCTAGACATCCCTCTTTCAATTATAATATTTTTCATCGCTTTGTAGCAATAAAAAGCTTACTTAATAAATTTTTATATATTATTATATATATTCTCTTTCTTTACATATAAATTTCATCATTAACATTTCATATTATGAATACAATGCTTTCGAATAACATTGTTTCCATTAATACACAATACGCTTTTAAATAAAGAATAACAAGGAAGAGAAGAAGGACATTCAAAAATATATGTATATTATTATTTAAACATAAATACGGCCGGAATTTTTATAATCCCGGCCGGCCGCGCTTTCTCTCTTCCCCTATTATCTTTTTTAAGCATCGTTTTTGGCATACTCTTACAACCCTCAACCATATGTAGTCCAAGCAGTACAATAATGTAATATTAAAGTACATAACAGCATGGACTGCGATATGCGTTCAAAATGTCGATGTTCATGTGTCCTGCAGTTCACACGATGACGCACAGTTTGCTGCGTTCTTCATCGACCCATGAGCCGAGTGATCCACCGCTTAGAGTTATCTTTAAAAATGTTTTACCAAAACATCAATACAATAATTTCAAATTATCTCTTTTTCCGAAATACGCATTTCTAGTTGCGAATGTCTTTCTTGCTCCATTTACCCTTTTACCTTCTTTTTTCTAAACATATTATTTTTAACATCTACTTATTTTATATGCAGAAGGGTAATAAAGATAAACACAAAGCAAAACTTTTTTCCAAAGTACAACTTTTAATGCGTACCAAAACACAGTAGTAATAAAAAGGGAAATATATTATAAAATTTTTCTGTATTATTGCATAAATCCATGCGATGGGAAGATGGCCCGAAACATCCATAATTCATTCCGAATATTATATATTAATCCGCCTAATGCATTTAAGCCTGCAATCAGCATCGTACATAATATATATATAAATTAATAGGTCCATCAAAACACCATCCCAAAAAATTTAATACAATAATTTTTAAAAAAATTTTTTCATATAAGCATCTTCTTTTCTCTGATATTATAAAATATCATATTCAATTTTCTCATAATTAAAAACATAATTAAAAATTTTTCTATATTATTGCATAAATCCATGCGATGGGAAGATGGCCCAAAACATCCATAATTCATTCCGAATATTATATATTAATCCGCCTAATGCATTTAAGCCTGCAATCAGCATCGTACATAATATATATATAAATTAATAGGTCCATCAAAACACCATCCCAAAAAATTTAATACAATAATTTTAAAAAAATTTTTTCATATAAGCATCTTCTTTTCTCTGATATTATAAAATATCATATTCATTTTTCTCATAATAAAAACATAATTAAAAATTTTTCTATATTATTGCATAAATCCATGCGATGGGAAGATGGCCCAAAACATCCATAATTCATTCCGAATATTATATATTAATCCGCCTAATGCATTTAAGCCTGCAATCAGCATCGTACATAATATATATATAAATTAATAGGTCCATCAAAACACCATCCCAAAAAATTTAATACAATAATCTTTTAAAAAATTTTTTTCATATAAGCATCTTCTTTTCTCTGATATTATAAAATATCATATTCATTTATATTTCATTGCTTTGGTATGTGTGATAATACGAATCATGCTTTTCCATGATATAAAATTAAACGTATTTATTAACACAATCATATCATTTCATATGTAATACCACACAAAACCAAAGCACATCATAATAATCATCATTTTCATTAATAAATATAATTATTATTGGATCGTACCATCCATTTCATATAAATAATCATATTCAATCATATTTTCAGAAGGAAGAATCCCTCTTGTTTTATATAAAAAACATTAATGATCCTTCCGCAGGTTCACCTACGGAAACCTTGTTACGACTTTTACTTCCTCTAAATAATCAAGTTCGGTCAACTTTTGCGAAACATCCGTAACACACATAAATGCGTTACAGTGCTCACGTCCGGAGACCTCACTAAATAATTCAATCGGTAGTAGCGACGGGCGGTGTGTACAAAGGGCAGGGACGTAATCAATGCGAGTTAATGACTCGCATTTACTGGGAATTCCAAGTTCATGTGAACAGTTTCAGTTCACAATCCCAAGCATGAAAGTGGTTCAGCGGTTTACCCGGACCTCTCGGTCTAGGAAATACACGTTGATACTTTCATTGTAGCGCGCGTGCAGCCCAGGACATCTAAGGGCATCACAGACCTGTTATTGCTCAATCTCATTATTGCTAGACGCAATTTGTCCATTTAAGAAGCTAGTGTCCTATTAATGGGACAAACCAACAGGTACGGCTCCACTTTCATGAACACATTCAAACACTCGTACATTTTACTGTAGTTGTGAATGAAGGCCATAAAAATTTCGACACCATAATCCTGAAAGCATCTATTTAATATATTTTTGTACCGGCCCGCAACAACACCCGATGAAGAGCATTGAGGCAGGTTTAAATAGGAGGAATATACAAAAGAATACAAGTATTACATTTGCATATAAGAACCCCACCGGTAATACGCTTACATACATAAGGTATAGCACAATCTAAAATTATAGTTGTACTACCCGTATGAAGCACAAGTTCAACTACGAACGTTTTAACCGCAACAACATTAATATACGCTATTGGAGCTGGAGTTACCGCGGCTGCTGGCACCAGAACTTGCCCTCCAATAGGTCCTTGTTAAAGGATTTAAAGTGTACTCATTCCAATTACAGGGCCTCGTTAATGAGTCCTGTATTGTTATTTTTCGTCACTACCTCCCCGAGCCGGGAGTGGGTAATTTACGCGCCTGCTGCCTTCCTTAGATGTGGCAGCCGTTTCTCAGGCTCCCTCTCCGGAATCGAACCCTGATTCCCCGTCACCCGTTGCAACCATGGTAGTCCTAGATACTACCATCAAAAGTTGATAGGGCAGACATTTGAAAGATCTGTCGTCGGTACTAGACCATACGATCTGCAAGTTATCTAGAGTTCAACCATTTTACGACCAAAAGGCCGCTTGGTTTTAGCCTAATAAAAGCACACGCATCCCTTTAAAAGGGTTCGTGTTTATAATGCATGTATTAGCTCTAGAATTACCACAGTTATCCAAGTAAATTATTAACGATCTAAGGAACCATAACTGATATAATGAGCTTTTCGCGGTTTCACTTTTAATTCGTGTGTACTTAGACATGCATGGCTTAATCTTTGAGACAAGCATATAACTACTGGCAGGATCAACCAGAATAATGTCATAGTATAAACATATTTTATGAAAAGGCCGATTTTTTAAAAATCAAGCTCTTTAACCATATTATTTTCATATATAAAACATCATCTCGTATTGAGAAGAATATAATTTCTTCTTTGTAATTCTTTACTTTCGCCACCAACTAGTTCGCATAAACGAACTAATCTTCTCACATGCTTTGCACATAACAATTTCGCATGCTTTATCTACAACATAATGTTGCACTATTATAAGTAAACCACCACCCTAATCATTATAATTATAAATACACCTTTACTTTCTACATGGCAACCTGCAGAAAATAGGTTTTACTTTGAATAATATAAAATTCATACAAACATTTAATTTCAAATGAACCTTAAGCAGAACATTCGAAAGAAATCTTTAAATAATGTAAAAAGTCATCTTTAATTATCATTCGACTTTTTACTTAATCATAATATAGAAAAATTTTTCCTTTTATTTTATATATCCTTATAAATATATTATAAGGTAATAATAAAATAATCAACTAGACAAACCTTTATATCCTACATGGCAACATGCAGCCAAATAGGTGGTTCTATACTTTGAATAATATAAGTTGTTTAAACTTATATATAATTTCAAATGAACTTTAAGCAGAACATTCAAAATAAATGTTAAAAGAATGTAATAATACATCTTTTATATCTTCTTACTTCCCACTTTTTGCTTTTTACATGTCTTAACACCCGTTATAAAAAATTTTCTCTTTTATTTTGCATATCCTTATAAATATTTTATAGGAAACAAAATCGATCAATTAAACATGATTAGCTTTGTATAATCATAGTAAATTGTATGCTAATGCATGCTACTTTGGAGACGTAATATACAAAAGTCATTTAAAACATCATTGACTTTTGAAGAGCACTTACCCCACATAAATTTGCAGAGTATACTAAATCTTTATGCATGCAGGCCATAGAAGACACAAAAGGTTTTAGTAAACTTTCCCACATTTTTTCAATTTATGCTTTCGATTTGCATTATATGTTGAAAAGAAATAATGTGAAAAGAATTCTTTTCAATTCTATTCAATTTCTTTTTAATATCTTTCATTTATTACACGATAATGAACTCATTTTGTTAAAAATGAATTACAACATATCTTCTTCTTCATGTTTAAATAATTTTCTTTATGCCCACTTTTTTGTACATGAAATTTAATAAATTCATGCATTACTATTTTATTCTCAATTTCATTTAACATATATAAATACATTTCACTCTTGTATTATATATTAATTTTCCAATTAATGAAGTCCATCAATTTCATTCATTTCAATAACGAATGATAATTTTTGTAAAGTATAATCGAATTTTTTTTCAATAGTCAAAAAAATTCATACTTTATAATAATAATAATTTGGACTTCATAAGCACATCGAATGACTTTGCTTAAATAAAACAAAAATCATTCGCTATTACAAATTGATATTGTGGAGACTCTTTGTTATAATCATATTAATCCATTCATTTCAATATTTATTAATAGTGTACACACAATTATCAATTCTTTAATTTTAAACATTCTAAAAGAAATGTTTAAAGAATGTAAAAAGTCATCTTTCATCATCATTCGACTTTTTACTTAATTATAATATAGAAAATTTTTTCTTTTATTTTATATATCCTTATAAATATATTAATAAGGTAATAAAATAATCAACTAGACAAACCTTTATTTCCTACATGGCAACATGCAGCCAAATAGGTGGTTCTCTACTTTGAATAATATAAGTTTAAACTTATATATAACTTCAAATGAATTTGAAGCAGAACATTCAAAACAAATGTTAAAAGAATGTAATAATACATCTTTAAATCTTCTTACTTCCCACTTTTTGCTTTTTACTTGTCTTACACCCATTATATAAATTTTCTCTTTTATTTTACATATCCTTATAAATATTTTATAGGAAACAAAATCGATCAATTAAACATGATTAACTTTGTATAATCATCGTAAATTGTATGCTAATGCATACATCTTTGGATATGTAAAATATAAAAGTAATTTAACGTCATTGCCTTTTGACGCATATTTAATGCCACATAAATTTGCAGAGTATACTAAATCTTTATGCATGCAAGCCCCAGAAGATGCAAAAGGTTGGCTTCATGCATCACCATTTTATTCTCAATTTCATTTAACATATATAAATACATTTCACTCTTGTATTATATATTAATTTTCCAATTAATGAAGTCCATCAATTTCATTCATTTCAATAACGAATGATAATTTTTGTAAAGTATAATCGAATTTTTTTTCAATAGTCAAAAAAATTCATACTTTATAATAATAATAATTTGGACTTCATAAGCACATCGAATGACTTTGCTTAAATAAAACAAAAATCATTCGCTATTACAAATTGATATTGTGGAGACTCTTTGTTATAATCATATTAATCCATTCATTTCAATATTTATTAATAGTGTACACACAATTATCAATTCTTTAATTTTAAACATTCTAAAAGAAATGTTTAAAGAATGTAAAAAGTCATCTTTCATCATCATTCGACTTTTTACTTAATTATAATATAGAAAATTTTTTCTTTTATTTTATATATCCTTATAAATATATTAATAAGGTAATAAAATAATCAACTAGACAAACCTTTATTTCCTACATGGCAACATGCAGCCAAATAGGTGGTTCTCTACTTTGAATAATATAAGTTTAAACTTATATATAACTTCAAATGAATTTGAAGCAGAACATTCAAAACAAATGTTAAAAGAATGTAATAATACATCTTTAAATCTTCTTACTTCCCACTTTTTGCTTTTTACTTGTCTTACACCCATTATATAAATTTTCTCTTTTATTTTACATATCCTTATAAATATTTTATAGGAAACAAAATCGATCAATTAAACATGATTAACTTTGTATAATCATCGTAAATTGTATGCTAATGCATACATCTTTGGATATGTAAAATATAAAAGTAATTTAACGTCATTGCCTTTTGACGCATATTTAATGCCACATAAATTTGCAGAGTATACTAAATCTTTATGCATGCAAGCCCCAGAAGATGCAAAAGGTTGGCTTCATGCATCACCATTTTATTCTCAATTTCATTTAACATATATAAATACATTTCACTCTTGTATTATATATTAATTTTCCAATTAATGAAGTCCATCAATTTCATTCATTTCAATAACGAATGATAATTTTTGTAAAGTATAATCGAATTTTTTTTCAATAGTCAAAAAAATTCATACTTTATAATAATAATAATTTGGACTTCATAAGCACATCGAATGACTTTGCTTAAATAAAACAAAAATCATTCGCTATTACAAATTGATATTGTGGAGACTCTTTGTTATAATCATATTAATCCATTCATTTCAATATTTATTAATAGTGTACACACAATTATCAATTCTTTAATTTTAAACATTCTAAAAGAAATGTTTAAAGAATGTAAAAAGTCATCTTTCATCATCATTCGACTTTTTACTTAATTATAATATAGAAAATTTTTTCTTTTATTTTATATATCCTTATAAATATATTAATAAGGTAATAAAATAATCAACTAGACAAACCTTTATTTCCTACATGGCAACATGCAGCCAAATAGGTGGTTCTCTACTTTGAATAATATAAGTTTAAACTTATATATAACTTCAAATGAATTTGAAGCAGAACATTCAAAACAAATGTTAAAAGAATGTAATAATACATCTTTAAATCTTCTTACTTCCCACTTTTTGCTTTTTACTTGTCTTACACCCATTATATAAATTTTCTCTTTTATTTTACATATCCTTATAAATATTTTATAGGAAACAAAATCGATCAATTAAACATGATTAACTTTGTATAATCATCGTAAATTGTATGCTAATGCATACATCTTTGGATATGTAAAATATAAAAGTAATTTAACGTCATTGCCTTTTGACGCATATTTAATGCCACATAAATTTGCAGAGTATACTAAATCTTTATGCATGCAAGCCCCAGAAGATGCAAAAGGTTGGCTTCATGCATCACCATTTTATTCTCAATTTCATTTAACATATATAAATACATTTCACTCTTGTATTATATATTAATTTTCCAATTAATGAAGTCCATCAATTTCATTCATTTCAATAACGAATGATAATTTTTGTAAAGTATAATCGAATTTTTTTTCAATAGTCAAAAAAATTCATACTTTATAATAATAATAATTTGGACTTCATAAGCACATCGAATGACTTTGCTTAAATAAAACAAAAATCATTCGCTATTACAAATTGATATTGTGGAGACTCTTTGTTATAATCATATTAATCCATTCATTTCAATATTTATTAATAGTGTACACACAATTATCAATTCTTTAATTTTAAACATTCTAAAAGAAATGTTTAAAGAATGTAAAAAGTCATCTTTCATCATCATTCGACTTTTTACTTAATTATAATATAGAAAATTTTTTCTTTTATTTTATATATCCTTATAAATATATTAATAAGGTAATAAAATAATCAACTAGACAAACCTTTATTTCCTACATGGCAACATGCAGCCAAATAGGTGGTTCTCTACTTTGAATAATATAAGTTTAAACTTATATATAACTTCAAATGAATTTGAAGCAGAACATTCAAAACAAATGTTAAAAGAATGTAATAATACATCTTTAAATCTTCTTACTTCCCACTTTTTGCTTTTTACTTGTCTTACACCCATTATATAAATTTTCTCTTTTATTTTACATATCCTTATAAATATTTTATAGGAAACAAAATCGATCAATTAAACATGATTAACTTTGTATAATCATCGTAAATTGTATGCTAATGCATACATCTTTGGATATGTAAAATATAAAAGTAATTAACGTCATTGCCTTTTGACGCATATTTAATGCCACATAAATTTGCAGAGTATACTAAATCTTTATGCATGCAAGCCCCAGAAGATGCAAAAGGTTGGCTTCATGCATCACCATTTTATTCTCAATTTCATTTAACATATATAAATACATTTCACTCTTGTATTATATATTAATTTTCCAATTAATGAAGTCCATCAATTTCATTCATTTCAATAACGAATGATAATTTTTGTAAAGTATAATCGAATTTTTTTTCAATAGTCAAAAAAATTCATACTTTATAATAATAATAATTTGGACTTCATAAGCACATCGAATGACTTTGCTTAAATAAAACAAAAATCATTCGCTATTACAAATTGATATTGTGGAGACTCTTTGTTATAATCATATTAATCCATTCATTTCAATATTTATTAATAGTGTACACACAATTATCAATTCTTTAATTTTAAACATTCTAAAAGAAATGTTTAAAGAATGTAAAAAGTCATCTTTCATCATCATTCGACTTTTTACTTAATTATAATATAGAAAATTTTTTCTTTTATTTTATATATCCTTATAAATATATTAATAAGGTAATAAAATAATCAACTAGACAAACCTTTATTTCCTACATGGCAACATGCAGCCAAATAGGTGGTTCTCTACTTTGAATAATATAAGTTTAAACTTATATATAACTTCAAATGAATTTGAAGCAGAACATTCAAAACAAATGTTAAAAGAATGTAATAATACATCTTTAAATCTTCTTACTTCCCACTTTTTGCTTTTTACTTGTCTTACACCCATTATATAAATTTTCTCTTTTATTTTACATATCCTTATAAATATTTTATAGGAAACAAAATCGATCAATTAAACATGATTAACTTTGTATAATCATCGTAAATTGTATGCTAATGCATACATCTTTGGATATGTAAAATATAAAAGTAATTTAACGTCATTGCCTTTTGACGCATATTTAATGCCACATAAATTTGCAGAGTATACTAAATCTTTATGCATGCAAGCCCCAGAAGATGCAAAAGGTTGGCTTCATGCATCACCATTTTATTCTCAATTTCATTTAACATATATAAATACATTTCACTCTTGTATTATATATTAATTTTCCAATTAATGAAGTCCATCAATTTCATTCATTTCAATAACGAATGATAATTTTTGTAAAGTATAATCGAATTTTTTTTCAATAGTCAAAAAAATTCATACTTTATAATAATAATAATTTGGACTTCATAAGCACATCGAATGACTTTGCTTAAATAAAACAAAAATCATTCGCTATTACAAATTGATATTGTGGAGACTCTTTGTTATAATCATATTAATCCATTCATTTCAATATTTATTAATAGTGTACACACAATTATCAATTCTTTAATTTTAAACATTCTAAAAGAAATGTTTAAAGAATGTAAAAAGTCATCTTTCATCATCATTCGACTTTTTACTTAATTATAATATAGAAAATTTTTTCTTTTATTTTATATATCCTTATAAATATATTAATAAGGTAATAAAATAATCAACTAGACAAACCTTTATTTCCTACATGGCAACATGCAGCCAAATAGGTGGTTCTCTACTTTGAATAATATAAGTTTAAACTTATATATAACTTCAAATGAATTTGAAGCAGAACATTCAAAACAAATGTTAAAAGAATGTAATAATACATCTTTAAATCTTCTTACTTCCCACTTTTTGCTTTTTACTTGTCTTACACCCATTATATAAATTTTCTCTTTTATTTTACATATCCTTATAAATATTTTATAGGAAACAAAATCGATCAATTAAACATGATTAACTTTGTATAATCATCGTAAATTGTATGCTAATGCATACATCTTTGGATATGTAAAATATAAAAGTAATTTAACGTCATTGCCTTTTGACGCATATTTAATGCCACATAAATTTGCAGAGTATACTAAATCTTTATGCATGCAAGCCCCAGAAGATGCAAAAGGTTGGCTTCATGCATCACCATTTTATTCTCAATTTCATTTAACATATATAAATACATTTCACTCTTGTATTATATATTAATTTTCCAATTAATGAAGTCCATCAATTTCATTCATTTCAATAACGAATGATAATTTTTGTAAAGTATAATCGAATTTTTTTTCAATAGTCAAAAAAATTCATACTTTATAATAATAATAATTTGGACTTCATAAGCACATCGAATGACTTTGCTTAAATAAAACAAAAATCATTCGCTATTACAAATTGATATTGTGGAGACTCTTTGTTATAATCATATTAATCCATTCATTTCAATATTTATTAATAGTGTACACACAATTATCAATTCTTTAATTTTAAACATTCTAAAAGAAATGTTTAAAGAATGTAAAAAGTCATCTTTCATCATCATTCGACTTTTTACTTAATTATAATATAGAAAATTTTTTCTTTTATTTTATATATCCTTATAAATATATTAATAAGGTAATAAAATAATCAACTAGACAAACCTTTATTTCCTACATGGCAACATGCAGCCAAATAGGTGGTTCTCTACTTTGAATAATATAAGTTTAAACTTATATATAACTTCAAATGAATTTGAAGCAGAACATTCAAAACAAATGTTAAAAGAATGTAATAATACATCTTTAAATCTTCTTACTTCCCACTTTTTGCCTTTTTACTTGTCTTACACCCATTATATAAATTTTCTCTTTTATTTTACATATCCTTATAAATATTTTATAGGAAACAAAATCGATCAATTAAACATGATTAACTTTGTATAATCATCGTAAATTGTATGCTAATGCATACATCTTTGGATATGTAAAATATAAAAGTAATTTAACGTCATTGCCTTTTGACGCATATTTAATGCCACATAAATTTGCAGAGTATACTAAATCTTTATGCATGCAAGCCCCAGAAGATGCAAAAGGTTGGCTTCATGCATCACCATTTTATTCTCAATTTCATTTAACATATATAAATACATTTCACTCTTGTATTATATATTAATTTTCCAATTAATGAAGTCCATCAATTTCATTCATTTCAATAACGAATGATAATTTTTGTAAAGTATAATCGAATTTTTTTTCAATAGTCAAAAAAATTCATACTTTATAATAATAATAATTTGGACTTCATAAGCACATCGAATGACTTTGCTTAAATAAAACAAAAATCATTCGCTATTACAAATTGATATTGTGGAGACTCTTTGTTATAATCATATTAATCCATTCATTTCAATATTTATTAATAGTGTACACACAATTATCAATTCTTTAATTTTAAACATTCTAAAAGAAATGTTTAAAGAATGTAAAAAGTCATCTTTCATCATCATTCGACTTTTTACTTAATTATAATATAGAAAATTTTTTCTTTTATTTTATATATCCTTATAAATATATTAATAAGGTAATAAAATAATCAACTAGACAAACCTTTATTTCCTACATGGCAACATGCAGCCAAATAGGTGGTTCTCTACTTTGAATAATATAAGTTTAAACTTATATATAACTTCAAATGAATTTGAAGCAGAACATTCAAAACAAATGTTAAAAGAATGTAATAATACATCTTTAAATCTTCTTACTTCCCACTTTTTGCTTTTACTTGTCTTACACCCATTATATAAATTTTCTCTTTTATTTTACATATCCTTATAAATATTTTATAGGAAACAAAATCGATCAATTAAACATGATTAACTTTGTATAATCATCGTAAATTGTATGCTAATGCATACATCTTTGGATATGTAAAATATAAAAGTAATTAAACGTCATTGCCTTTTGACGCATATTTAATGCCACATAAATTTGCAGAGTATACTAAATCTTTATGCATGCAAGCCCCAGAAGATGCAAAAGGTTGGCTTCATGCATCACCATTTTATTCTCAATTTCATTTAACATATATAAATACATTTCACTCTTGTATTATATATTAATTTTCCAATTAATGAAGTCCATCAATTTCATTCATTTCAATAACGAATGATAATTTTTGTAAAGTATAATCGAATTTTTTTTCAATAGTCAAAAAAATTCATACTTTATAATAATAATAATTTGGACTTCATAAGCACATCGAATGACTTTGCTTAAATAAAACAAAAATCATTCGCTATTACAAATTGATATTGTGGAGACTCTTTGTTATAATCATATTAATCCATTCATTTCAATATTTATTAATAGTGTACACACAATTATCAATTCTTTAATTTTAAACATTCTAAAAGAAATGTTTAAAGAATGTAAAAAGTCATCTTTCATCATCATTCGACTTTTTACTTAATTATAATATAGAAAATTTTTTCTTTTATTTTATATATCCTTATAAATATATTAATAAGGTAATAAAATAATCAACTAGACAAACCTTTATTTCCTACATGGCAACATGCAGCCAAATAGGTGGTTCTCTACTTTGAATAATATAAGTTTAAACTTATATATAACTTCAAATGAATTTGAAGCAGAACATTCAAAACAAATGTTAAAAGAATGTAATAATACATCTTTAAATCTTCTTACTTCCCACTTTTTGCTTTTTACTTGTCTTACACCCATTATATAAATTTTCTCTTTTATTTTACATATCCTTATAAATATTTTATAGGAAACAAAATCGATCAATTAAACATGATTAACTTTGTATAATCATCGTAAATTGTATGCTAATGCATACATCTTTGGATATGTAAAATATAAAAGTAATTTAACGTCATTGCCTTTTGACGCATATTTAATGCCACATAAATTTGCAGAGTATACTAAATCTTTATGCATGCAAGCCCCAGAAGATGCAAAAGGTTGGCTTCATGCATCACCATTTTATTCTCAATTTCATTTAACATATATAAATACATTTCACTCTTGTATTATATATTAATTTTCCAATTAATGAAGTCCATCAATTTCATTCATTTCAATAACGAATGATAATTTTTGTAAAGTATAATCGAATTTTTTTTCAATAGTCAAAAAAATTCATACTTTATAATAATAATAATTTGGACTTCATAAGCACATCGAATGACTTTGCTTAAATAAAACAAAAATCATTCGCTATTACAAATTGATATTGTGGAGACTCTTTGTTATAATCATATTAATCCATTCATTTCAATATTTATTAATAGTGTACACACAATTATCAATTCTTTAATTTTAAACATTCTAAAAGAAATGTTTAAAGAATGTAAAAAGTCATCTTTCATCATCATTCGACTTTTTACTTAATTATAATATAGAAAATTTTTTCTTTTATTTTATATATCCTTATAAATATATTAATAAGGTAATAAAATAATCAACTAGACAAACCTTTATTTCCTACATGGCAACATGCAGCCAAATAGGTGGTTCTCTACTTTGAATAATATAAGTTTAAACTTATATATAACTTCAAATGAATTTGAAGCAGAACATTCAAAACAAATGTTAAAAGAATGTAATAATACATCTTTAAATCTTCTTACTTCCCACTTTTTGCTTTTACTTGTCTTACACCCATTATATAAATTTTCTCTTTTATTTTACATATCCTTATAAATATTTTATAGGAAACAAAATCGATCAATTAAACATGATTAACTTTGTATAATCATCGTAAATTGTATGCTAATGCATACATCTTTGGATATGTAAAATATAAAAGTAATTAAACGTCATTGCCTTTTGACGCATATTTAATGCCACATAAATTTGCAGAGTATACTAAATCTTTATGCATGCAAGCCCCAGAAGATGCAAAAGGTTGGCTTCATGCATCACCATTTTATTCTCAATTTCATTTAACATATATAAATACATTTCACTCTTGTATTATATATTAATTTTCCAATTAATGAAGTCCATCAATTTCATTCATTTCAATAACGAATGATAATTTTTGTAAAGTATAATCGAATTTTTTTTCAATAGTCAAAAAAATTCATACTTTATAATAATAATAATTTGGACTTCATAAGCACATCGAATGACTTTGCTTAAATAAAACAAAAATCATTCGCTATTACAAATTGATATTGTGGAGACTCTTTGTTATAATCATATTAATCCATTCATTTCAATATTTATTAATAGTGTACACACAATTATCAATTCTTTAATTTTAAACATTCTAAAAGAAATGTTTAAAGAATGTAAAAAGTCATCTTTCATCATCATTCGACTTTTTACTTAATTATAATATAGAAATTTTTCTTTTATTTTATATATTATAAATATATAAATAATAAGGTAATAAAATAATCAACTAGACAAACCTTTATTTCCTACATGGCAACATGCAGCCAAATAGGTGGTTCTCTACTTTGAATAATATAAGTTTAAACTTATATATAACTTCAAATGAATTTGAAGCAGAACATTCAAAACAAATGTTAAAAGAATGTAATAATACATCTTTAAATCTTCTTACTTCCCACTTTTTGCTTTTTACTTGTCTTACACCCATTATATAAATTTTCTCTTTTATTTTACATATCCTTATAAATATTTTATAGGAAACAAAATCGATCAATTAAACATGATTAACTTTGTATAATCATCGTAAATTGTATGCTAATGCATACATCTTTGGATATGTAAAATATAAAAGTAATTTAACGTCATTGCCTTTTGACGCATATTTAATGCCACATAAATTTGCAGAGTATACTAAATCTTTATGCATGCAAGCCCCAGAAGATGCAAAAGGTTGGCTTCATGCATCACCATTTTATTCTCAATTTCATTTAACATATATAAATACATTTCACTCTTGTATTATATATTAATTTTCCAATTAATGAAGTCCATCAATTTCATTCATTTCAATAACGAATGATAATTTTTGTAAAGTATAATCGAATTTTTTTTCAATAGTCAAAAAAATTCATACTTTATAATAATAATAATTTGGACTTCATAAGCACATCGAATGACTTTGCTTAAATAAAACAAAAATCATTCGCTATTACAAATTGATATTGTGGAGACTCTTTGTTATAATCATATTAATCCATTCATTTCAATATTTATTAATAGTGTACACACAATTATCAATTCTTTAATTTTAAACATTCTAAAAGAAATGTTTAAAGAATGTAAAAAGTCATCTTTCATCATCATTCGACTTTTTACTTAATTATAATATAGAAAATTTTTTCTTTTATTTTATATATCCTTATAAATATATTAATAAGGTAATAAAATAATCAACTAGACAAACCTTTATTTCCTACATGGCAACATGCAGCCAAATAGGTGGTTCTCTACTTTGAATAATATAAGTTTAAACTTATATATAACTTCAAATGAATTTGAAGCAGAACATTCAAAACAAATGTTAAAAGAATGTAATAATACATCTTTAAATCTTCTTACTTCCCACTTTTTGCTTTTTACTTGTCTTACACCCATTATATAAATTTTCTCTTTTATTTTACATATCCTTATAAATATTTTATAGGAAACAAAATCGATCAATTAAACATGATTAACTTTGTATAATCATCGTAAATTGTATGCTAATGCATACATCTTTGGATATGTAAAATATAAAAGTAATTAAACGTCATTGCCTTTTGACGCATATTTAATGCCACATAAATTTGCAGAGTATACTAAATCTTTATGCATGCATGCAAAAGGTTGGCTTCATGCATCACCATTTTATTCTCAATTTCATTTAACATATATAAATACATTTCACTCTTGTATTATATATTAATTTTCGAAGTCCATCAATTTCATTCATTTCAATAACGAATGATAATTTTTGTAAAGTATAATCGGTCAAAAAAATTCATACTTTATAATAATAATAATTTGGACTTCATAAGCACATCGAATGACTTTGCTTAAATAAAACAAAAATCATTCGCTATTACAAATTGATATTGTGGAGACTCTTTGTTATAATCATATTAATCCATTCATTTCAATATTTATTAATAGTGTACACACAATTATCAATTCTTTAATTTTAAACATTCTAAAAGAAATGTTTAAAGAATGTAAAAAGTCATCTTTCATCATCATTCGACTTTTTACTTAAATAGGTAATAAAATAATCAACTAGACAAACCTTTATTTCCTACATGGTAACATGCAGCAAATAGGCGGCTATATACTTTGAATAAATTAAGTTTAAACATCCAATTTCAAATGAACCTTAAGCAGAACATTCAAAAGAAATGTTTAAAGAAATGTAAAAAGTCATATTTCATCATCATTCGACTTTTTACTTAAATCATAATATAAAAAAAATACTCTCTCTTTATTTTACATATTCTTATAAAATATATTTTATAAGGTAGGTAAAATAAAATCACTAATTAAACAAACCTTTTATTTCCTACATGGCAACAAGCAGCAAGAATACTTTGAATAAAATAAGTTTAAACATCCAATTTCAAATGAACCTTAAGCAGAACATTCAAAAGAAATGTTTAAAAAAATGCAAAAAGTCATATTTCATCATCATTCGACTTTTTACTTAAATCATATTCAAAAGAAATGTTTAAAAAAATGTAAAAAGTCATATTTCATCATCATTCGACTTTTTACCTAAATCATAATATTAAAATTTTTTCTTTTATTTTACATATCCTTATAAATATATTATAAGGTAGGTAAAAATAAAATTACCAATTTAAACAAACCTTTTATTGCCTACATGGTAACATGCAGCAAATAGGCGGCTATATACTTTGAATAAATTAAGTTTAAACATCCAATTTCAAATGAACCTTAAGCAGAACATTCAAAAGAAATGTTTAAAGAAATGTAAAAAGTCATATTTCATCATCATTCGACTTTTTACCTAAATCATAATATTAAAATTTTTTCTTTTATTTTACATATCCTTATAAATATATTATAAGGTAGGTAAAATAAAATCACCAATTAAACAAACCTTTTATTTCCTACATGGCAACATGCAGCAAAAATACTTTGAATAAAATAAGTTTAAACATCCAATTTCAAATGAACCTTAAGCAGAACATTCAAAAGAAATGTTTAAAAAAATGCAAAAAGTCATATTTCATCATCATTCGACTTTTTACTTAAATCATATTCAAAAGAAATGTTTAAAAAAATGTAAAAAGTCATATTTCATCATCATTCGACTTTTTACCTAAATCATAATATTAAAATTTTTTCTTTTATTTTACATATCCTTATAAATATATTATAAGGTAGGTAAAAATAAAATTACCAATTTAAACAAACCTTTTATTGCCTACATGGTAACATGCAGCAAATAGGCGGCTATATACTTTGAATAAATTAAGTTTAAACATCCAATTTCAAATGAACCTTAAGCAGAACATTCAAAAGAAATGTTTAAAGAAATGTAAAAAGTCATATTTCATCATCATTCGACTTTTTACTTAAAGCATAATATAAAAATTTTCTTTTTTATTTTACATATCCTTAATAAATACATTATAAGGTAATAAAATATACACATCATGCCCAAACACTATTTTTATTAAATCATAATAATATATTATCTTGATGGCACAATTATCTATTACATAACAGTGTGGGGCTAACTTTCCAGCCATCAAAAGTATAATGCAAAATTTATTCAATTAAGCATAAATAAACACATTATATGCGTAACATTTATCATTCATAAAAATATCGTTATTTTGAAACGATAAACAAAAAATTTATCGAATCATCAAGCAAAGGATGAGCTTCAGCGGATCGCAGTATGGCAGCTGCTCTTCCGCTTACAACACCTTGCCCGTTACAAAAGTCGTTTACAATTGATTCTAGGCATTGCTATTGTATTAAATAATGTTTATATATGTAATTAACGCGGCGTGCAGGGGATCGTATCCTCCCGTACTTGTTATATTACACATAACATTAGCCTCACATTTATTGTCGCTTATCAATAATGATAAACTTTAAATGTTTTAATAGCTATACAATGCAATTGCCCCATTCTTATCATTGCAGTCCAGCTTGGATACGACCTTAGAGGCGTTCAGGCATAATCCAACGGACGTAGCGTCATACCACTGTTCGCTCGAACAAGTATTGTGCCATTGGTCCGTACCTGCGGTTCCTCTCGTACTACGCAGGAATGCTGTCGCAATAATTATAATATGTCATCAGTAGGGTAAAACTAACCTGTCTCACGACGGTCTAAACCCAGCTCACGTTCCCTTGTATGGGTGAACAATCCAACGCTTGGTGAATTTTGCTTCACAATGACAGGAAGAGCCGACATCGAAGGATCAAAAAGCGACGTCGCTATGAACGCTTGGCCGCCACAAGCCAGTTATCCCGGTGGTAACTTTTCTGACACCTCTTGTTAAAAACTCATTAAACCAAAAGGATCGATAGGCCGAGCTTTTGCTGTCCCCGTGTGTACTGAACAACGAGATCAAGTCAGCATTTGCCCTTTTGCTCTACGTGTGGTTTCTGTCCGCACTGAGCTGGCCTTGGGACACCTCCGTTATTATTTGAGAGATGTACCGCCCCAGTCGAGCTCCCTACCTGACGATGTCCTTGAATTGGATCATACCTGAGTGTAGGGAGTCATACCAAACTTTAAATATCGATGAATAACATTCATAAAAAATGTTATAACATCTCATCAAAACTTGTTTACAATTATATAACAAACTCTTAGTACTTTGGATCAAGAAGCTTGCATCAAAATCCAATACCATAAGATATATATAAAAATATACCCGTATAATGGCTAGATAATCATACACGTTCCACTTAATCAAGTAAGTAAGGAAACAATAAGAGTAGTGGTATTTCATTGGCGATAAAAGGGCCTTAAATTTGCATTTAAGGTGACCATATTATCTCCCACTTATTCTACACCTCCTATGTCTCCTTACACTGCCAGATTAGAGTCAAGCTCAACGGGGTCTTCTTTCCCCGCTGATTTTTCCAAGCCCGTTCCCTTGGCTGTGGTTTCGCTAAGAAGTAGACAGGGACAGTACAGATTTGGCTTTACGTGTGTACCTGCCGTGAAGGCTCAAACACACGACACCCAAGTCTGAAACTTAAGTGCTGAAAACAACCATGTGTGTTTTTTATTGAAAATGAAAAGAAATAATAAATATAAATAAAGAAAAACGCACATGTAAAACGGACGGAGGACATCCACCACAGCCACCACGATACTCCCACAAGGGGGCCTACACCATATGTTGGCCAGAGCAATTCCATTGAAAAACAATGAAACCACCCCGGGGGCTTCCAACATCCCGTGGTACCGGTTTAAGGACTCCGGATGAGACCATAAAGCAATGAAATGCACATGTGCATGTTCGTTATACAGAATATAACGTTAGCACATGTATATTGAAAAAAAAAAAAAAAAAAAAAAAAAAAAAAAAAAAAAAAAAAAAAAAAAAAAAAAAAAAAAAAAATATTAATAATATTTGGCCAATGCCAAATATAAAATCCACCGTTCAATGAAGGATTACCCGACTTTTGAACAGTGGATGACTATGAGCGCCCGTGTAATCGTCTTCTGCATCACCTATAAAGAGAAATTATATTAATACAACAACACAAAAAATTATGCCGTCGGCAAATTTTGCTGATTTCTAATCAGCAACCGACGTCTTGGAAAAACCATGCCTGCGTATATTTTAAAACATTCAAAGTACTCTCTGTTGGTAATTATTTTGTCAAATGTAAAAGTACCGTCAGTCATTACAATCCCCATCCTATTTAAATTTCTTATATCGGTATATAGTGGACATGTACATAACACATGCATCCAGTTTTCCGACGGAAAACCGCAAATACATGTATTTGTTGTCACATCTAAACAGTTTCTTTCAACCAGAAAAGCATTAAATGATCCATGGCCTGTCATGAAAAATCCTTGATAGAGTGTAAACTCAAAAGAAGGATTTTCATAAACTATTACCACATTGGGACAAAATTTGTAAGTCACCCTACCTACCGTACTTGTGTTCCATCTAGATTGCCATCTAGATAGAGCACAATTTTCAACAATTCTTTCCGCTGATTCGGACGAACATTTATATCCCTAACCTCGTCCCAGTCATCAGTATCTAATTGCATCCCACGTTTGAGCTTGAAAGCAATCGCACGACGGATTGCTTCCAAATCCAGTGGTATGGCACCCATTAATACTTGCAATGCCTCAGTTGAGACAGTGCAACATACTGGCATACAAGCCAATAGCATTAAACGTTGACATGAAAGCAGTTTTTGTTTACCAACTACCTTCATGACACGTTTATACCAAATGCTTGCTCCATACGTAACACATGGAACAAGCATATTGTTATATATCAAGCGTATTGAACGCTTACTTAATCCCCAATCACTTCGGCTTACGCGCCGAAGGCTACCCACCACCTTAGTAATTTTATCTCTTAATGTAGAGATATGTGGCAGGAAGTTCATTCTCTCGCTCATTCTAATACCGAGATAGCGAACCTCCCTGACATACTTAACTAAGTTAATACTGGGACGATGAGACGACAATGTGCCTTTAAGTAGCATCATTACCGTCTTATCCCCGGACACACTAACACCTACACTATCACCCCAATTAACAACGGACGACATTACTGCCCTACCTTTTTGTTCTAATTCATTGCGTGAACGGCCTTCTACAATGATGAGCAGATCATCAGCATAGGCGCAACATTTTGACGATGATTCGAGTTCTCTCAGCAGAGAATCCATCATTATGTTCCATATAAATGGACCACAGATAGATCCCTGCGGACAGCCCCGAACCACATTCACTGTGATAATTTCACTCGCACCGACCACACATGCCCGTCTATCAGTAAAATAGCTTTTCCATAAAGCCATTTCACGACAACCAAGCTCATGTAGCCGTCGCAAAACTACACTCCACAGTAAATGGTCAAATGCACCTTTGAAATCCACAAATATGCCTAAGACATATTTGCTTTCACTACTTTCTACAGTCTGTTTAACTTTTGTCCAAGCATCCTCTACACTACGACCCGTACGGAAACCAAATTGAGAATCTGAAAGTTGCACTAAGGTAGCAATCTTTCAACCATGATTCTCTCAAGAATTTTTCCAAACACCGGAAGCAGACTAATTCCTCTATAGGAATTCGGATTTGTCCTGTCTTTTTCTGGCGATTTTAAAAGTATTGTTACCCGCGCCATTTTCCATGCATATGGAAAATAGCCAACGGCAAAACAACTTTTTATAAGGCAACATATATAATCTGGTATAGATTTATATATTGCCCTACACATTTCGCCCGTTATTCCATCCACACCCGGCGACTTTCTAGATTTAAGCAAAGCCACCGCTTGTGCAATTTCATAACGTTCCAAAGGCGGTGGTGATGACATTTCCTCAGTAATTGAGTAATTTGCATCACTTGTCACCTCTGGAAAGAAAGTATTCAAAAGTTTCGTCGTACAGTCCTTCCATGTCATAATGGTATCTTCACCATCTTTTAGCCCAGACACTTCAGTAACTCGCTTTTTACCGCGACAGATACGGTAAACTTTTCCCCAAGGATCGTCTCTATTTTCTGAGACGAACCTTTTCCAGTCTTCTTCTTTAGTGCGGACAATTAGTTTCTTATAGGCTTGCAATGCACGCCTATAATTATTCTTCAAGTCTTCTAAATTTTCAGCGCCAGTTCTTCTGGCTGACTGAAACCTATTCCTAAGTCGCCTAATTTCCCTACGTTTATTATTCAGTTGAGGCGACCACCACACGACACCTCTACGATTTGTCTTACGACATCGTCCAAGGTATCTGTCGCTAACCACCTCAACTATATTATTTAATTTCATAATCCGCTCATCAATGCCGAGCCGTTCGTAATTGCCTAAAGATGCGGAATCGAATTCATCTTTTATAAGAAAGATGAATGGATCCCAATTAACATTAGTTGTACGCCAACGTTTGATGTTATCAAAAGTTGGCGTACTTTGAACAATATTTGTACTCAACGATACCAGTATTAGATTATGATCACTAATACCGGTATCATTAATTACCCTCCACCTGATATTAAAACTATTCCTGGCAATCTGGTTGCAAAAAGTCACGTCTATGTCGCTCCTACCATTTACTGTATCGAAGGTGTAATGCTCACTATATTCATTTAATATATGAATATTGCTTGCAATACACCATTCCGATAATTCATACCCTCTAATTCTGGCACGTTCTGTACCAGATTCAGACATTTTGCTAAACCATAGAGGTGATGATGCGTTAGCATCAGCCCCTATGATTAGCGGAAAATTACCCACCCTTTCTAACACATATTGTAAAAATTCAATGTACGGACTGATATTCTCATTATGTTTAAAATAGCTGGAACAAAGGTAAAAATTACCAAAAGATCCAGCTATGTAAACACATACTCCCCAATCACTACAAATAACTAGTGTACTGTCTACGTTTACGTCATTAACCACAATGGCAGAATTGCACCGGCTATCCGCGTATGCCCTCATATTGGTACTTAATCCCCTAATTGTACCAGAGGCGTGATACGGCTCTTGCAACAGTGCAAAACTGCCATTACTACTTGCCAGTATATTACTTAAATTACCCATTACCGCATAACTACCACGACAATTATATTGAAATACCCTTACCTCCATTTTTAATGTCTAGCAGCCGCCCTCTCAGCCAGGTTGCGGTATACTGGACATACCGATGACATCATTAGGTGATTTGATGGCCATCCTTTAAAAACGCAGTTTCGGCATCGCACTTCATTTAGGCAATTACGCATTTGGTGACCTTCGTGCCCACATCGCCGGCACACCTCTTTTTTAATTCTACAATCCCGGACTCGATGGTCGAAGGACAAACATCTGTAGCAGAAAGGAACAGCATCCACTTCGTGCACGCGGAAAGAAAACCACTTGATGTATATTCGGCCAACAGCTGCTATTTGCTTCATTAAATCAGAATTTCCTTCAATGACTACGTCGACAGTTTTTTCAGAAGGTGCCCATGGTTTAGATAAAACGCACACCTTCTTTTTAAAGGCTTCAATACTGCTACACGTCTCCTTCAAATTCAATTCGTAAAGGTCATGCATTAACTCTTCCGCAGTTATCCGCGAATGCACGCCTTTGACAATCACCCTGACACCTTTCTTTTTATTGGCCGTAACTTCTAATCCTGCTTCATTAAATTTGTCATCTTTTATTAACCTATCACGCTCGACCTTCGATGGCGTTCGTATAACAGCTCCTCCACTGCGTATTGGCTTAACATCATGAATACGCACGCCAAGATTTGGTGCAACATCGTTGACCACCTTTTGGACCACCTCTTTTGGTGTGGCAGCAGATTTGCTTTTAACCACAACCGACCATGTCTCTACCGGTTTGGCAATGGTAGTACTCGGCGGTTCTGGGTTAACAACCCATTCGTCCTTCTTCTGTTTGGATGCAGCTTCCACTTTCTTTAATTCAGCCAGTTGCCCCTTTAAATGCGCATTCTCGCTTAGCATCTCAATTAACAGCACTTCATATTCAGCTGCAGTAGCCAGTATAGATTCTATTACACCTGAATCACTAGGCATCGAGTTTATTAGCTGTTTATACAGCCGTGTTGTTACGCCCTTCATCTTTCTTACCACATTTAGGTTATGTGGAACAGACGGCGGTGGCATCGAATTTGAAACCTCATTTGTGGGCGACACTTCAATGTCGGTTTCC
>JAKKIB010000196.1:55000-57500 GCA_023089585.1 Melophagus ovinus
CGTTTCGACCCTAAGGCCTCTAATCATTCGCTTTACCAGATAAGATTATTCTTCATAATTTTAAAATGCACCAGCTATCCTGCGGGAAACTTCGGAGGGAACCAGCTACTAGATGGTTCGATTAGTCTTTCGCCCCTATACTCAATTCTGACAATCGATTTGCACGTCAGAACTGTTTCGGTCTTCCATCAGGGTTTCCCCTGACTTCAACCTGATCAAGTATAGTTCACCATCTTTCGGGTCACAGCATATATGCTCAAGGTACGTTCTAGTTAGAGGTATAAATAATATAAATATTATTACACATAACTATATAGAACGCCCCGGGATTGAATTAATAATATATTTTCATAAAAGAAATAATACTAAAAATTAATCCCATAAAAATTTCATTTGTTATGTTAATTACGCTATTAGGCTTTTATATTTAATCCCAATAACTTGCAAATATGTTAGACTCCTTGGTCCGTGTTTCAAGACGGGTCCCGAAGGTATCCTGAATCTTTCGCATTGTAAATCATATAAGTGCGTACAATGGACATTTAAAAAAAATTTAAATGCCATTATAAAATATAAATATTTAAGCACCAATAATATATTAATCTATCAACAATTTATCAAATTAATAGATTTTAAAAAATATAATCACACAAAAGTGCAATCTAATATATAATTAAACTTTAAATCTATTAATCTTATGATAAATTTTCATTGGTTAATAGATTACAATGTCCTTATATGGAAAAAATGCACACTATTATTAAAATACATATAAATTGTATTATTAACCATAATGATGAATTTCCCATAATGGATATTCAGGTTCATCGGGCTTAACCTCTAAGCAGTTTCACGTACTATTTAACTCTCTATTCAGAGTTCTTTTCAACTTTCCCTCACGGTACTTGTTTACTATCGGTCTCATGGTTATATTTAGTTTTAGATGGAGTTTACCACCCACTTAGTGCTGCACTATCAAGCAACACGACTCTTTGGAAATGTTCACTAACAATCATTAATGTTATACGGGCCTAGCACCCTCTTTGGGTAAATGGCCTCATTTAAGAAGGACTTAAATCATCAATTCCTCATATTAGAATTGAACATTCCATACACTGCATCTCACATTTATAATACATATAAAGTGACTTAGTGCTGAACTATTTTCTTTTCGCTCGCCGCTACTAAGAAAATCCTTGTTAGTTTCTTTTCCTCCCCTCATTAATATGCTTAAATTCAGGGGGTGATCTCATATGAGTTGAGGTTGTTGTTCGTTCTTTTAGCCAATTATAAATATATTTGTAAATATGACAAAAAATATGCGAAAAAAGAGATCCCACTTTTTTATTACAACACCCTTTACGCATTATTATTAAGTAAGCACTGTTTTATTCAAAAATACAGTTTTTACATAATCAGAGGTAATTCACATAAAATATAATAATTATTATTATTATTATTATTATTATATGCTAGACATCCCTCTTTCAATTATAATATTTTTCATCGCTTTGTAGCAATAAAAAGCTTACTTAATAAATTTTTATATATTATTATATATATTCTCTTTCTTTACATATAAATTTCATCATTAACATTTCATATTATGAATACAATGCTTTCGAATAACATTGTTTCCATTAATACACAATACGCTTTTAAATAAAGAATAACAAGGAAGAGAAGAAGGACATTCAAAAATATATGTATATTATTATTTAAACATAAATACGGCCGGAATTTTTATAATCCCGGCCGGCCGCGCTTTCTCTCTTCCCCTATTATCTTTTTTAAGCATCGTTTTTGGCATACTCTTACAACCCTCAACCATATGTAGTCCAAGCAGTACAATAATGTAATATTAAAGTACATAACAGCATGGACTGCGATATGCGTTCAAAATGTCGATGTTCATGTGTCCTGCAGTTCACACGATGACGCACAGTTTGCTGCGTTCTTCATCGACCCATGAGCCGAGTGATCCACCGCTTAGAGTTATCTTTAAAAATGTTTTACCAAAACATCAATACAATAATTTCAAATTATCTCTTTTTCCGAAATACGCATTTCTAGTTGCGAATGTCTTTCTTGCTCCATTTACCCTTTTACCTTCTTTTTTCTAAACATATTATTTTTAACATCTACTTATTTTATATGCAGAAGGGTAATAAAGATAAACACAAAGCAAAACTTTTTTCCAAAGTACAACTTTTAATGCGTACCAAAACACAGTAGTAATAAAAAGGGAAATATATTATAAAATTTTTCTGTATTATTGCATAAATCCATGCGATGGGAAGATGGCCCGAAACATCCATAATTCATTCCGAATATTATATATTAATCCGCCTAATGCATTTAAGCCTGCAATCAGCATCGTACATAATATATATATAAATTAATAGGTCCATCAAAACACCATCCCAAAAATTTAATACAATAATTTTTAAAAAATTTTTTTCATATAAGCATCTTCTTTTCTCTGATATTATAAAATATC
>JAKKIB010000196.1:60000-74689 GCA_023089585.1 Melophagus ovinus
GGCTGCTGGCACCAGAACTTGCCCTCCAATAGGTCCTTGTTAAAGGATTTAAAGTGTACTCATTCCAATTACAGGGCCTCGTTAATGAGTCCTGTATTGTTATTTTTCGTCACTACCTCCCCGAGCCGGGAGTGGGTAATTTACGCGCCTGCTGCCTTCCTTAGATGTGGCAGCCGTTTCTCAGGCTCCCTCTCCGGAATCGAACCCTGATTCCCCGTCACCCGTTGCAACCATGGTAGTCCTAGATACTACCATCAAAAGTTGATAGGGCAGACATTTGAAAGATCTGTCGTCGGTACTAGACCATACGATCTGCAAGTTATCTAGAGTTCAACCATTTTACGACCAAAAGGCCGCTTGGTTTTAGCCTAATAAAAGCACACGCATCCCTTTAAAAGGGTTCGTGTTTATAATGCATGTATTAGCTCTAGAATTACCACAGTTATCCAAGTAAATTATTAACGATCTAAGGAACCATAACTGATATAATGAGCTTTTCGCGGTTTCACTTTTAATTCGTGTGTACTTAGACATGCATGGCTTAATCTTTGAGACAAGCATATAACTACTGGCAGGATCAACCAGAATAATGTCATAGTATAAACATATTTTATGAAAAGGCCGATTTTTTAAAAATCAAGCTCTTTAACCATATTATTTTCATATATAAAACATCATCTCGTATTGAGAAGAATATAATTTCTTCTTTGTAATTCTTTACTTTCGCCACCAACTAGTTCGCATAAACGAACTAATCTTCTCACATGCTTTGCACATAACAATTTCGCATGCTTTATCTACAACATAATGTTGCACTATTATAAGTAAACCACCACCCTAATCATTATAATTATAAATACACCTTTACTTTCTACATGGCAACCTGCAGAAAATAGGTTTTACTTTGAATAATATAAAATTCATACAAACATTTAATTTCAAATGAACCTTAAGCAGAACATTCGAAAGAAATCTTTAAATAATGTAAAAAGTCATCTTTAATTATCATTCGACTTTTTACTTAATCATAATATAGAAAAATTTTTCCTTTTATTTTATATATCCTTATAAATATATTATAAGGTAATAATAAAATAATCAACTAGACAAACCTTTATATCCTACATGGCAACATGCAGCCAAATAGGTGGTTCTATACTTTGAATAATATAAGTTGTTTAAACTTATATATAATTTCAAATGAACTTTAAGCAGAACATTCAAAATAAATGTTAAAAGAATGTAATAATACATCTTTTATATCTTCTTACTTCCCACTTTTTGCTTTTTACATGTCTTAACACCCGTTATAAAAAATTTTCTCTTTTATTTTGCATATCCTTATAAATATTTTATAGGAAACAAAATCGATCAATTAAACATGATTAGCTTTGTATAATCATAGTAAATTGTATGCTAATGCATGCTACTTTGGAGACGTAATATACAAAAGTCATTTAAAACATCATTGACTTTTGAAGAGCACTTACCCCACATAAATTTGCAGAGTATACTAAATCTTTATGCATGCAGGCCATAGAAGACACAAAAGGTTTTAGTAAACTTTCCCACATTTTTTCAATTTATGCTTTCGATTTGCATTATATGTTGAAAAGAAATAATGTGAAAAGAATTCTTTTCAATTCTATTCAATTTCTTTTTAATATCTTTCATTTATTACACGATAATGAACTCATTTTGTTAAAAATGAATTACAACATATCTTCTTCTTCATGTTTAAATAATTTTCTTTATGCCCACTTTTTTGTACATGAAATTTAATAAATTCATGCATTACTATTTTATTCTCAATTTCATTTAACATATATAAATACATTTCACTCTTGTATTATATATTAATTTTCCAATTAATGAAGTCCATCAATTTCATTCATTTCAATAACGAATGATAATTTTTGTAAAGTATAATTGAATTTTTTTTCAATAGTCAAAAAAATTCATACTTTATAATAATAATAATTTGGACTTCATAAGCACATCGAATGACTTTGCTTAAATAAAACAAAAATCATTCGCTATTACAAATTGATATTGTGGAGACTCTTTGTTATAATCATATTAATCCATTCATTTCAATATTTATTAATAGTGTACACACAATTATCAATTCTTTAATTTTAAACATTCTAAAAGAAATGTTTAAAGAATGTAAAAAGTCATCTTTCATCATCATTCGACTTTTTACTTAATTATAATATAGAAAATTTTTTCTTTTATTTTATATATCCTTATAAATATATTAATAAGGTAATAAAATAATCAACTAGACAAACCTTTATTTCCTACATGGCAACATGCAGCCAAATAGGTGGTTCTCTACTTTGAATAATATAAGTTTAAACTTATATATAACTTCAAATGAATTTGAAGCAGAACATTCAAAACAAATGTTAAAAGAATGTAATAATACATCTTTAAATCTTCTTACTTCCCACTTTTTGCTTTTTACTTGTCTTACACCCATTATATAAATTTTCTCTTTTATTTTACATATCCTTATAAATATTTTATAGGAAACAAAATCGATCAATTAAACATGATTAACTTTGTATAATCATCGTAAATTGTATGCTAATGCATACATCTTTGGATATGTAAA
The DNA here is from genome assembly GCA_023089585.1 of Melophagus ovinus. Classification (NCBI taxonomy): domain Eukaryota; kingdom Metazoa; phylum Arthropoda; class Insecta; order Diptera; family Hippoboscidae; genus Melophagus; species Melophagus ovinus. Next base: position 62,621 of record JAKKIB010000196.1, read on the forward strand.
ATATAAAAGTAATTAAACGTCATTGCCTTTTGACGCATATTTAATGCCACATAAATTTGCAGAGTATACTAAATCTTTATGCATGCAAGCCCCAGAAGATGCAAAAGGTTGGCTTCATGCATCACCATTTTATTCTCAATTTCATTTAACATATATAAATACATTTCACTCTTGTATTATATATTAATTTTCCAATTAATGAAGTCCATCAATTTCATTCATTTCAATAACGAATGATAATTTTTGTAAAGTATAATCGAATTTTTTTTCAATAGTCAAAAAAATTCATACTTTATAATAATAATAATTTGGACTTCATAAGCACATCGAATGACTTTGCTTAAATAAAACAAAAATCATTCGCTATTACAAATTGATATTGTGGAGACTCTTTGTTATAATCATATTAATCCATTCATTTCAATATTTATTAATAGTGTACACACAATTATCAATTCTTTAATTTTAAACATTCTAAAAGAAATGTTTAAAGAATGTAAAAAGTCATCTTTCATCATCATTCGACTTTTTACTTAATTATAATATAGAAAATTTTTTCTTTTATTTTATATATCCTTATAAATATATTAATAAGGTAATAAAATAATCAACTAGACAAACCTTTATTTCCTACATGGCAACATGCAGCCAAATAGGTGGTTCTCTACTTTGAATAATATAAGTTTAAACTTATATATAACTTCAAATGAATTTGAAGCAGAACATTCAAAACAAATGTTAAAAGAATGTAATAATACATCTTTAAATCTTCTTACTTCCCACTTTTTGCCTTTTACTTGTCTTACACCCATTATATAAATTTTCTCTTTTATTTTACATATCCTTATAAATATTTTATAGGAAACAAAATCGATCAATTAAACATGATTAACTTTGTATAATCATCGTAAATTGTATGCTAATGCATACATCTTTGGATATGTAAAATATAAAAGTAATTAAACGTCATTGCCTTTTGACGCATATTTAATGCCACATAAATTTGCAGAGTATACTAAATCTTTATGCATGCAAGCCCCAGAAGATGCAAAAGGTTGGCTTCATGCATCACCATTTTATTCTCAATTCATTTAACATATATAAATACATTTCACTCTTGTATTATATATTAATTTTCCAATTAATGAAGTCCATCAATTTCATTCATTTCAATAACGAATGATAATTTTTGTAAAGTATAATCGAATTTTTTTTCAATAGTCAAAAAAATTCATACTTTATAATAATAATAATTTGGACTTCATAAGCACATCGAATGACTTTGCTTAAATAAAACAAAAATCATTCGCTATTACAAATTGATATTGTGGAGACTCTTTGTTATAATCATATTAATCCATTCATTTCAATATTTATTAATAGTGTACACACAATTATCAATTCTTTAATTTTAAACATTCTAAAAGAAATGTTTAAAGAATGTAAAAAGTCATCTTTCATCATCATTCGACTTTTTACTTAATTATAATATAGAAAATTTTTTCTTTTATTTTATATATCCTTATAAATATATTAATAAGGTAATAAAATAATCAACTAGACAAACCTTTATTTCCTACATGGCAACATGCAGCCAAATAGGTGGTTCTCTACTTTGAATAATATAAGTTTAAACTTATATATAACTTCAAATGAATTTGAAGCAGAACATTCAAAACAAATGTTAAAAGAATGTAATAATACATCTTTAAATCTTCTTACTTCCCACTTTTTGCTTTTTACTTGTCTTACACCCATTATATAAATTTTCTCTTTTATTTTACATATCCTTATAAATATTTTATAGGAAACAAAATCGATCAATTAAACATGATTAACTTTGTATAATCATCGTAAATTGTATGCTAATGCATACATCTTTGGATATGTAAAATATAAAAGTAATTAAACGTCATTGCCTTTTGACGCATATTTAATGCCACATAAATTTGCAGAGTATACTAAATCTTTATGCATGCAAGCCCCAGAAGATGCAAAAGGTTGGCTTCATGCATCACCATTTTATTCTCAATTTCATTTAACATATATAAATACATTTCACTCTTGTATTATATATTAATTTTCCAATTAATGAAGTCCATCAATTTCATTCATTTCAATAACGAATGATAATTTTTGTAAAGTATAATCGAATTTTTTTTCAATAGTCAAAAAAATTCATACTTTATAATAATAATAATTTGGACTTCATAAGCACATCGAATGACTTTGCTTAAATAAAACAAAAATCATTCGCTATTACAAATTGATATTGTGGAGACTCTTTGTTATAATCATATTAATCCATTCATTTCAATATTTATTAATAGTGTACACACAATTATCAATTCTTTAATTTTAAACATTCTAAAAGAAATGTTTAAAGAATGTAAAAAGTCATCTTTCATCATCATTCGACTTTTTACTTAATTATAATATAGAAAATTTTTTCTTTTATTTTATATATCCTTATAAATATATTAATAAGGTAATAAAATAATCAACTAGACAAACCTTTATTTCCTACATGGCAACATGCAGCCAAATAGGTGGTTCTCTACTTTGAATAATATAAGTTTAAACTTATATATAACTTCAAATGAATTTGAAGCAGAACATTCAAAACAAATGTTAAAAGAATGTAATAATACATCTTTAAATCTTCTTACTTCCCACTTTTTGCCTTTTACTTGTCTTACACCCATTATATAAATTTTCTCTTTTATTTTACATATCCTTATAAATATTTTATAGGAAACAAAATCGATCAATTAAACATGATTAACTTTGTATAATCATCGTAAATTGTATGCTAATGCATACATCTTTGGATATGTAAAATATAAAAGTAATTAAACGTCATTGCCTTTTGACGCATATTTAATGCCACATAAATTTGCAGAGTATACTAAATCTTTATGCATGCAAGCCCCAGAAGATGCAAAAGGTTGGCTTCATGCATCACCATTTTATTCTCAATTTCATTTAACATATATAAATACATTTCACTCTTGTATTATATATTAATTTTCCAATTAATGAAGTCCATCAATTTCATTCATTTCAATAACGAATGATAATTTTTGTAAAGTATAATCGAATTTTTTTTCAATAGTCAAAAAAATTCATACTTTATAATAATAATAATTTGGACTTCATAAGCACATCGAATGACTTTGCTTAAATAAAACAAAAATCATTCGCTATTACAAATTGATATTGTGGAGACTCTTTGTTATAATCATATTAATCCATTCATTTCAATATTTATTAATAGTGTACACACAATTATCAATTCTTTAATTTTAAACATTCTAAAAGAAATGTTTAAAGAATGTAAAAAGTCATCTTTCATCATCATTCGACTTTTTACTTAATTATAATATAGAAAATTTTTTCTTTTATTTTATATATCCTTATAAATATATTAATAAGGTAATAAAATAATCAACTAGACAAACCTTTATTTCCTACATGGCAACATGCAGCCAAATAGGTGGTTCTCTACTTTGAATAATATAAGTTTAAACTTATATATAACTTCAAATGAATTTGAAGCAGAACATTCAAAACAAATGTTAAAAGAATGTAATAATACATCTTTAAATCTTCTTACTTCCCACTTTTTGCTTTTTACTTGTCTTACACCCATTATATAAATTTTCTCTTTTATTTTACATATCCTTATAAATATTTTATAGGAAACAAAATCGATCAATTAAACATGATTAACTTTGTATAATCATCGTAAATTGTATGCTAATGCATACATCTTTGGATATGTAAAATATAAAAGTAATTAAACGTCATTGCCTTTTGACGCATATTTAATGCCACATAAATTTGCAGAGTATACTAAATCTTTATGCATGCAAGCCCCAGAAGATGCAAAAGGTTGGCTTCATGCATCACCATTTTATTCTCAATTTCATTTAACATATATAAATACATTTCACTCTTGTATTATATATTAATTTTCCAATTAATGAAGTCCATCAATTTCATTCATTTCAATAACGAATGATAATTTTTGTAAAGTATAATCGAATTTTTTTTCAATAGTCAAAAAAATTCATACTTTATAATAATAATAATTTGGACTTCATAAGCACATCGAATGACTTTGCTTAAATAAAACAAAATCATTCGCTATTACAAATTGATATTGTGGAGACTCTTTGTTATAATCATATTAATCCATTCATTTCAATATTTATTAATAGTGTACACACAATTATCAATTCTTTAATTTTAAACATTCTAAAAGAAATGTTTAAAGAATGTAAAAAGTCATCTTTCATCATCATTCGACTTTTTACTTAATTATAATATAGAAAATTTTTTCTTTTATTTTATATATCCTTATAAATATATTAATAAGGTAATAAAATAATCAACTAGACAAACCTTTATTTCCTACATGGCAACATGCAGCCAAATAGGTGGTTCTCTACTTTGAATAATATAAGTTTAAACTTATATATAACTTCAAATGAATTTGAAGCAGAACATTCAAAACAAATGTTAAAAGAATGTAATAATACATCTTTAAATCTTCTTACTTCCCACTTTTTGCCTTTTACTTGTCTTACACCCATTATATAAATTTTCTCTTTTATTTTACATATCCTTATAAATATTTTATAGGAAACAAAATCGATCAATTAAACATGATTAACTTTGTATAATCATCGTAAATTGTATGCTAATGCATACATCTTTGGATATGTAAAATATAAAAGTAATTAAACGTCATTGCCTTTTGACGCATATTTAATGCCACATAAATTTGCAGAGTATACTAAATCTTTATGCATGCAAGCCCCAGAAGATGCAAAAGGTTGGCTTCATGCATCACCATTTTATTCTCAATTTCATTTAACATATATAAATACATTTCACTCTTGTATTATATATTAATTTTCCAATTAATGAAGTCCATCAATTTCATTCATTTCAATAACGAATGATAATTTTTGTAAAGTATAATCGAATTTTTTTTCAATAGTCAAAAAAATTCATACTTTATAATAATAATAATTTGGACTTCATAAGCACATCGAATGACTTTGCTTAAATAAAACAAAAATCATTCGCTATTACAAATTGATATTGTGGAGACTCTTTGTTATAATCATATTAATCCATTCATTTCAATATTTATTAATAGTGTACACACAATTATCAATTCTTTAATTTTAAACATTCTAAAAGAAATGTTTAAAGAATGTAAAAAGTCATCTTTCATCATCATTCGACTTTTTACTTAATTATAATATAGAAAATTTTTTCTTTTATTTTATATATCCTTATAAATATATTAATAAGGTAATAAAATAATCAACTAGACAAACCTTTATTTCCTACATGGCAACATGCAGCCAAATAGGTGGTTCTCTACTTTGAATAATATAAGTTTAAACTTATATATAACTTCAAATGAATTTGAAGCAGAACATTCAAAACAAATGTTAAAAGAATGTAATAATACATCTTTAAATCTTCTTACTTCCCACTTTTTGCTTTTTACTTGTCTTACACCCATTATATAAATTTTCTCTTTTATTTTACATATCCTTATAAATATTTTATAGGAAACAAAATCGATCAATTAAACATGATTAACTTTGTATAATCATCGTAAATTGTATGCTAATGCATACATCTTTGGATATGTAAAATATAAAAGTAATTAAACGTCATTGCCTTTTGACGCATATTTAATGCCACATAAATTTGCAGAGTATACTAAATCTTTATGCATGCAAGCCCCAGAAGATGCAAAAGGTTGGCTTCATGCATCACCATTTTATTCTCAATTTCATTTAACATATAATAATACATTTCACTCTTGTATTATATATTAATTTTCCAATTAATGAAGTCCATCAATTTCATTCATTTCAATAACGAATGATAATTTTTGTAAAGTATAATCGAATTTTTTTTCAATAGTCAAAAAAATTCATACTTTATAATAATAATAATTTGGACTTCATAAGCACATCGAATGACTTTGCTTAAATAAAACAAAAATCATTCGCTATTACAAATTGATATTGTGGAGACTCTTTGTTATAATCATATTAATCCATTCATTTCAATATTTATTAATAGTGTACACACAATTATCAATTCTTTAATTTTAAACATTCTAAAAGAAATGTTTAAAGAATGTAAAAAGTCATCTTTCATCATCATTCGACTTTTTACTTAATTATAATATAGAAAATTTTTTCTTTTATTTTATATATCCTTATAAATATATTAATAAGGTAATAAAATAATCAACTAGACAAACCTTTATTTCCTACATGGCAACATGCAGCCAAATAGGTGGTTCTCTACTTTGAATAATATAAGTTTAAACTTATATATAACTTCAAATGAATTTGAAGCAGAACATTCAAAACAAATGTTAAAAGAATGTAATAATACATCTTTAAATCTTCTTACTTCCCACTTTTTGCCTTTTACTTGTCTTACACCCATTATATAAATTTTCTCTTTTATTTTACATATCCTTATAAATATTTTATAGGAAACAAAATCGATCAATTAAACATGATTAACTTTGTATAATCATCGTAAATTGTATGCTAATGCATACATCTTTGGATATGTAAAATATAAAAGTAATTTAACGTCATTGCCTTTTGACGCATATTTAATGCCACATAAATTTGCAGAGTATACTAAATCTTTATGCATGCAAGCCCCAGAAGATGCAAAAGGTTGGCTTCATGCATCACCATTTTATTCTCAATTTCATTTAACATATATAAATACATTTCACTCTTGTATTATATATTAATTTTCCAATTAATGAAGTCCATCAATTTCATTCATTTCAATAACGAATGATAATTTTTGTAAAGTATAATCGAATTTTTTTTCAATAGTCAAAAAAATTCATACTTTATAATAATAATAATTTGGACTTCATAAGCACATCGAATGACTTTGCTTAAATAAAACAAAAATCATTCGCTATTACAAATTGATATTGTGGAGACTCTTTGTTATAATCATATTAATCCATTCATTTCAATATTTATTAATAGTGTACACACAATTATCAATTCTTTAATTTTAAACATTCTAAAAGAAATGTTTAAAGAATGTAAAAAGTCATCTTTCATCATCATTCGACTTTTTACTTAATTATAATATAGAAAATTTTTTCTTTTATTTTATATATCCTTATAAATATATTAATAAGGTAATAAAATAATCAACTAGACAAACCTTTATTTCCTACATGGCAACATGCAGCCAAATAGGTGGTTCTCTACTTTGAATAATATAAGTTTAAACTTATATATAACTTCAAATGAATTTGAAGCAGAACATTCAAAACAAATGTTAAAAGAATGTAATAATACATCTTTAAATCTTCTTACTTCCCACTTTTTGCTTTTACTTGTCTTACACCCATTATATAAATTTTCTCTTTTATTTTACATATCCTTATAAATATTTTATAGGAAACAAAATCGATCAATTAAACATGATTAACTTTGTATAATCATCGTAAATTGTATGCTAATGCATACATCTTTGGATATGTAAAATATAAAAGTAATTAAACGTCATTGCCTTTTGACGCATATTTAATGCCACATAAATTTGCAGAGTATACTAAATCTTTATGCATGCAAGCCCCAGAAGATGCAAAAGGTTGGCTTCATGCATCACCATTTTATTCTCAATTTCATTTAACATATATAAATACATTTCACTCTTGTATTATATATTAATTTTCCAATTAATGAAGTCCATCAATTTCATTCATTTCAATAACGAATGATAATTTTTGTAAAGTATAATCGAATTTTTTTTCAATAGTCAAAAAAATTCATACTTTATAATAATAATAATTTGGACTTCATAAGCACATCGAATGACTTTGCTTAAATAAAACAAAAATCATTCGCTATTACAAATTGATATTGTGGAGACTCTTTGTTATAATCATATTAATCCATTCATTTCAATATTTATTAATAGTGTACACACAATTATCAATTCTTTAATTTTAAACATTCTAAAAGAAATGTTTAAAGAATGTAAAAAGTCATCTTTCATCATCATTCGACTTTTTACTTAATTATAATATAGAAAATTTTTTCTTTTATTTTATATATCCTTATAAATATATTAATAAGGTAATAAAATAATCAACTAGACAAACCTTTATTTCCTACATGGCAACATGCAGCCAAATAGGTGGTTCTCTACTTTGAATAATATAAGTTTAAACTTATATATAACTTCAAATGAATTTGAAGCAGAACATTCAAAACAAATGTTAAAAGAATGTAATAATACATCTTTAAATCTTCTTACTTCCCACTTTTTGCTTTTACTTGTCTTACACCCATTATATAAATTTTCTCTTTTATTTTACATATCCTTATAAATATTTTATAGGAAACAAAATCGATCAATTAAACATGATTAACTTTGTATAATCATCGTAAATTGTATGCTAATGCATACATCTTTGGATATGTAAAATATAAAAGTAATTTAACGTCATTGCCTTTTGACGCATATTTAATGCCACATAAATTTGCAGAGTATACTAAATCTTTATGCATGCAAGCCCCAGAAGATGCAAAAGGTTGGCTTCATGCTTCACCATTTTATTCTCAATTTCATTTAACATATATAAATACATTTCACTCTTGTATTATATATTAATTTTCCAATTAATGAAGTCCATCAATTTCCTCATTTCAATAACGAATGATAATTTTTGTAAAGTATAATCGAATTTTTTTTTCAATAGTCAAAAAAATTCATACTTTATATAATAATAATTTGGACTCATAAGCACATCGAATGACTTTGCTTAAATAAAACAAAAATCATTCGCTATTACAAATTGAAATTGTGGAGACTCTTTGTTTATAATCTATTAATCCATTCATTTCAATATTTATTAATAGTGTACACACAATTATCAATTCCTTTAATTTTAAACATTCTAAAAGAAATGTTTAAAGAATGTAAAAAGTCATCTTTCATCATCATTCGACTTTTTACTTAATTATAAATATAGAAAATTTTTTCTTTTATTTATATATCCTTATAAATATATTAATAAGGTAATAAAATAATCAACTAGACAAACCTTTATTTCCTACATGGCAACATGCAGCCACCCAATAGGTGGTTCTCCTACTTTGAATAATATAAGTTTAAACTTATATATAACTTCAAATGAATTTGAAGCAGAACATTCAAAACAAATGTTAAAAGAATGAAATAATACATCTTTAAATCTTCTTACTTCCCACTTTTTGCTTTTTACTTGTCTTACACCCATTATATAATTTTTCTCTTTTATTTTACATATCCTTATAAATATTTATAGGAAACAAAATCGATCAATTAAACATGATTAACTTTGTATAATCATCGTAAATTGTATGCTAATGCATACATCTTTGGATATGTAAAATATAAAAGTAATTAAACGTCATTGCCTTTTGACGCAAATTTAATGCCACATAAATTTGCAGAGTATACTAAATCTTTATGCATGCAAGCCCCAGAAGATGCAAAAGGTTGGCTTCATGCATCACCATTTTATTCTCAATTTCATTTAACATATATAAATACATTTCACTCTTGTATTATATATTAATTTTCCAATTAATGAAGTCCATCAATTTCATTCATTTCAATAACGAATGATAATTTTGTAAAGTATAATCGAATTTTTTTTCAATAGTCAAAAAAATTCATACTTTATAATAATAATAATTTGGACTTCATAAGCACATCGAATGACTTTGCTTAAATAAAACAAAAATCATTCGCTATTACAAATTGATATTGTGGAGACTCTTTGTTATAATCATATTAATCCATTCATTTCAATATTTATTAATAGTGTACACACAATTATCAATTCTTTAATTTTAAACATTCTAAAAGAAATGTTTAAAGAATGTAAAAAGTCATCTTTCATCATCATTCGACTTTTTACTTAATTATAATATAGAAAATTTTTTCCTTTATTTTATATATCCTTATAAATATATTAATAAGGTAATAAAATAATCAACTAGACAAACCTTTATTTCCTACATGGCAACATGCAGCCAAATAGGTGGTTCTCTACTTTGAATAATATAAGTTTAAACTTATATATAACTTCAAATGAATTTGAAGCAGAACATTCAAAACAAATGTTAAAAGAATGTAATAATACATCTTTAAATCTTCTTACTTCCCACTTTTTGCCTTTTACTTGTCTTTACACCCCATTATATAAATTTTCTCTTTTATTTTACATATCCTTATAAATATTTTATAGGAAACAAAATCGATCAATTAAACATGATTAACATTGTATAATCATCGTAAATTGTATGCTAATGCATACATCTTTGGATATGTAAAATATAAAAGTAATTTAACGTCATTGCCGTTGTGACGCATATTTAAAGCCACATAAATTTGCAGAGTATACTAAATCTTTATGCATGCAAGCCCCAGAAGATGCAAAAGGTTGGCTTCATGCATCACCATTTTATTCTCAATTTCATTTAACATATATAAATACATTTCACTCTTTGTATTATATATTAATTTTCCAATTAATGAAGTTCCAACAATTTCATTCATTTCAATAACGAATGATAAATTTTTGTAAAAAGTAAAATAATTCGAATTTTTTTTCAATAGTCAAAAAAATTCATGACTTTAATAAAAATAATAATTTGGACTTCATAAGCAACATCGAATGACTTTGCTTAAATAAAACAAAAATCATTCGCTAATTACAAATTGATATTGTGGAGACTCTTTGTTATAATCATATAATCCATTCATTTCAATATTTATAATAGTGTACACACAATTATCAATTCTTTAATTTTAAACATTCTATAAAGAAATGTTTAAAGAATGTAAAAAGTCATCTTTCATCATCATCTCGACTTTTTACTTAATTATAATATAGAAAATTTTTCTTTTATTTTATAAATCCTTATAAATATAATTAATAAGGTAATAAAATAATCACTAGACAAACCTTTATTCCTACATGGCAACATGCAGCCAAATAGGTGGTTCTCTACTTTGAATAATATAAGTTTAAACTTATATATACAACTTCAATGAATTTGAAGCAGAACATTCAAAACAAATGTTAAAAGAATGTAATAATACATCTTTAAATCTCTTACTCTCCCACTTTTTGCTTTTTACTTGTCTTACACACCCATTAATAAATTTTCCTCTTTTATTTTACATATCCTTATAAATATTTATAGGAAACAAAATCGATCAATTAAACATGATTAACTTTGTATAATCAACGTAAATTGTATGCTAATGCATACATCTTTGGATATGTAAAAATAAAAAGTAATTAAACGTCATTGCCCTTATGACGCATATTTAATGCCACATAAATTTGCAGAGTATACTAAATCTTTATGCATGCAAGCCCCAGAAGATGCAAAAGGTTGGCTTCATGCATCACCATTTTATTCTCAATTTCAATTAACATATATAAATACATATTCACTCTTGTATTATATTATAATTTTCCAATAATGAAGTCCATCAATTTCATTCATTTCAATAACGAATGATAATTTTTTGTAAAGGTATAATCGAATTTTTTTCAATAGTCAAAAAAATTCATACTTTATAATAATAATAATTTGACTTCATAAGCACATCGAATGACTTTGCTTAAATAAAACAAAATCATTCGCTATTACAATTTGATATTGTGGAACTCTTGTTATAATCATATTAATCCATTCATTTCATATTTATTAATAGTGTACACCACAATTATCAATTCTTTAATTTTAAACATTCTAAAAGAAAAGTTTAAAGAATGTAAAAAGTCATCTTTCTCTTTCATCATCATTCGACTTTTTACTTAATTATAATATAGAAAATTTTTTTCTTTTATTTATATATCCTTATAAATTATATTAATAAGGTAATAAAATAATCAACTAGACAAACCTTTTATTTCCTACATGGCAACATGCAGCCAAATAGGTGGATCTCTACTTTGAATAATATAAGTTT
>JAKKIB010000197.1:0-102500 GCA_023089585.1 Melophagus ovinus
ATAAACAATAAACAATAAACAATAAACAATAAACAATAAACAATAAACAATAAACAATAAACAATAAACAATAAACAATAAACAATAAACAATAAACAAAAACAATAAACAATAAACAATAAAACAATAAACAATAAACAATAAACAATAAACAATAAACAATAAACAATAAACAATAAACATAAACAATAAACAATAAACAATAAACAATAAACAATAAACAATAAACAATAAACAATAAACAATAAAACAATAAACATAAACAATAAACAATAAACAATAAACAATAAACAATAAACAATAAACAATAAACAATAAACAATAAACAATAAACAATAAACAATAAACAATAAACAATAAACAATAAACAATAAACAATAAACAATAAACAATAAACAATAAACAATAAACATAAACAATAAACAATAAACAATAAACAATAAACAATAAACAATAAACAATAAACAATAACAATAAACAAAATAAACAATAAACAATAAACAATAAACAATAAACAATAAACAATAAACAATAAACAATAAACAATAAACAATAAACAATAAACAATAAACAATAAACAATAAACAATAAACAATAAACAATAAACAATAAACAATAAACAATAAACAATAAACAATAAACAATAAACAATAAACAATAAACATAAACAATAAACAATAAACAATAAACAATAAACAATAAACAATAAACAATAAACAATAAACAATAAACATAAACAATAAACAATAAACAATAAACAATAAACAATAAACAATAAACAATAAACAATAAACAATAAACAATAAACAATAAACAATAAACAATAAACAATAAACAATAAACAATAAACAATAAACAATAAACAATAAACAATAAACAATAAACAATAAACAATAAACAATAAACAATAAACAATAAACAATAAACAATAAACAATAAACAATAAACAATAAACAATAAACAATAAACAATAAACAATAAACAATAAACAATAAACAATAAACAATAAACAATAAACAATAAACAATAAACAATAAACAATAAACAATAAACAATAAACAATAAACAATAAACAATAAACAATAAACAATAAACAATAAACAATAAACAATAAACAATAAACAATAAACAATAAACAATAAACAATAAACAATAAACAATAAACAATAAACAATAAACAATAAACAATAAACAATAAACAATAAACAATAAAACAATAAACAATAAACAATAAACAATAAACAATAAACAATAAACAATAAACAATAAACAATAAACAATAAACAATAAACAATAAACAATAAACAATAAACAATAAACAATAAACAATAAACAATAAACAATAAACAATAAACAATAAACAATAAACAATAAACAATAAACAATAAACAATAAACAATAAACAATAAACAATAAACAATAAACAATAAACAATAAACAATAAACAATAAACAATAAACAATAAACAATAAACAATAAACAATAAACAATAAACAATAAACAATAAACAATAAACAATAAACAATAAACAATAAACAATAAACAATAAACAATAAAAACAATAAACAATAAACAATAAACAATAAACAATAAACAATAAACAATAAACAATAAACAATAAACAATAAACAATAAACAATAAACAATAAACAATAAACAATAAACAATAAACAATAAACAATAAACAATAAACAATAAACAATAAACAATAAACAATAAACAATAAACAATAAACAATAAACAATAAACAATAAACAATAAACATAAACAATAAACAATAAACAATAAACAATAAACAATAAACAATAAACAATAAACAATAAACAATAAACAATAAACAATAAACAATAAACAATAAACAATAAACAATAAACAATAAACAATAAACAATAAACAATAAAACAATAAACAATAAACAATAAACAATAAACAATAAACAATAAACAATAAACAATAAACAATAAACAATAAACAATAAACAATAAACAATAAACAACAATAAACAATAAACAACAATAAACAATAAACAACAATAAACAATAAACAACAATAAACAATAAACAACAATAAACAATAAACAACAATAAACAATAAACAACAATAAACAATAAACAACAATAAACAATAAACAACAATAAACAATAAACAACAATAAACAATAAACAACAATAAACAATAAACAACAATAAACAATAAACAACAATAAACAATAAACAACAATAAACAATAAACAACAATAAACAATAAACAATAAACAATAAACAATAAACAATAAACAATAAACAATAAACAATAAACAATAAACATAAAACAATAAACAATAAACAATAAACAATAAACAATAAACAATAAACAATAAACAATAAACAATAAACAATAAACAATAAACAATAAACAATAAACAATAAACAATAAACAATAAACAATAAACAATAAACAATAAACAATAAACAATAAACAATAAACAATAAACAATAAACAATAAACAATAAACAATAAACAATAAACAATAAACAATAAACAATAAACAATAAACAATAAACAATAAACAATAAACAATAAACAATAAACAATAAACAATAAACAATAAACAATAAACATAAACAATAAACAATAAACAATAAACAATAAACAATAAACAATAAACAATAAACAATAAACAATAAACAATAAACAATAAACAATAAACAATAAACAATAAACAATAAACAATAAACAATAAACAATAAACAATAAACAATAAACAATAAACAATAAACAATAAACAATAAACAATAAACAATAAACAATAAACAATAAACAATAAACAATAAACAATAAACAATAAACAATAAACAATAAACAATAAACAATAAACAATAAACAATAAACAATAAACAATAAACAATAAACAATAAACAATAAACAATAAACAATAAACAATAAACAATAAACAATAAACAATAAACAATAAACAATAAACAATAAACAATAAACAATAAACAATAAACAATAAACAATAAACAATAAACAATAAACAATAAACAATAAACAATAAACAATAAACAATAAACAATAAACAATAAACAATAAACAATAAACAATAAACAATAAACAATAAACAATAAACAATAAACAATAAACAATAAACAATAAACAATAAACAATAAACAATAAACAATAAACAATAAACAATAAACAATAAACAATAAACAATAAACAATAAACAATAAACAATAAACAATAAACAATAAACAATAAACAATAAACAATAAACAATAAACAATAAACAATAAACAATAAACAATAAACAATAAACAATAAACAATAAACAATAAACAATAAACAATAAACAATAAACAATAAACAATAAACAATAAACAATAAACAATAAACAATAAACAATAAACAATAAACAATAAACATAAACAATAAACAATAAACAATAAACAATAAACAATAAACAATAAACAATAAACAATAAACAATAAACAATAAACAATAAACAATAAACAATAAACAATAAACAATAAACAATAAACAATAAACAATAAACAATAAACAATAAACAATAAACAATAAACAATAAACAATAAACAATAAACAATAAACAATAAACAATAAACAATAAACAATAAACAATAAACAATAAACAATAAACAATAAACAATAAACAATAAACAATAAACAATAAACAATAAACAATAAACAATAAACAATAAACAATAAACAATAAACAATAAACAATAAACAATAAACAATAAACAATAAACAATAAACAATAAACAATAAACAATAAACAATAAACAATAAACAATAAACAATAAACAATAAACAATAAACAATAAACAATAAACAATAAACAATAAACAATAAACAATAAACAATAAACAATAAACAATAAACAATAAACAATAAACAATAAACAATAAACAATAAACAATAAACAATAAACAATAAACAATAAACAATAAACAATAAACAATAAACAATAAACAATAAACAATAAACAATAAACAATAAACAATAAACAATAAACAATAAACAATAAACAATAAACAATAAACAATAAACAATAAACAATAAACAATAAACAATAAACAATAAACAATAAACAATAAACAATAAACAATAAACAATAAACAATAAACAATAAACAATAAACAATAAACAATAAACAATAAACAATAAACAATAAACAATAAACAATAAACAATAAACAATAAACAATAAACAATAAACAATAAACAATAAACAATAAACAATAAACAATAAACAATAAACAATAAACAATAAACAATAAACAATAAACAATAAACAATAAACAATAAACAATAAACAATAAACAATAAACAATAAACAATAAACAATAAACAATAAACAATAAACAATAAACAATAAACAATAAACAATAAACAATAAACAATAAACAATAAACAATAAACAATAAACAATAAACAATAAACAATAAACAATAAACAATAAACAATAAACAATAAACAATAAACAATAAACAATAAACAATAAACAATAAACAATAAACAATAAACAATAAACAATAAACAATAAACAATAAACAATAAACAATAAACAATAAACAATAAACAATAAACAATAAACAATAAACAATAAACAATAAACAATAAACAATAAACAATAAACAATAAACAATAAACAATAAACAATAAACAATAAACAATAAACAATAAACAATAAACAATAAACAATAAACAATAAACAATAAACAATAAACAATAAACAATAAACAATAAACAATAAACAATAAACAATAAACAATAAACAATAAACAATAAACAATAAACAATAAACAATAAACAATAAACAATAAACAATAAACAATAAACAATAAACAATAAACAATAAACAATAAACAATAAACAATAAACAATAAACAATAAACAATAAACAATAAACAATAAACAATAAACAATAAACAATAAACAATAAACAATAAACAATAAACAATAAACAATAAACAATAAACAATAAACAATAAACAATAAACAATAAACAATAAACAATAAACAATAAACAATAAACAATAAACAATAAACAATAAACAATAAACAATAAACAATAAACAATAAACAATAAACAATAAACAATAAACAATAAACAATAAACAATAAACAATAAACAATAAACAATAAACAATAAACAATAAACAATAAACAATAAACAATAAACAATAAACAATAAACAATAAACAATAAACAATAAACAATAAACAATAAACAATAAACAATAAACAATAAACAATAAACAATAAACAATAAACAATAAACAATAAACAATAAACAATAAACAATAAACAATAAACAATAAACAATAAACAATAAACAATAAACAATAAACAATAAACAATAAACAATAAACAATAAACAATAAACAATAAACAATAAACAATAAACAATAAACAATAAACAATAAACAATAAACAATAAACAATAAACAATAAACAATAAACAATAAACAATAAACAATAAACAATAAACAATAAACAATAAACAATAAACAATAAACAATAAACAATAAACAATAAACAATAAACAATAAACAATAAACAATAAACAATAAACAATAAACAATAAACAATAAACAATAAACAATAAACAATAAACAATAAACAATAAACAATAAACAATAAACAATAAACAATAAACAATAAACAATAAACAATAAACAATAAACAATAAACAATAAACAATAAACAATAAACAATAAACAATAAACAATAAACAATAAACAATAAACAATAAACAATAAACAATAAACAATAAACAATAAACAATAAACAATAAACAATAAACAATAAACAATAAACAATAAACAATAAACAATAAACAATAAACAATAAACAATAAACAATAAACAATAAACAATAAACAATAAACAATAAACAATAAACAATAAACAATAAACAATAAACAATAAACAATAAACAATAAACAATAAACAATAAACAATAAACAATAAACAATAAACAATAAACAATAAACAATAAACAATAAACAATAAACAATAAACAATAAACAATAAACAATAAACAATAAACAATAAACAATAAACAATAAACAATAAACAATAAACAATAAACAATAAACAATAAACAATAAACAATAAACAATAAACAATAAACAATAAACAATAAACAATAAACAATAAACAATAAACAATAAACAATAAACAATAAACAATAAACAATAAACAATAAACAATAAACAATAAACAATAAACAATAAACAATAAACAATAAACAATAAACAATAAACAATAAACAATAAACAATAAACAATAAACAATAAACAATAAACAATAAACAATAAACAATAAACAATAAACAATAAACAATAAACAATAAACAATAAACAATAAACAATAAACAATAAACAATAAACAATAAACAATAAACAATAAACAATAAACAATAAACAATAAACAATAAACAATAAACAATAAACAATAAACAATAAACAATAAACAATAAACAATAAACAATAAACAATAAACAATAAACAATAAACAATAAACAATAAACAATAAACAATAAACAATAAACAATAAACAATAAACAATAAACAATAAACAATAAACAATAAACAATAAACAATAAACAATAAACAATAAACAATAAACAATAAACAATAAACAATAAACAATAAACAATAAACAATAAACAATAAACAATAAACAATAAACAATAAACAATAAACAATAAACAATAAACAATAAACAATAAACAATAAACAATAAACAATAAACAATAAACAATAAACAATAAACAATAAACAATAAACAATAAACAATAAACAATAAACAATAAACAATAAACAATAAACAATAAACAATAAACAATAAACAATAAACAATAAACAATAAACAATAAACAATAAACAATAAACAATAAACAATAAACAATAAACAATAAACAATAAACAATAAACAATAAACAATAAACAATAAACAATAAACAATAAACAATAAACAATAAACAATAAACAATAAACAATAAACAATAAACAATAAACAATAAACAATAAACAATAAACAATAAACAATAAACAATAAACAATAAACAATAAACAATAAACAATAAACAATAAACAATAAACAATAAACAATAAACAATAAACAATAAACAATAAACAATAAACAATAAACAATAAACAATAAACAATAAACAATAAACAATAAACAATAAACAATAAACAATAAACAATAAACAATAAACAATAAACAATAAACAATAAACAATAAACAATAAACAATAAACAATAAACAATAAACAATAAACAATAAACAATAAACAATAAACAATAAACAATAAACAATAAACAATAAACAATAAACAATAAACAATAAACAATAAACAATAAACAATAAACAATAAACAATAAACAATAAACAATAAACAATAAACAATAAACAATAAACAATAAACAATAAACAATAAACAATAAACAATAAACAATAAACAATAAACAATAAACAATAAACAATAAACAATAAACAATAAACAATAAACAATAAACAATAAACAATAAACAATAAACAATAAACAATAAACAATAAACAATAAACAATAAACAATAAACAATAAACAATAAACAATAAACAATAAACAATAAACAATAAACAATAAACAATAAACAATAAACAATAAACAATAAACAATAAACAATAAACAATAAACAATAAACAATAAACAATAAACAATAAACAATAAACAATAAACAATAAACAATAAACAATAAACAATAAACAATAAACAATAAACAATAAACAATAAACAATAAACAATAAACAATAAACAATAAACAATAAACAATAAACAATAAACAATAAACAATAAACAATAAACAATAAACAATAAACAATAAACAATAAACAATAAACAATAAACAATAAACAATAAACAATAAACAATAAACAATAAACAATAAACAATAAACAATAAACAATAAACAATAAACAATAAACAATAAACAATAAACAATAAACAATAAACAATAAACAATAAACAATAAACAATAAACAATAAACAATAAACAATAAACAATAAACAATAAACAATAAACAATAAACAATAAACAATAAACAATAAACAATAAACAATAAACAATAAACAATAAACAATAAACAATAAACAATAAACAATAAACAATAAACAATAAACAATAAACAATAAACAATAAACAATAAACAATAAACAATAAACAATAAACAATAAACAATAAACAATAAACAATAAACAATAAACAATAAACAATAAACAATAAACAATAAACAATAAACAATAAACAATAAACAATAAACAATAAACAATAAACAATAAACAATAAACAATAAACAATAAACAATAAACAATAAACAATAAACAATAAACAATAAACAATAAACAATAAACAATAAACAATAAACAATAAACAATAAACAATAAACAATAAACAATAAACAATAAACAATAAACAATAAACAATAAACAATAAACAATAAACAATAAACAATAAACAATAAACAATAAACAATAAACAATAAACAATAAACAATAAACAATAAACAATAAACAATAAACAATAAACAATAAACAATAAACAATAAACAATAAACAATAAACAATAAACAATAAACAATAAACAATAAACAATAAACAATAAACAATAAACAATAAACAATAAACAATAAACAATAAACAATAAACAATAAACAATAAACAATAAACAATAAACAATAAACAATAAACAATAAACAATAAACAATAAACAATAAACAATAAACAATAAACAATAAACAATAAACAATAAACAATAAACAATAAACAATAAACAATAAACAATAAACAATAAACAATAAACAATAAACAATAAACAATAAACAATAAACAATAAACAATAAACAATAAACAATAAACAATAAACAATAAACAATAAACAATAAACAATAAACAATAAACAATAAACAATAAACAATAAACAATAAACAATAAACAATAAACAATAAACAATAAACAATAAACAATAAACAATAAACAATAAACAATAAACAATAAACAATAAACAATAAACAATAAACAATAAACAATAAACAATAAACAATAAACAATAAACAATAAACAATAAACAATAAACAATAAACAATAAACAATAAACAATAAACAATAAACAATAAACAATAAACAATAAACAATAAACAATAAACAATAAACAATAAACAATAAACAATAAACAATAAACAATAAACAATAAACAATAAACAATAAACAATAAACAATAAACAATAAACAATAAACAATAAACAATAAACAATAAACAATAAACAATAAACAATAAACAATAAACAATAAACAATAAACAATAAACAATAAACAATAAACAATAAACAATAAACAATAAACAATAAACAATAAACAATAAACAATAAACAATAAACAATAAACAATAAACAATAAACAATAAACAATAAACAATAAACAATAAACAATAAACAATAAACAATAAACAATAAACAATAAACAATAAACAATAAACAATAAACAATAAACAATAAACAATAAACAATAAACAATAAACAATAAACAATAAACAATAAACAATAAACAATAAACAATAAACAATAAACAATAAACAATAAACAATAAACAATAAACAATAAACAATAAACAATAAACAATAAACAATAAACAATAAACAATAAACAATAAACAATAAACAATAAACAATAAACAATAAACAATAAACAATAAACAATAAACAATAAACAATAAACAATAAACAATAAACAATAAACAATAAACAATAAACAATAAACAATAAACAATAAACAATAAACAATAAACAATAAACAATAAACAATAAACAATAAACAATAAACAATAAACAATAAACAATAAACAATAAACAATAAACAATAAACAATAAACAATAAACAATAAACAATAAACAATAAACAATAAACAATAAACAATAAACAATAAACAATAAACAATAAACAATAAACAATAAACAATAAACAATAAACAATAAACAATAAACAATAAACAATAAACAATAAACAATAAACAATAAACAATAAACAATAAACAATAAACAATAAACAATAAACAATAAACAATAAACAATAAACAATAAACAATAAACAATAAACAATAAACAATAAACAATAAACAATAAACAAT
Source organism: Melophagus ovinus (assembly GCA_023089585.1). Lineage (NCBI taxonomy): Eukaryota > Metazoa > Arthropoda > Insecta > Diptera > Hippoboscidae > Melophagus > Melophagus ovinus. The sequence goes on from JAKKIB010000197.1 coordinate 10,175, forward strand.
AAACAATAAACAATAAACAATAAACAATAAACAATAAACAATAAACAATAAACAATAAACAATAAACAATAAACAATAAACAATAAACAATAAACAATAAACAATAAACAATAAACAATAAACAATAAACAATAAACAATAAACAATAAACAATAAACAATAAACAATAAACAATAAACAATAAACAATAAACAATAAACAATAAACAATAAACAATAAACAATAAACAATAAACAATAAACAATAAACAATAAACAATAAACAATAAACAATAAACAATAAACAATAAACAATAAACAATAAACAATAAACAATAAACAATAAACAATAAACAATAAACAATAAACAATAAACAATAAACAATAAACAATAAACAATAAACAATAAACAATAAACAATAAACAATAAACAATAAACAATAAACAATAAACAATAAACAATAAACAATAAACAATAAACAATAAACAATAAACAATAAACAATAAACAATAAACAATAAACAATAAACAATAAACAATAAACAATAAACAATAAACAATAAACAATAAACAATAAACAATAAACAATAAACAATAAACAATAAACAATAAACAATAAACAATAAACAATAAACAATAAACAATAAACAATAAACAATAAACAATAAACAATAAACAATAAACAATAAACAATAAACAATAAACAATAAACAATAAACAATAAACAATAAACAATAAACAATAAACAATAAACAATAAACAATAAACAATAAACAATAAACAATAAACAATAAACAATAAACAATAAACAATAAACAATAAACAATAAACAATAAACAATAAACAATAAACAATAAACAATAAACAATAAACAATAAACAATAAACAATAAACAATAAACAATAAACAATAAACAATAAACAATAAACAATAAACAATAAACAATAAACAATAAACAATAAACAATAAACAATAAACAATAAACAATAAACAATAAACAATAAACAATAAACAATAAACAATAAACAATAAACAATAAACAATAAACAATAAACAATAAACAATAAACAATAAACAATAAACAATAAACAATAAACAATAAACAATAAACAATAAACAATAAACAATAAACAATAAACAATAAACAATAAACAATAAACAATAAACAATAAACAATAAACAATAAACAATAAACAATAAACAATAAACAATAAACAATAAACAATAAACAATAAACAATAAACAATAAACAATAAACAATAAACAATAAACAATAAACAATAAACAATAAACAATAAACAATAAACAATAAACAATAAACAATAAACAATAAACAATAAACAATAAACAATAAACAATAAACAATAAACAATAAACAATAAACAATAAACAATAAACAATAAACAATAAACAATAAACAATAAACAATAAACAATAAACAATAAACAATAAACAATAAACAATAAACAATAAACAATAAACAATAAACAATAAACAATAAACAATAAACAATAAACAATAAACAATAAACAATAAACAATAAACAATAAACAATAAACAATAAACAATAAACAATAAACAATAAACAATAAACAATAAACAATAAACAATAAACACAATAAACAATAAACAATAAACAATAAACAATAAACAATAAACAATAAACAATAAACAATAAACAATAAACAATAAACAATAAACAATAAACAATAAACAATAAACAATAAACAATAAACAATAAACAATAAACAATAAACAATAAACAATAAACAATAAACAATAAACAATAAACAATAAACAATAAACAATAAACAATAAACAATAAACAATAAACAATAAACAATAAACAATAAACAATAAACAATAAACAATAAACAATAAACAATAAACAATAAACAATAAACAATAAACAATAAACAATAAACAATAAACAATAAACAATAAACAATAAACAATAAACAATAAACAATAAACAATAAACAATAAACAATAAACAATAAACAATAAACAATAAACAATAAACAATAAACAATAAACAATAAACAATAAACAATAAACAATAAACAATAAACAATAAACAATAAACAATAAACAATAAACAATAAACAATAAACAATAAACAATAAACAATAAACAATAAACAATAAACAATAAACAATAAACAATAAACAATAAACAATAAACAATAAACAATAAACAATAAACAATAAACAATAAACAATAAACAATAAACAATAAACAATAAACAATAAACAATAAACAATAAACAATAAACAATAAACAATAAACAATAAACAATAAACAATAAACAATAAACAATAAACAATAAACAATAAACAATAAACAATAAACAATAAACAATAAACAATAAACAATAAACAATAAACAATAAACAATAAACAATAAACAATAAACAATAAACAATAAACAATAAACAATAAACAATAAACAATAAACAATAAACAATAAACAATAAACAATAAACAATAAACAATAAACAATAAACAATAAACAATAAACAATAAACAATAAACAATAAACAATAAACAATAAACAATAAACAATAAACAATAAACAATAAACAATAAACAATAAACAATAAACAATAAACAATAAACAATAAACAATAAACAATAAACAATAAACAATAAACAATAAACAATAAACAATAAACAATAAACAATAAACAATAAACAATAAACAATAAACAATAAAAACAATAAACAATAAACAATAAACAATAAACAATAAACAATAAACAATAAACAATAAACAATAAACAATAAACAATAAACAATAAACAATAAACAATAAACAATAAACAATAAACAATAAACAATAAACAATAAACAATAAACAATAAACAATAAACAATAAACAATAAACAATAAACAATAAACAATAAACAATAAACAATAAACAATAAACAATAAACAATAAACAATAAACAATAAACAATAAACAATAAACAATAAACAATAAACAATAAACAATAAACAATAAACAAAAAATAAACAATAAACAATAAACAATAAACAATAAACAATAAACAATAAACAATAAACAATAAACAATAAACAATAAACAATAAACAATAAACAATAAACAATAAACAATAAACAATAAACAATAAACAATAAACAATAAACAATAAACAATAAACAATAAACAATAAACAATAAACAATAAACAATAAACAATAAACAATAAACAATAAACAATAAACAATAAACAATAAACAATAAACAATAAACAATAAACAATAAACAATAAACAATAAACAATAAACAATAAACAATAAACAATAAACAATAAACAATAAACAATAAACAATAAACAATAAACAATAAACAATAAACAATAAACAATAAACAATAAACAATAAACAATAAACAATAAACAATAAACAATAAACAATAAACAATAAACAATAAACAATAAACAATAAACAATAAACAATAAACAATAAACAATAAACAATAAACAATAAACAATAAACAATAAACAATAAACAATAAACAATAAACAATAAACAATAAACAATAAACAATAAACAATAAACAATAAACAATAAACAATAAACAATAAACAATAAACAATAAACAATAAACAATAAACAATAAACAATAAACAATAAACAATAAACAATAAACAATAAACAATAAACAATAAACAATAAACAATAAACAATAAACAATAAACAATAAACAATAAACAATAAACAATAAACAATAAACAATAAACAATAAACAATAAACAATAAACAATAAACAATAAACAATAAACAATAAACAATAAACAATAAACAATAAACAATAAACAATAAACAATAAACAATAAACAATAAACAATAAACAATAAACAATAAACAATAAACAATAAACAATAAACAATAAACAATAAACAATAAACAATAAACAATAAACAATAAACAATAAACAATAAACAATAAACAATAAACAATAAACAATAAACAATAAACAATAAACAATAAACAATAAACAATAAACAATAAACAATAAACAATAAACAATAAACAATAAACAATAAACAATAAACAATAAACAATAAACAATAAACAATAAACAATAAACAATAAACAATAAACAATAAACAATAAACAATAAACAATAAACAATAAACAATAAACAATAAACAATAAACAATAAACAATAAACAATAAACAATAAACAATAAACAATAAACAATAAACAATAAACAATAAACAATAAACAATAAACAATAAACAATAAACAATAAACAATAAACAATAAACAATAAACAATAAACAATAAACAATAAACAATAAACAATAAACAATAAACAATAAACAATAAACAATAAACAATAAACAATAAACAATAAACAATAAACAATAAACAATAAACAATAAACAATAAAACAATAAACAATAAACAATAAACAATAAACAATAAACAATAAACAATAAACAATAAACAATAAACAATAAACAATAAACAATAAACAATAAACAATAAACAATAAACAATAAACAATAAACAATAAACAATAAACAATAAACAATAAACAATAAACAATAAACAATAAACAATAAACAATAAACAATAAACAATAAACAATAAACAATAAACAATAAACAATAAACAATAAACAATAAACAATAAACAATAAACAATAAACAATAAACAATAAACAATAAACAATAAACAATAAACAATAAACAATAAACAATAAACAATAAACAATAAACAATAAACAATAAACAATAAACAATAAACAATAAACAATAAACAATAAACAATAAACAATAAACAATAAACAATAAACAATAAACAATAAACAATAAACAATAAACAATAAACAATAAACAATAAACAATAAACAATAAACAATAAACAATAAACAATAAACAATAAACAATAAACAATAAACAATAAACAATAAACAATAAACAATAAACAATAAACAATAAACAATAAACAATAAACAATAAACAATAAACAATAAACAATAAACAATAAACAATAAACAATAAACAATAAACAATAAACAATAAACAATAAACAATAAACAATAAACAATAAACAATAAACAATAAACAATAAACAATAAACAATAAACAATAAACAATAAACAATAAACAATAAACAATAAACAATAAACAATAAACAATAAACAATAAACAATAAACAATAAACAATAAACAATAAACAATAAACAATAAACAATAAACAATAAACAATAAACAATAAACAATAAACAATAAACAATAAACAATAAACAATAAACAATAAACAATAAACAATAAACAATAAACAATAAACAATAAACAATAAACAATAAACAATAAACAATAAACAATAAACAATAAACAATAAACAATAAACAATAAACAATAAACAATAAACAATAAACAATAAACAATAAACAATAAACAATAAACAATAAACAATAAACAATAAACAATAAACAATAAACAATAAACAATAAACAATAAACAATAAACAATAAACAATAAACAATAAACAATAAACAATAAACAATAAACAATAAACAATAAACAATAAACAATAAACAATAAACAATAAACAATAAACAATAAACAATAAACAATAAACAATAAACAATAAACAATAAACAATAAACAATAAACAATAAACAATAAACAATAAACAATAAACAATAAACAATAAACAATAAACAATAAACAATAAACAATAAACAATAAACAATAAACAATAAACAATAAACAATAAACAATAAACAATAAACAATAAACAATAAACAATAAACAATAAACAATAAACAATAAACAATAAACAATAAACAATAAACAATAAACAATAAACAATAAACAATAAACAATAAACAATAAACAATAAACAATAAACAATAAACAATAAACAATAAACAATAAACAATAAACAATAAACAATAAACAATAAACAATAAACAATAAACAATAAACAATAAACAATAAACAATAAACAATAAACAATAAACAATAAACAATAAACAATAAACAATAAACAATAAACAATAAACAATAAACAATAAACAATAAACAATAAACAATAAACAATAAACAATAAACAATAAACAATAAACAATAAACAATAAACAATAAACAATAAACAATAAACAATAAACAATAAACAATAAACAATAAACAATAAACAATAAACAATAAACAATAAACAATAAACAATAAACAATAAACAATAAACAATAAACAATAAACAATAAACAATAAACAATAAACAATAAACAATAAACAATAAACAATAAACAATAAACAATAAACAATAAACAATAAACAATAAACAATAAACAATAAACAATAAACAATAAACAATAAACAATAAACAATAAACAATAAACAATAAACAATAAACAATAAACAATAAACAATAAACAATAAACAATAAACAATAAACAATAAACAATAAACAATAAACAATAAACAATAAACAATAAACAATAAACAATAAACAATAAACAATAAACAATAAACAATAAACAATAAACAATAAACAATAAACAATAAACAATAAACAATAAACAATAAACAATAAACAATAAACAATAAACAATAAACAATAAACAATAAACAATAAACAATAAACAATAAACAATAAACAATAAACAATAAACAATAAACAATAAACAATAAACAATAAACAATAAACAATAAACAATAAACAATAAACAATAAACAATAAACAATAAACAATAAACAATAAACAATAAACAATAAACAATAAACAATAAACAATAAACAATAAACAATAAACAATAAACAATAAACAATAAACAATAAACAATAAACAATAAACAATAAACAATAAACAATAAACAATAAACAATAAACAATAAACAATAAACAATAAACAATAAACAATAAACAATAAACAATAAACAATAAACAATAAACAATAAACAATAAACAATAAACAATAAACAATAAACAATAAACAATAAACAATAAACAATAAACAATAAACAATAAACAATAAACAATAAACAATAAACAATAAACAATAAACAATAAACAATAAACAATAAACAATAAACAATAAACAATAAACAATAAACAATAAACAATAAACAATAAACAATAAACAATAAACAATAAACAATAAACAATAAACAATAAACAATAAACAATAAACAATAAACAATAAACAATAAACAATAAACAATAAACAATAAACAATAAACAATAAACAATAAACAATAAACAATAAACAATAAACAATAAACAATAAACAATAAACAATAAACAATAAACAATAAACAATAAACAATAAACAATAAACAATAAACAATAAACAATAAACAATAAACAATAAACAATAAACAATAAACAATAAACAATAAACAATAAACAATAAACAATAAACAATAAACAATAAACAATAAACAATAAACAATAAACAATAAACAATAAACAATAAACAATAAACAATAAACAATAAACAATAAACAATAAACAATAAACAATAAACAATAAACAATAAACAATAAAACAATAAACAATAAACAATAAACAATAAACAATAAACAATAAACAATAAACAATAAACAATAAACAATAAACAATAAACAATAAACAATAAACAATAAACAATAAACAATAAACAATAAACAATAAACAATAAACAATAAACAATAAACAATAAACAATAAACAATAAACAATAAACAATAAACAATAAACAATAAACAATAAACAATAAACAATAAACAATAAACAATAAACAATAAACAATAAACAATAAACAATAAACAATAAACAATAAACAATAAACAATAAACAATAAACAATAAACAATAAACAATAAACAATAAACAATAAACAATAAACAATAAACAATAAACAATAAACAATAAACAATAAACAATAAACAATAAACAATAAACAATAAACAATAAACAATAAACAATAAACAATAAACAATAAACAATAAACAATAAACAATAAACAATAAACAATAAACAATAAACAATAAACAATAAACAATAAACAATAAACAATAAACAATAAACAATAAACAATAAACAATAAACAATAAACAATAAACAATAAACAATAAACAATAAACAATAAACAATAAACAATAAACAATAAACAATAAACAATAAACAATAAACAATAAACAATAAACAATAAACAATAAACAATAAACAATAAACAATAAACAATAAACAATAAACAATAAACAATAAACAATAAACAATAAACAATAAACAATAAACAATAAACAATAAACAATAAACAATAAACAATAAACAATAAACAATAAACAATAAACAATAAACAATAAACAATAAACAATAAACAATAAACAATAAACAATAAACAATAAACAATAAACAATAAACAATAAACAATAAACAATAAACAATAAACAATAAACAATAAACAATAAACAATAAACAATAAACAATAAACAATAAACAATAAACAATAAACAATAAACAATAAACAATAAACAATAAACAATAAACAATAAACAATAAACAATAAACAATAAACAATAAACAATAAACAATAAACAATAAACAATAAACAATAAACAATAAACAATAAACAATAAACAATAAACAATAAACAATAAACAATAAACAATAAACAATAAACAATAAACAATAAACAATAAACAATAAACAATAAACAATAAACAATAAACAATAAACAATAAACAATAAACAATAAACAATAAACAATAAACAATAAACAATAAACAATAAACAATAAACAATAAACAATAAACAATAAACAATAAACAATAAACAATAAACAATAAACAATAAACAATAAACAATAAACAATAAACAATAAACAATAAACAATAAACAATAAACAATAAACAATAAACAATAAACAATAAACAATAAACAATAAACAATAAACAATAAACAATAAACAATAAACAATAAACAATAAACAATAAACAATAAACAATAAACAATAAACAATAAACAATAAACAATAAACAATAAACAATAAACAATAAACAATAAACAATAAACAATAAACAATAAACAATAAACAATAAACAATAAACAATAAACAATAAACAATAAACAATAAACAATAAACAATAAACAATAAACAATAAACAATAAACAATAAACAATAAACAATAAACAATAAACAATAAACAATAAACAATAAACAATAAACAATAAACAATAAACAATAAACAATAAACAATAAACAATAAACAATAAACAATAAACAATAAACAATAAACAATAAACAATAAACAATAAACAATAAACAATAAACAATAAACAATAAACAATAAACAATAAACAATAAACAATAAACAATAAACAATAAACAATAAACAATAAACAATAAACAATAAACAATAAACAATAAACAATAAACAATAAACAATAAACAATAAACAATAAACAATAAACAATAAACAATAAACAATAAACAATAAACAATAAACAATAAACAATAAACAATAAACAATAAACAATAAACAATAAACAATAAACAATAAACAATAAACAATAAACAATAAACAATAAACAATAAACAATAAACAATAAACAATAAACAATAAACAATAAACAATAAACAATAAACAATAAACAATAAACAATAAACAATAAACAATAAACAATAAACAATAAACAATAAACAATAAACAATAAACAATAAACAATAAACAATAAACAATAAACAATAAACAATAAACAATAAACAATAAACAATAAACAATAAACAATAAACAATAAACAATAAACAATAAACAATAAACAATAAACAATAAACAATAAACAATAAACAATAAACAATAAACAATAAAAACAATAAACAATAAACAATAAACAATAAACAATAAACAATAAACAATAAACAATAAACAATAAACAATAAACAATAAACAATAAACAATAAACAATAAACAATAAACAATAAACAATAAACAATAAACAATAAACAATAAACAATAAACAATAAACAATAAACAATAAACAATAAACAATAAACAATAAACAATAAACAATAAACAATAAACAATAAACAATAAACAATAAACAATAAACAATAAACAATAAACAATAAACAATAAACAATAAACAATAAACAATAAACAATAAACAATAAACAATAAACAATAAACAATAAACAATAAACAATAAACAATAAACAATAAACAATAAACAATAAACAATAAACAATAAACAATAAACAATAAACAATAAACAATAAACAATAAACAATAAACAATAAACAATAAACAATAAACAATAAACAATAAACAATAAACAATAAACAATAAACAATAAACAATAAACAATAAACAATAAACAATAAACAATAAACAATAAACAATAAACAATAAACAATAAACAATAAACAATAAACAATAAACAATAAACAATAAACAATAAACAATAAACAATAAACAATAAACAATAAACAATAAACAATAAACAATAAACAATAAACAATAAACAATAAACAATAAACAATAAACAATAAACAATAAACAATAAACAATAAACAATAAACAATAAACAATAAACAATAAACAATAAACAATAAACAATAAACAATAAACAATAAACAATAAACAATAAACAATAAACAATAAACAATAAACAATAAACAATAAACAATAAACAATAAACAATAAACAATAAACAATAAACAATAAACAATAAACAATAAACAATAAACAATAAACAATAAACAATAAACAATAAACAATAAACAATAAACAATAAACAATAAACAATAAACAATAAACAATAAACAATAAACAATAAACAATAAACAATAAACAATAAACAATAAACAATAAACAATAAACAATAAACAATAAACAATAAACAATAAACAATAAACAATAAACAATAAACAATAAACAATAAACAATAAACAATAAACAATAAACAATAAACAATAAACAATAAACAATAAACAATAAACAATAAACAATAAACAATAAACAATAAACAATAAACAATAAACAATAAACAATAAACAATAAACAATAAACAATAAACAATAAACAATAAACAATAAACAATAAACAATAAACAATAAACAATAAACAATAAACAATAAACAATAAACAATAAACAATAAACAATAAACAATAAACAATAAACAATAAACAATAAACAATAAACAATAAACAATAAACAATAAACAATAAACAATAAACAATAAACAATAAACAATAAACAATAAACAATAAACAATAAACAATAAACAATAAACAATAAACAATAAACAATAAACAATAAACAATAAACAATAAACAATAAACAATAAACAATAAACAATAAACAATAAACAATAAACAATAAACAATAAACAATAAACAATAAACAATAAACAATAAACAATAAACAATAAACAATAAACAATAAACAATAAACAATAAACAATAAACAATAAACAATAAACAATAAACAATAAACAATAAACAATAAACAATAAACAATAAACAATAAACAATAAACAATAAACAATAAACAATAAACAATAAACAATAAACAATAAACAATAAACAATAAACAATAAACAATAAACAATAAACAATAAACAATAAACAATAAACAATAAACAATAAACAATAAACAATAAACAATAAACAATAAACAATAAACAATAAACAATAAACAATAAACAATAAACAATAAACAATAAACAATAAACAATAAACAATAAACAATAAACAATAAACAATAAACAATAAACAATAAACAATAAACAATAAACAATAAACAATAAACAATAAACAATAAACAATAAACAATAAACAATAAACAATAAACAATAAACAATAAACAATAAACAATAAACAATAAACAATAAACAATAAACAATAAACAATAAACAATAAACAATAAACAATAAACAATAAACAATAAACAATAAACAATAAACAATAAACAATAAACAATAAACAATAAACAATAAACAATAAACAATAAACAATAAACAATAAACAATAAACAATAAACAATAAACAATAAACAATAAACAATAAACAATAAACAATAAACAATAAACAATAAACAATAAACAATAAACAATAAACAATAAACAATAAACAATAAACAATAAACAATAAACAATAAACAATAAACAATAAACAATAAACAATAAACAATAAACAATAAACAATAAACAATAAACAATAAACAATAAACAATAAACAATAAACAATAAACAATAAACAATAAACAATAAACAATAAACAATAAACAATAAACAATAAACAATAAACAATAAACAATAAACAATAAACAATAAACAATAAACAATAAACAATAAACAATAAACAATAAACAATAAACAATAAACAATAAACAATAAACAATAAACAATAAACAATAAACAATAAACAATAAACAATAAACAATAAACAATAAACAATAAACAATAAACAATAAACAATAAACAATAAACAATAAACAATAAACAATAAACAATAAACAATAAACAATAAACAATAAACAATAAACAATAAACAATAAACAATAAACAATAAACAATAAACAATAAACAATAAACAATAAACAATAAACAATAAACAATAAACAATAAACAATAAACAATAAACAATAAACAATAAACAATAAACAATAAACAATAAACAATAAACAATAAACAATAAACAATAAACAATAAACAATAAACAATAAACAATAAACAATAAACAATAAACAATAAACAATAAACAATAAACAATAAACAATAAACAATAAACAATAAACAATAAACAATAAACAATAAACAATAAACAATAAACAATAAACAATAAACAATAAACAATAAACAATAAACAATAAACAATAAACAATAAACAATAAACAATAAACAATAAACAATAAACAATAAACAATAAACAATAAACAATAAACAATAAACAATAAACAATAAACAATAAACAATAAACAATAAACAATAAACAATAAACAATAAACAATAAACAATAAACAATAAACAATAAACAATAAACAATAAACAATAAACAATAAACAATAAACAATAAACAATAAACAATAAACAATAAACAATAAACAATAAACAATAAACAATAAACAATAAACAATAAACAATAAACAATAAACAATAAACAATAAACAATAAACAATAAACAATAAACAATAAACAATAAACAATAAACAATAAACAATAAACAATAAACAATAAACAATAAACAATAAACAATAAACAATAAACAATAAACAATAAACAATAAACAATAAACAATAAACAATAAACAATAAACAATAAACAATAAACAATAAACAATAAACAATAAACAATAAACAATAAACAATAAACAATAAACAATAAACAATAAACAATAAACAATAAACAATAAACAATAAACAATAAACAATAAACAATAAACAATAAACAATAAACAATAAACAATAAACAATAAACAATAAACAATAAACAATAAACAATAAACAATAAACAATAAACAATAAACAATAAACAATAAACAATAAACAATAAACAATAAACAATAAACAATAAACAATAAACAATAAACAATAAACAATAAACAATAAACAATAAACAATAAACAATAAACAATAAACAATAAACAATAAACAATAAACAATAAACAATAAACAATAAACAATAAACAATAAACAATAAACAATAAACAATAAACAATAAACAATAAACAATAAACAATAAACAATAAACAATAAACAATAAACAATAAACAATAAACAATAAACAATAAACAATAAACAATAAACAATAAACAATAAACAATAAACAATAAACAATAAACAATAAACAATAAACAATAAACAATAAACAATAAACAATAAACAATAAACAATAAACAATAAACAATAAACAATAAACAATAAACAATAAACAATAAACAATAAACAATAAACAATAAACAATAAACAATAAACAATAAACAATAAACAATAAACAATAAACAATAAACAATAAACAATAAACAATAAACAATAAACAATAAACAATAAACAATAAACAATAAACAATAAACAATAAACAATAAACAATAAACAATAAACAATAAACAATAAACAATAAACAATAAACAATAAACAATAAACAATAAACAATAAACAATAAACAATAAACAATAAACAATAAACAATAAACAATAAACAATAAACAATAAACAATAAACAATAAACAATAAACAATAAACAATAAACAATAAACAATAAACAATAAACAATAAACAATAAACAATAAACAATAAACAATAAACAATAAACAATAAACAATAAACAATAAACAATAAACAATAAACAATAAACAATAAACAATAAACAATAAACAATAAACAATAAACAATAAACAATAAACAATAAACAATAAACAATAAACAATAAACAATAAACAATAAACAATAAACAATAAACAATAAACAATAAACAATAAACAATAAACAATAAACAATAAACAATAAACAATAAACAATAAACAATAAACAATAAACAATAAACAATAAACAATAAACAATAAACAATAAACAATAAACAATAAACAATAAACAATAAACAATAAACAATAAACAATAAACAATAAACAATAAACAATAAACAATAAACAATAAACAATAAACAATAAACAATAAACAATAAACAATAAACAATAAACAATAAACAATAAACAATAAACAATAAACAATAAACAATAAACAATAAACAATAAACAATAAACAATAAACAATAAACAATAAACAATAAACAATAAACAATAAACAATAAACAATAAACAATAAACAATAAACAATAAACAATAAACAATAAACAATAAACAATAAACAATAAACAATAAACAATAAACAATAAACAATAAACAATAAACAATAAACAATAAACAATAAACAATAAACAATAAACAATAAACAATAAACAATAAACAATAAACAATAAACAATAAACAATAAACAATAAACAATAAACAATAAACAATAAACAATAAACAATAAACAATAAACAATAAACAATAAACAATAAACAATAAACAATAAACAATAAACAATAAACAATAAACAATAAACAATAAACAATAAACAATAAACAATAAACAATAAACAATAAACAATAAACAATAAACAATAAACAATAAACAATAAACAATAAACAATAAACAATAAACAATAAACAATAAACAATAAACAATAAACAATAAACAATAAACAATAAACAATAAACAATAAACAATAAACAATAAACAATAAACAATAAACAATAAACAATAAACAATAAACAATAAACAATAAACAATAAACAATAAACAATAAACAATAAACAATAAACAATAAACAATAAACAATAAACAATAAACAATAAACAATAAACAATAAACAATAAACAATAAACAATAAACAATAAACAATAAACAATAAACAATAAACAATAAACAATAAACAATAAACAATAAACAATAAACAATAAACAATAAACAATAAACAATAAACAATAAACAATAAACAATAAACAATAAACAATAAACAATAAACAATAAACAATAAACAATAAACAATAAACAATAAACAATAAACAATAAACAATAAACAATAAACAATAAACAATAAACAATAAACAATAAACAATAAACAATAAACAATAAACAATAAACAATAAACAATAAACAATAAACAATAAACAATAAACAATAAACAATAAACAATAAACAATAAACAATAAACAATAAACAATAAACAATAAACAATAAACAATAAACAAACAATAAACAATAAACAATAAACAATAAACAATAAACAATAAACAATAAACAATAAACAATAAACAATAAACAATAAACAATAAACAATAAACAATAAACAATAAACAATAAACAATAAACAATAAACAATAAACAATAAACAATAAACAATAAACAATAAACAATAAACAATAAACAATAAACAATAAACAATAAACAATAAACAATAAACAATAAACAATAAACAATAAACAATAAACAATAAACAATAAACAATAAACAATAAACAATAAACAATAAACAATAAACAATAAACAATAAACAATAAACAATAAACAATAAACAATAAACAATAAACAATAAACAATAAACAATAAACAATAAACAATAAACAATAAACAATAAACAATAAACAATAAACAATAAACAATAAACAATAAACAATAAACAATAAACAATAAACAATAAACAATAAACAATAAACAATAAACAATAAACAATAAACAATAAACAATAAACAATAAACAATAAACAATAAACAATAAACAATAAACAATAAACAATAAACAATAAACAATAAACAATAAACAATAAACAATAAACAATAAACAATAAACAATAAACAATAAACAATAAACAATAAACAATAAACAATAAACAATAAACAATAAACAATAAACAATAAACAATAAACAATAAACAATAAACAATAAACAATAAACAATAAACAATAAACAATAAACAATAAACAATAAACAATAAACAATAAACAATAAACAATAAACAATAAACAATAAACAATAAACAATAAACAATAAACAATAAACAATAAACAATAAACAATAAACAATAAACAATAAACAATAAACAATAAACAATAAACAATAAACAATAAACAATAAACAATAAACAATAAACAATAAACAATAAACAATAAACAATAAACAATAAACAATAAACAATAAACAATAAACAATAAACAATAAACAATAAACAATAAACAATAAACAATAAACAATAAACAATAAACAATAAACAATAAACAATAAACAATAAACAATAAACAATAAACAATAAACAATAAACAATAAACAATAAACAATAAACAATAAACAATAAACAATAAACAATAAACAATAAACAATAAACAATAAACAATAAACAATAAACAATAAACAATAAACAATAAACAATAAACAATAAACAATAAACAATAAACAATAAACAATAAACAATAAACAATAAACAATAAACAATAAACAATAAACAATAAACAATAAACAATAAACAATAAACAATAAACAATAAACAATAAACAATAAACAATAAACAATAAACAATAAACAATAAACAATAAACAATAAACAATAAACAATAAACAATAAACAATAAACAATAAACAATAAACAATAAACAATAAACAATAAACAATAAACAATAAACAATAAACAATAAACAATAAACAATAAACAATAAACAATAAACAATAAACAATAAACAATAAACAATAAACAATAAACAATAAACAATAAACAATAAACAATAAACAATAAACAATAAACAATAAACAATAAACAATAAACAATAAACAATAAACAATAAACAATAAACAATAAACAATAAACAATAAACAATAAACAATAAACAATAAACAATAAACAATAAACAATAAACAATAAACAATAAACAATAAACAATAAACAATAAACAATAAACAATAAACAATAAACAATAAACAATAAACAATAAACAATAAACAATAAACAATAAACAATAAACAATAAACAATAAACAATAAACAATAAACAATAAACAATAAACAATAAACAATAAACAATAAACAATAAACAATAAACAATAAACAATAAACAATAAACAATAAACAATAAACAATAAACAATAAACAATAAACAATAAACAATAAACAATAAACAATAAACAATAAACAATAAACAATAAACAATAAACAATAAACAATAAACAATAAACAATAAACAATAAACAATAAACAATAAACAATAAACAATAAACAATAAACAATAAACAATAAACAATAAACAATAAACAATAAACAATAAACAATAAACAATAAACAATAAACAATAAACAATAAACAATAAACAATAAACAATAAACAATAAACAATAAACAATAAACAATAAACAATAAACAATAAACAATAAACAATAAACAATAAACAATAAACAATAAACAATAAACAATAAACAATAAACAATAAACAATAAACAATAAACAATAAACAATAAACAATAAACAATAAACAATAAACAATAAACAATAAACAATAAACAATAAACAATAAACAATAAACAATAAACAATAAACAATAAACAATAAACAATAAACAATAAACAATAAACAATAAACAATAAACAATAAACAATAAACAATAAACAATAAACAATAAACAATAAACAATAAACAATAAACAATAAACAATAAACAATAAACAATAAACAATAAACAATAAACAATAAACAATAAACAATAAACAATAAACAATAAACAATAAACAATAAACAATAAACAATAAACAATAAACAATAAACAATAAACAATAAACAATAAACAATAAACAATAAACAATAAACAATAAACAATAAACAATAAACAATAAACAATAAACAATAAACAATAAACAATAAACAATAAACAATAAACAATAAACAATAAACAATAAACAATAAACAATAAACAATAAACAATAAACAATAAACAATAAACAATAAACAATAAACAATAAACAATAAACAATAAACAATAAACAATAAACAATAAACAATAAACAATAAACAATAAACAATAAACAATAAACAATAAACAATAAACAATAAACAATAAACAATAAACAATAAACAATAAACAATAAACAATAAACAATAAACAATAAACAATAAACAATAAACAATAAACAATAAACAATAAACAATAAACAATAAACAATAAACAATAAACAATAAACAATAAACAATAAACAATAAACAATAAACAATAAACAATAAACAATAAACAATAAACAATAAACAATAAACAATAAACAATAAACAATAAACAATAAACAATAAACAATAAACAATAAACAATAAACAATAAACAATAAACAATAAACAATAAACAATAAACAATAAACAATAAACAATAAACAATAAACAATAAACAATAAACAATAAACAATAAACAATAAACAATAAACAATAAACAATAAACAATAAACAATAAACAATAAACAATAAACAATAAACAATAAACAATAAACAATAAACAATAAACAATAAACAATAAACAATAAACAATAAACAATAAACAATAAACAATAAACAATAAACAATAAACAATAAACAATAAACAATAAACAATAAACAATAAACAATAAACAATAAACAATAAACAATAAACAATAAACAATAAACAATAAACAATAAACAATAAACAATAAACAATAAACAATAAACAATAAACAATAAACAATAAACAATAAACAATAAACAATAAACAATAAACAATAAACAATAAACAATAAACAATAAACAATAAACAATAAACAATAAACAATAAACAATAAACAATAAACAATAAACAATAAACAATAAACAATAAACAATAAACAATAAACAATAAACAATAAACAATAAACAATAAACAATAAACAATAAACAATAAACAATAAACAATAAACAATAAACAATAAACAATAAACAATAAACAATAAACAATAAACAATAAACAATAAACAATAAACAATAAACAATAAACAATAAACAATAAACAATAAACAATAAACAATAAACAATAAACAATAAACAATAAACAATAAACAATAAACAATAAACAATAAACAATAAACAATAAACAATAAACAATAAACAATAAACAATAAACAATAAACAATAAACAATAAACAATAAACAATAAACAATAAACAATAAACAATAAACAATAAACAATAAACAATAAACAATAAACAATAAACAATAAACAATAAACAATAAACAATAAACAATAAACAATAAACAATAAACAATAAACAATAAACAATAAACAATAAACAATAAACAATAAACAATAAACAATAAACAATAAACAATAAACAATAAACAATAAACAATAAACAATAAACAATAAACAATAAACAATAAACAATAAACAATAAACAATAAACAATAAACAATAAACAATAAACAATAAACAATAAACAATAAACAATAAACAATAAACAATAAACAATAAACAATAAACAATAAACAATAAACAATAAACAATAAACAATAAACAATAAACAATAAACAATAAACAATAAACAATAAACAATAAACAATAAACAATAAACAATAAACAATAAACAATAAACAATAAACAATAAACAATAAACAATAAACAATAAACAATAAACAATAAACAATAAACAATAAACAATAAACAATAAACAATAAACAATAAACAATAAACAATAAACAATAAACAATAAACAATAAACAATAAACAATAAACAATAAACAATAAACAATAAACAATAAACAATAAACAATAAACAATAAACAATAAACAATAAACAATAAACAATAAACAATAAACAATAAACAATAAACAATAAACAATAAACAATAAACAATAAACAATAAACAATAAACAATAAACAATAAACAATAAACAATAAACAATAAACAATAAACAATAAACAATAAACAATAAACAATAAACAATAAACAATAAACAATAAACAATAAACAATAAACAATAAACAATAAACAATAAACAATAAACAATAAACAATAAACAATAAACAATAAACAATAAACAATAAACAATAAACAATAAACAATAAACAATAAACAATAAACAATAAACAATAAACAATAAACAATAAACAATAAACAATAAACAATAAACAATAAACAATAAACAATAAACAATAAACAATAAACAATAAACAATAAACAATAAACAATAAACAATAAACAATAAACAATAAACAATAAACAATAAACAATAAACAATAAACAATAAACAATAAACAATAAACAATAAACAATAAACAATAAACAATAAACAATAAACAATAAACAATAAACAATAAACAATAAACAATAAACAATAAACAATAAACAATAAACAATAAACAATAAACAATAAACAATAAACAATAAACAATAAACAATAAACAATAAACAATAAACAATAAACAATAAACAATAAACAATAAACAATAAACAATAAACAATAAACAATAAACAATAAACAATAAACAATAAACAATAAACAATAAACAATAAACAATAAACAATAAACAATAAACAATAAACAATAAACAATAAACAATAAACAATAAACAATAAACAATAAACAATAAACAATAAACAATAAACAATAAACAATAAACAATAAACAATAAACAATAAACAATAAACAATAAACAATAAACAATAAACAATAAACAATAAACAATAAACAATAAACAATAAACAATAAACAATAAACAATAAACAATAAACAATAAACAATAAACAATAAACAATAAACAATAAACAATAAACAATAAACAATAAACAATAAACAATAAACAATAAACAATAAACAATAAACAATAAACAATAAACAATAAACAATAAACAATAAACAATAAACAATAAACAATAAACAATAAACAATAAACAATAAACAATAAACAATAAACAATAAACAATAAACAATAAACAATAAACAATAAACAATAAACAATAAACAATAAACAATAAACAATAAACAATAAACAATAAACAATAAACAATAAACAATAAACAATAAACAATAAACAATAAACAATAAACAATAAACAATAAACAATAAACAATAAACAATAAACAATAAACAATAAACAATAAACAATAAACAATAAACAATAAACAATAAACAATAAACAATAAACAATAAACAATAAACAATAAACAATAAACAATAAACAATAAACAATAAACAATAAACAATAAACAATAAACAATAAACAATAAACAATAAACAATAAACAATAAACAATAAACAATAAACAATAAACAATAAACAATAAACAATAAACAATAAACAATAAACAATAAACAATAAACAATAAACAATAAACAATAAACAATAAACAATAAACAATAAACAATAAACAATAAACAATAAACAATAAACAATAAACAATAAACAATAAACAATAAACAATAAACAATAAACAATAAACAATAAACAATAAACAATAAACAATAAACAATAAACAATAAACAATAAACAATAAACAATAAACAATAAACAATAAACAATAAACAATAAACAATAAACAATAAACAATAAACAATAAACAATAAACAATAAACAATAAACAATAAACAATAAACAATAAACAATAAACAATAAACAATAAACAATAAACAATAAACAATAAACAATAAACAATAAACAATAAACAATAAACAATAAACAATAAACAATAAACAATAAACAATAAACAATAAACAATAAACAATAAACAATAAACAATAAACAATAAACAATAAACAATAAACAATAAACAATAAACAATAAACAATAAACAATAAACAATAAACAATAAACAATAAACAATAAACAATAAACAATAAACAATAAACAATAAACAATAAACAATAAACAATAAACAATAAACAATAAACAATAAACAATAAACAATAAACAATAAACAATAAACAATAAACAATAAACAATAAACAATAAACAATAAACAATAAACAATAAACAATAAACAATAAACAATAAACAATAAACAATAAACAATAAACAATAAACAATAAACAATAAACAATAAACAATAAACAATAAACAATAAACAATAAACAATAAACAATAAACAATAAACAATAAACAATAAACAATAAACAATAAACAATAAACAATAAACAATAAACAATAAACAATAAACAATAAACAATAAACAATAAACAATAAACAATAAACAATAAACAATAAACAATAAACAATAAACAATAAACAATAAACAATAAACAATAAACAATAAACAATAAACAATAAACAATAAACAATAAACAATAAACAATAAACAATAAACAATAAACAATAAACAATAAACAATAAACAATAAACAATAAACAATAAACAATAAACAATAAACAATAAACAATAAACAATAAACAATAAACAATAAACAATAAACAATAAACAATAAACAATAAACAATAAACAATAAACAATAAACAATAAACAATAAACAATAAACAATAAACAATAAACAATAAACAATAAACAATAAACAATAAACAATAAACAATAAACAATAAACAATAAACAATAAACAATAAACAATAAACAATAAACAATAAACAATAAACAATAAACAATAAACAATAAACAATAAACAATAAACAATAAACAATAAACAATAAACAATAAACAATAAACAATAAACAATAAACAATAAACAATAAACAATAAACAATAAACAATAAACAATAAACAATAAACAATAAACAATAAACAATAAACAATAAACAATAAACAATAAACAATAAACAATAAACAATAAACAATAAACAATAAACAATAAACAATAAACAATAAACAATAAACAATAAACAATAAACAATAAACAATAAACAATAAACAATAAACAATAAACAATAAACAATAAACAATAAACAATAAACAATAAACAATAAACAATAAACAATAAACAATAAACAATAAACAATAAACAATAAACAATAAACAATAAACAATAAACAATAAACAATAAACAATAAACAATAAACAATAAACAATAAACAATAAACAATAAACAATAAACAATAAACAATAAACAATAAACAATAAACAATAAACAATAAACAATAAACAATAAACAATAAACAATAAACAATAAACAATAAACAATAAACAATAAACAATAAACAATAAACAATAAACAATAAACAATAAACAATAAACAATAAACAATAAACAATAAACAATAAACAATAAACAATAAACAATAAACAATAAACAATAAACAATAAACAATAAACAATAAACAATAAACAATAAACAATAAACAATAAACAATAAACAATAAACAATAAACAATAAACAATAAACAATAAACAATAAACAATAAACAATAAACAATAAACAATAAACAATAAACAATAAACAATAAACAATAAACAATAAACAATAAACAATAAACAATAAACAATAAACAATAAACAATAAACAATAAACAATAAACAATAAACAATAAACAATAAACAATAAACAATAAACAATAAACAATAAACAATAAACAATAAACAATAAACAATAAACAATAAACAATAAACAATAAACAATAAACAATAAACAATAAACAATAAACAATAAACAATAAACAATAAACAATAAACAATAAACAATAAACAATAAACAATAAACAATAAACAATAAACAATAAACAATAAACAATAAACAATAAACAATAAACAATAAACAATAAACAATAAACAATAAACAATAAACAATAAACAATAAACAATAAACAATAAACAATAAACAATAAACAATAAACAATAAACAATAAACAATAAACAATAAACAATAAACAATAAACAATAAACAATAAACAATAAACAATAAACAATAAACAATAAACAATAAACAATAAACAATAAACAATAAACAATAAACAATAAACAATAAACAATAAACAATAAACAATAAACAATAAACAATAAACAATAAACAATAAACAATAAACAATAAACAATAAACAATAAACAATAAACAATAAACAATAAACAATAAACAATAAACAATAAACAATAAACAATAAACAATAAACAATAAACAATAAACAATAAACAATAAACAATAAACAATAAACAATAAACAATAAACAATAAACAATAAACAATAAACAATAAACAATAAACAATAAACAATAAACAATAAACAATAAACAATAAACAATAAACAATAAACAATAAACAATAAACAATAAACAATAAACAATAAACAATAAACAATAAACAATAAACAATAAACAATAAACAATAAACAATAAACAATAAACAATAAACAATAAACAATAAACAATAAACAATAAACAATAAACAATAAACAATAAACAATAAACAATAAACAATAAACAATAAACAATAAACAATAAACAATAAACAATAAACAATAAACAATAAACAATAAACAATAAACAATAAACAATAAACAATAAACAATAAACAATAAACAATAAACAATAAACAATAAACAATAAACAATAAACAATAAACAATAAACAATAAACAATAAACAATAAACAATAAACAATAAACAATAAACAATAAACAATAAACAATAAACAATAAACAATAAACAATAAACAATAAACAATAAACAATAAACAATAAACAATAAACAATAAACAATAAACAATAAACAATAAACAATAAACAATAAACAATAAACAATAAACAATAAACAATAAACAATAAACAATAAACAATAAACAATAAACAATAAACAATAAACAATAAACAATAAACAATAAACAATAAACAATAAACAATAAACAATAAACAATAAACAATAAACAATAAACAATAAACAATAAACAATAAACAATAAACAATAAACAATAAACAATAAACAATAAACAATAAACAATAAACAATAAACAATAAACAATAAACAATAAACAATAAACAATAAACAATAAACAATAAACAATAAACAATAAACAATAAACAATAAACAATAAACAATAAACAATAAACAATAAACAATAAACAATAAACAATAAACAATAAACAATAAACAATAAACAATAAACAATAAACAATAAACAATAAACAATAAACAATAAACAATAAACAATAAACAATAAACAATAAACAATAAACAATAAACAATAAACAATAAACAATAAACAATAAACAATAAACAATAAACAATAAACAATAAACAATAAACAATAAACAATAAACAATAAACAATAAACAATAAACAATAAACAATAAACAATAAACAATAAACAATAAACAATAAACAATAAACAATAAACAATAAACAATAAACAATAAACAATAAACAATAAACAATAAACAATAAACAATAAACAATAAACAATAAACAATAAACAATAAACAATAAACAATAAACAATAAACAATAAACAATAAACAATAAACAATAAACAATAAACAATAAACAATAAACAATAAACAATAAACAATAAACAATAAACAATAAACAATAAACAATAAACAATAAACAATAAACAATAAACAATAAACAATAAACAATAAACAATAAACAATAAACAATAAACAATAAACAATAAACAATAAACAATAAACAATAAACAATAAACAATAAACAATAAACAATAAACAATAAACAATAAACAATAAACAATAAACAATAAACAATAAACAATAAACAATAAACAATAAACAATAAACAATAAACAATAAACAATAAACAATAAACAATAAACAATAAACAATAAACAATAAACAATAAACAATAAACAATAAACAATAAACAATAAACAATAAACAATAAACAATAAACAATAAACAATAAACAATAAACAATAAACAATAAACAATAAACAATAAACAATAAACAATAAACAATAAACAATAAACAATAAACAATAAACAATAAACAATAAACAATAAACAATAAACAATAAACAATAAACAATAAACAATAAACAATAAACAATAAACAATAAACAATAAACAATAAACAATAAACAATAAACAATAAACAATAAACAATAAACAATAAACAATAAACAATAAACAATAAACAATAAACAATAAACAATAAACAATAAACAATAAACAATAAACAATAAACAATAAACAATAAACAATAAACAATAAACAATAAACAATAAACAATAAACAATAAACAATAAACAATAAACAATAAACAATAAACAATAAACAATAAACAATAAACAATAAACAATAAACAATAAACAATAAACAATAAACAATAAACAATAAACAATAAACAATAAACAATAAACAATAAACAATAAACAATAAACAATAAACAATAAACAATAAACAATAAACAATAAACAATAAACAATAAACAATAAACAATAAACAATAAACAATAAACAATAAACAATAAACAATAAACAATAAACAATAAACAATAAACAATAAACAATAAACAATAAACAATAAACAATAAACAATAAACAATAAACAATAAACAATAAACAATAAACAATAAACAATAAACAATAAACAATAAACAATAAACAATAAACAATAAACAATAAACAATAAACAATAAACAATAAACAATAAACAATAAACAATAAACAATAAACAATAAACAATAAACAATAAACAATAAACAATAAACAATAAACAATAAACAATAAACAATAAACAATAAACAATAAACAATAAACAATAAACAATAAACAATAAACAATAAACAATAAACAATAAACAATAAACAATAAACAATAAACAATAAACAATAAACAATAAACAATAAACAATAAACAATAAACAATAAACAATAAACAATAAACAATAAACAATAAACAATAAACAATAAACAATAAACAATAAACAATAAACAATAAACAATAAACAATAAACAATAAACAATAAACAATAAACAATAAACAATAAACAATAAACAATAAACAATAAACAATAAACAATAAACAATAAACAATAAACAATAAACAATAAACAATAAACAATAAACAATAAACAATAAACAATAAACAATAAACAATAAACAATAAACAATAAACAATAAACAATAAACAATAAACAATAAACAATAAACAATAAACAATAAACAATAAACAATAAACAATAAACAATAAACAATAAACAATAAACAATAAACAATAAACAATAAACAATAAACAATAAACAATAAACAATAAACAATAAACAATAAACAATAAACAATAAACAATAAACAATAAACAATAAACAATAAACAATAAACAATAAACAATAAACAATAAACAATAAACAATAAACAATAAACAATAAACAATAAACAATAAACAATAAACAATAAACAATAAACAATAAACAATAAACAATAAACAATAAACAATAAACAATAAACAATAAACAATAAACAATAAACAATAAACAATAAACAATAAACAATAAACAATAAACAATAAACAATAAACAATAAACAATAAACAATAAACAATAAACAATAAACAATAAACAATAAACAATAAACAATAAACAATAAACAATAAACAATAAACAATAAACAATAAACAATAAACAATAAACAATAAACAATAAACAATAAACAATAAACAATAAACAATAAACAATAAACAATAAACAATAAACAATAAACAATAAACAATAAACAATAAACAATAAACAATAAACAATAAACAATAAACAATAAACAATAAACAATAAACAATAAACAATAAACAATAAACAATAAACAATAAACAATAAACAATAAACAATAAACAATAAACAATAAACAATAAACAATAAACAATAAACAATAAACAATAAACAATAAACAATAAACAATAAACAATAAACAATAAACAATAAACAATAAACAATAAACAATAAACAATAAACAATAAACAATAAACAATAAACAATAAACAATAAACAATAAACAATAAACAATAAACAATAAACAATAAACAATAAACAATAAACAATAAACAATAAACAATAAACAATAAACAATAAACAATAAACAATAAACAATAAACAATAAACAATAAACAATAAACAATAAACAATAAACAATAAACAATAAACAATAAACAATAAACAATAAACAATAAACAATAAACAATAAACAATAAACAATAAACAATAAACAATAAACAATAAACAATAAACAATAAACAATAAACAATAAACAATAAACAATAAACAATAAACAATAAACAATAAACAATAAACAATAAACAATAAACAATAAACAATAAACAATAAACAATAAACAATAAACAATAAACAATAAACAATAAACAATAAACAATAAACAATAAACAATAAACAATAAACAATAAACAATAAACAATAAACAATAAACAATAAACAATAAACAATAAACAATAAACAATAAACAATAAACAATAAACAATAAACAATAAACAATAAACAATAAACAATAAACAATAAACAATAAACAATAAACAATAAACAATAAACAATAAACAATAAACAATAAACAATAAACAATAAACAATAAACAATAAACAATAAACAATAAACAATAAACAATAAACAATAAACAATAAACAATAAACAATAAACAATAAACAATAAACAATAAACAATAAACAATAAACAATAAACAATAAACAATAAACAATAAACAATAAACAATAAACAATAAACAATAAACAATAAACAATAAACAATAAACAATAAACAATAAACAATAAACAATAAACAATAAACAATAAACAATAAACAATAAACAATAAACAATAAACAATAAACAATAAACAATAAACAATAAACAATAAACAATAAACAATAAACAATAAACAATAAACAATAAACAATAAACAATAAACAATAAACAATAAACAATAAACAATAAACAATAAACAATAAACAATAAACAATAAACAATAAACAATAAACAATAAACAATAAACAATAAACAATAAACAATAAACAATAAACAATAAACAATAAACAATAAACAATAAACAATAAACAATAAACAATAAACAATAAACAATAAACAATAAACAATAAACAATAAACAATAAACAATAAACAATAAACAATAAACAATAAACAATAAACAATAAACAATAAACAATAAACAATAAACAATAAACAATAAACAATAAACAATAAACAATAAACAATAAACAATAAACAATAAACAATAAACAATAAACAATAAACAATAAACAATAAACAATAAACAATAAACAATAAACAATAAACAATAAACAATAAACAATAAACAATAAACAATAAACAATAAACAATAAACAATAAACAATAAACAATAAACAATAAACAATAAACAATAAACAATAAACAATAAACAATAAACAATAAACAATAAACAATAAACAATAAACAATAAACAATAAACAATAAACAATAAACAATAAACAATAAACAATAAACAATAAACAATAAACAATAAACAATAAACAATAAACAATAAACAATAAACAATAAACAATAAACAATAAACAATAAACAATAAACAATAAACAATAAACAATAAACAATAAACAATAAACAATAAACAATAAACAATAAACAATAAACAATAAACAATAAACAATAAACAATAAACAATAAACAATAAACAATAAACAATAAACAATAAACAATAAACAATAAACAATAAACAATAAACAATAAACAATAAACAATAAACAATAAACAATAAACAATAAACAATAAACAATAAACAATAAACAATAAACAATAAACAATAAACAATAAACAATAAACAATAAACAATAAACAATAAACAATAAACAATAAACAATAAACAATAAACAATAAACAATAAACAATAAACAATAAACAATAAACAATAAACAATAAACAATAAACAATAAACAATAAACAATAAACAATAAACAATAAACAATAAACAATAAACAATAAACAATAAACAATAAACAATAAACAATAAACAATAAACAATAAACAATAAACAATAAACAATAAACAATAAACAATAAACAATAAACAATAAACAATAAACAATAAACAATAAACAATAAACAATAAACAATAAACAATAAACAATAAACAATAAACAATAAACAATAAACAATAAACAATAAACAATAAACAATAAACAATAAACAATAAACAATAAACAATAAACAATAAACAATAAACAATAAACAATAAACAATAAACAATAAACAATAAACAATAAACAATAAACAATAAACAATAAACAATAAACAATAAACAATAAACAATAAACAATAAACAATAAACAATAAACAATAAACAATAAACAATAAACAATAAACAATAAACAATAAACAATAAACAATAAACAATAAACAATAAACAATAAACAATAAACAATAAACAATAAACAATAAACAATAAACAATAAACAATAAACAATAAACAATAAACAATAAACAATAAACAATAAACAATAAACAATAAACAATAAACAATAAACAATAAACAATAAACAATAAACAATAAACAATAAACAATAAACAATAAACAATAAACAATAAACAATAAACAATAAACAATAAACAATAAACAATAAACAATAAACAATAAACAATAAACAATAAACAATAAACAATAAACAATAAACAATAAACAATAAACAATAAACAATAAACAATAAACAATAAACAATAAACAATAAACAATAAACAATAAACAATAAACAATAAACAATAAACAATAAACAATAAACAATAAACAATAAACAATAAACAATAAACAATAAACAATAAACAATAAACAATAAACAATAAACAATAAACAATAAACAATAAACAATAAACAATAAACAATAAACAATAAACAATAAACAATAAACAATAAACAATAAACAATAAACAATAAACAATAAACAATAAACAATAAACAATAAACAATAAACAATAAACAATAAACAATAAACAATAAACAATAAACAATAAACAATAAACAATAAACAATAAACAATAAACAATAAACAATAAACAATAAACAATAAACAATAAACAATAAACAATAAACAATAAACAATAAACAATAAACAATAAACAATAAACAATAAACAATAAACAATAAACAATAAACAATAAACAATAAACAATAAACAATAAACAATAAACAATAAACAATAAACAATAAACAATAAACAATAAACAATAAACAATAAACAATAAACAATAAACAATAAACAATAAACAATAAACAATAAACAATAAACAATAAACAATAAACAATAAACAATAAACAATAAACAATAAACAATAAACAATAAACAATAAACAATAAACAATAAACAATAAACAATAAACAATAAACAATAAACAATAAACAATAAACAATAAACAATAAACAATAAACAATAAACAATAAACAATAAACAATAAACAATAAACAATAAACAATAAACAATAAACAATAAACAATAAACAATAAACAATAAACAATAAACAATAAACAATAAACAATAAACAATAAACAATAAACAATAAACAATAAACAATAAACAATAAACAATAAACAATAAACAATAAACAATAAACAATAAACAATAAACAATAAACAATAAACAATAAACAATAAACAATAAACAATAAACAATAAACAATAAACAATAAACAATAAACAATAAACAATAAACAATAAACAATAAACAATAAACAATAAACAATAAACAATAAACAATAAACAATAAACAATAAACAATAAACAATAAACAATAAACAATAAACAATAAACAATAAACAATAAACAATAAACAATAAACAATAAACAATAAACAATAAACAATAAACAATAAACAATAAACAATAAACAATAAACAATAAACAATAAACAATAAACAATAAACAATAAACAATAAACAATAAACAATAAACAATAAACAATAAACAATAAACAATAAACAATAAACAATAAACAATAAACAATAAACAATAAACAATAAACAATAAACAATAAACAATAAACAATAAACAATAAACAATAAACAATAAACAATAAACAATAAACAATAAACAATAAACAATAAACAATAAACAATAAACAATAAACAATAAACAATAAACAATAAACAATAAACAATAAACAATAAACAATAAACAATAAACAATAAACAATAAACAATAAACAATAAACAATAAACAATAAACAATAAACAATAAACAATAAACAATAAACAATAAACAATAAACAATAAACAATAAACAATAAACAATAAACAATAAACAATAAACAATAAACAATAAACAATAAACAATAAACAATAAACAATAAACAATAAACAATAAACAATAAACAATAAACAATAAACAATAAACAATAAACAATAAACAATAAACAATAAACAATAAACAATAAACAATAAACAATAAACAATAAACAATAAACAATAAACAATAAACAATAAACAATAAACAATAAACAATAAACAATAAACAATAAACAATAAACAATAAACAATAAACAATAAACAATAAACAATAAACAATAAACAATAAACAATAAACAATAAACAATAAACAATAAACAATAAACAATAAACAATAAACAATAAACAATAAACAATAAACAATAAACAATAAACAATAAACAATAAACAATAAACAATAAACAATAAACAATAAACAATAAACAATAAACAATAAACAATAAACAATAAACAATAAACAATAAACAATAAACAATAAACAATAAACAATAAACAATAAACAATAAACAATAAACAATAAACAATAAACAATAAACAATAAACAATAAACAATAAACAATAAACAATAAACAATAAACAATAAACAATAAACAATAAACAATAAACAATAAACAATAAACAATAAACAATAAACAATAAACAATAAACAATAAACAATAAACAATAAACAATAAACAATAAACAATAAACAATAAACAATAAACAATAAACAATAAACAATAAACAATAAACAATAAACAATAAACAATAAACAATAAACAATAAACAATAAACAATAAACAATAAACAATAAACAATAAACAATAAACAATAAACAATAAACAATAAACAATAAACAATAAACAATAAACAATAAACAATAAACAATAAACAATAAACAATAAACAATAAACAATAAACAATAAACAATAAACAATAAACAATAAACAATAAACAATAAACAATAAACAATAAACAATAAACAATAAACAATAAACAATAAACAATAAACAATAAACAATAAACAATAAACAATAAACAATAAACAATAAACAATAAACAATAAACAATAAACAATAAACAATAAACAATAAACAATAAACAATAAACAATAAACAATAAACAATAAACAATAAACAATAAACAATAAACAATAAACAATAAACAATAAACAATAAACAATAAACAATAAACAATAAACAATAAACAATAAACAATAAACAATAAACAATAAACAATAAACAATAAACAATAAACAATAAACAATAAACAATAAACAATAAACAATAAACAATAAACAATAAACAATAAACAATAAACAATAAACAATAAACAATAAACAATAAACAATAAACAATAAACAATAAACAATAAACAATAAACAATAAACAATAAACAATAAACAATAAACAATAAACAATAAAAAATAAAAATAAACAATAAACAATAAACAATAAACAATAAACAATAAACAATAAACAATAAACAATAAACAATAAACAATAAACAATAAACAATAAACAATAAACAATAAACAATAAACAATAAACAATAAACAATAAACAATAAACAATAAACAATAAACAATAAACAATAAACAATAAACAATAAACAATAAACAATAAACAATAAACAATAAACAATAAACAATAAACAATAAACAATAAACAATAAACAATAAACAATAAACAATAAACAATAAACAATAAACAATAAACAATAAACAATAAACAATAAACAATAAACAATAAACAATAAACAATAAACAATAAACAATAAACAATAAACAATAAACAATAAACAATAAACAATAAACAATAAACAATAAACAATAAACAATAAACAATAAACAATAAACAATAAACAATAAACAATAAACAATAAACAATAAACAATAAACAATAAACAATAAACAATAAACAATAAACAATAAACAATAAACAATAAACAATAAACAATAAACAATAAACAATAAACAATAAACAATAAACAATAAACAATAAACAATAAACAATAAACAATAAACAATAAACAATAAACAATAAACAATAAACAATAAACAATAAACAATAAACAATAAACAATAAACAATAAACAATAAACAATAAACAATAAACAATAAACAATAAACAATAAACAATAAACAATAAACAATAAACAATAAACAATAAACAATAAACAATAAACAATAAACAATAAACAATAAACAATAAACAATAAACAATAAACAATAAACAATAAACAATAAACAATAAACAATAAACAATAAACAATAAACAATAAACAATAAACAATAAACAATAAACAATAAACAATAAACAATAAACAATAAACAATAAACAATAAACAATAAACAATAAACAATAAACAATAAACAATAAACAATAAACAATAAACAATAAACAATAAACAATAAACAATAAACAATAAACAATAAACAATAAACAATAAACAATAAACAATAAACAATAAACAATAAACAATAAACAATAAACAATAAACAATAAACAATAAACAATAAACAATAAACAATAAACAATAAACAATAAACAATAAACAATAAACAATAAACAATAAACAATAAACAATAAACAATAAACAATAAACAATAAACAATAAACAATAAACAATAAACAATAAACAATAAACAATAAACAATAAACAATAAACAATAAACAATAAACAATAAACAATAAACAATAAACAATAAACAATAAACAATAAACAATAAACAATAAACAATAAACAATAAACAATAAACAATAAACAATAAACAATAAACAATAAACAATAAACAATAAACAATAAACAATAAACAATAAACAATAAACAATAAACAATAAACAATAAACAATAAACAATAAACAATAAACAATAAACAATAAACAATAAACAATAAACAATAAACAATAAACAATAAACAATAAACAATAAACAATAAACAATAAACAATAAACAATAAACAATAAACAATAAACAATAAACAATAAACAATAAACAATAAACAATAAACAATAAACAATAAACAATAAACAATAAACAATAAACAATAAACAATAAACAATAAACAATAAACAATAAACAATAAACAATAAACAATAAACAATAAACAATAAACAATAAACAATAAACAATAAACAATAAACAATAAACAATAAACAATAAACAATAAACAATAAACAATAAACAATAAACAATAAACAATAAACAATAAACAATAAACAATAAACAATAAACAATAAACAATAAACAATAAACAATAAACAATAAACAATAAACAATAAACAATAAACAATAAACAATAAACAATAAACAATAAACAATAAACAATAAACAATAAACAATAAACAATAAACAATAAACAATAAACAATAAACAATAAACAATAAACAATAAACAATAAACAATAAACAATAAACAATAAACAATAAACAATAAACAATAAACAATAAACAATAAACAATAAACAATAAACAATAAACAATAAACAATAAACAATAAACAATAAACAATAAACAATAAACAATAAACAATAAACAATAAACAATAAACAATAAACAATAAACAATAAACAATAAACAATAAACAATAAACAATAAACAATAAACAATAAACAATAAACAATAAACAATAAACAATAAACAATAAACAATAAACAATAAACAATAAACAATAAACAATAAACAATAAACAATAAACAATAAACAATAAACAATAAACAATAAACAATAAACAATAAACAATAAACAATAAACAATAAACAATAAACAATAAACAATAAACAATAAACAATAAACAATAAACAATAAACAATAAACAATAAACAATAAACAATAAACAATAAACAATAAACAATAAACAATAAACAATAAACAATAAACAATAAACAATAAACAATAAACAATAAACAATAAACAATAAACAATAAACAATAAACAATAAACAATAAACAATAAACAATAAACAATAAACAATAAACAATAAACAATAAACAATAAACAATAAACAATAAACAATAAACAATAAACAATAAACAATAAACAATAAACAATAAACAATAAACAATAAACAATAAACAATAAACAATAAACAATAAACAATAAACAATAAACAATAAACAATAAACAATAAACAATAAACAATAAACAATAAACAATAAACAATAAACAATAAACAATAAACAATAAACAATAAACAATAAACAATAAACAATAAACAATAAACAATAAACAATAAACAATAAACAATAAACAATAAACAATAAACAATAAACAATAAACAATAAACAATAAACAATAAACAATAAACAATAAACAATAAACAATAAACAATAAACAATAAACAATAAACAATAAACAATAAACAATAAACAATAAACAATAAACAATAAACAATAAAAACAATAAACAATAAACAATAAACAATAAACAATAAACAATAAACAATAAACAATAAACAATAAACAATAAACAATAAACAATAAACAATAAACAATAAACAATAAACAATAAACAATAAACAATAAACAATAAACAATAAACAATAAACAATAAACAATAAACAATAAACAATAAACAATAAACAATAAACAATAAACAATAAAACAATAAACAATAAACAATAAACAATAAACAATAAACAATAAACAATAAACAATAAACAATAAACAATAAACAATAAACAATAAACAATAAACAATAAACAATAAACAATAAACAATAAACAATAAACAATAAACAATAAACAATAAACAATAAACAATAAACAATAAACAATAAACAATAAACAATAAACAATAAACAATAAACAATAAACAATAAACAATAAACAATAAACAATAAACAATAAACAATAAACAATAAACAATAAACAATAAACAATAAACAATAAACAATAAACAATAAACAATAAACAATAAACAATAAACAATAAACAATAAACAATAAACAATAAACAATAAACAATAAACAATAAACAATAAACAATAAACAATAAACAATAAACAATAAACAATAAACAATAAACAATAAACAATAAACAATAAACAATAAACAATAAACAATAAACAATAAACAATAAACAATAAACAATAAACAATAAACAATAAACAATAAACAATAAACAATAAACAATAAACAATAAACAATAAACAATAAACAATAAACAATAAACAATAAACAATAAACAATAAACAATAAACAATAAACAATAAACAATAAACAATAAACAATAAACAATAAACAATAAACAATAAACAATAAACAATAAACAATAAACAATAAACAATAAACAATAAACAATAAACAATAAACAATAAACAATAAACAATAAACAATAAAACAATAAACAATAAACAATAAACAATAAACAATAAACAATAAACAATAAACAATAAACAATAAACAATAAACAATAAACAATAAACAATAAACAATAAACAATAAACAATAAACAATAAACAATAAACAATAAACAATAAACAATAAACAATAAACAATAAACAATAAACAATAAACAATAAACAATAAACAATAAACAATAAACAATAAACAATAAACAATAAACAATAAACAATAAACAATAAACAATAAACAATAAACAATAAACAATAAACAATAAACAATAAACAATAAACAATAAACAATAAACAATAAACAATAAACAATAAACAATAAACAATAAACAATAAACAATAAACAATAAACAATAAACAATAAACAATAAACAATAAACAATAAACAATAAACAATAAACAATAAACAATAAACAATAAACAATAAACAATAAACAATAAACAATAAACAATAAACAATAAACAATAAACAATAAACAATAAACAATAAACAATAAACAATAAACAATAAACAATAAACAATAAACAATAAACAATAAACAATAAACAATAAACAATAAACAATAAACAATAAACAATAAACAATAAACAATAAACAATAAACAATAAACAATAAACAATAAACAATAAACAATAAACAATAAACAATAAACAATAAACAATAAACAATAAACAATAAACAATAAACAATAAACAATAAACAATAAACAATAAACAATAAACAATAAACAATAAACAATAAACAATAAACAATAAACAATAAACAATAAACAATAAACAATAAACAATAAACAATAAACAATAAACAATAAACAATAAACAATAAACAATAAACAATAAACAATAAACAATAAACAATAAACAATAAACAATAAACAATAAACAATAAACAATAAACAATAAACAATAAACAATAAACAATAAACAATAAACAATAAACAATAAACAATAAACAATAAACAATAAACAATAAACAATAAACAATAAACAATAAACAATAAACAATAAACAATAAACAATAAACAATAAACAATAAACAATAAACAATAAACAATAAACAATAAACAATAAACAATAAACAATAAACAATAAACAATAAACAATAAACAATAAACAATAAACAATAAACAATAAACAATAAACAATAAACAATAAACAATAAACAATAAACAATAAACAATAAACAATAAACAATAAACAATAAACAATAAACAATAAACAATAAACAATAAACAATAAACAATAAACAATAAACAATAAACAATAAACAATAAACAATAAACAATAAACAATAAACAATAAACAATAAACAATAAACAATAAACAATAAACAATAAACAATAAACAATAAACAATAAACAATAAACAATAAACAATAAACAATAAACAATAAACAATAAACAATAAACAATAAACAATAAACAATAAACAATAAACAATAAACAATAAACAATAAACAATAAACAATAAACAATAAACAATAAACAATAAACAATAAACAATAAACAATAAACAATAAACAATAAACAATAAACAATAAACAATAAACAATAAACAATAAACAATAAACAATAAACAATAAACAATAAACAATAAACAATAAACAATAAACAATAAACAATAAACAATAAACAATAAACAATAAACAATAAACAATAAACAATAAACAATAAACAATAAACAATAAACAATAAACAATAAACAATAAACAATAAACAATAAACAATAAACAATAAACAATAAACAATAAACAATAAACAATAAACAATAAACAATAAACAATAAACAATAAACAATAAACAATAAACAATAAACAATAAACAATAAACAATAAACAATAAACAATAAACAATAAACAATAAACAATAAACAATAAACAATAAACAATAAACAATAAACAATAAACAATAAACAATAAACAATAAACAATAAACAATAAACAATAAACAATAAACAATAAACAATAAACAATAAACAATAAACAATAAACAATAAACAATAAACAATAAACAATAAACAATAAACAATAAACAATAAACAATAAACAATAAACAATAAACAATAAACAATAAACAATAAACAATAAACAATAAACAATAAACAATAAACAATAAACAATAAACAATAAACAATAAACAATAAACAATAAACAATAAACAATAAACAATAAACAATAAACAATAAACAATAAACAATAAACAATAAACAATAAACAATAAACAATAAACAATAAACAATAAACAATAAACAATAAACAATAAACAATAAACAATAAACAATAAACAATAAACAATAAACAATAAACAATAAACAATAAACAATAAACAATAAACAATAAACAATAAACAATAAACAATAAACAATAAACAATAAACAATAAACAATAAACAATAAACAATAAACAATAAACAATAAACAATAAACAATAAACAATAAACAATAAACAATAAACAATAAACAATAAACAATAAACAATAAACAATAAACAATAAACAATAAACAATAAACAATAAACAATAAACAATAAACAATAAACAATAAACAATAAACAATAAACAATAAACAATAAACAATAAACAATAAACAATAAACAATAAACAATAAACAATAAACAATAAACAATAAACAATAAACAATAAACAATAAACAATAAACAATAAACAATAAACAATAAACAATAAACAATAAACAATAAACAATAAACAATAAACAATAAACAATAAACAATAAACAATAAACAATAAACAATAAACAATAAACAATAAACAATAAACAATAAACAATAAACAATAAACAATAAACAATAAACAATAAACAATAAACAATAAACAATAAACAATAAACAATAAACAATAAACAATAAACAATAAACAATAAACAATAAACAATAAACAATAAACAATAAACAATAAACAATAAACAATAAACAATAAACAATAAACAATAAACAATAAACAATAAACAATAAACAATAAACAATAAACAATAAACAATAAACAATAAACAATAAACAATAAACAATAAACAATAAACAATAAACAATAAACAATAAACAATAAACAATAAACAATAAACAATAAACAATAAACAATAAACAATAAACAATAAACAATAAACAATAAACAATAAACAATAAACAATAAACAATAAACAATAAACAATAAACAATAAACAATAAACAATAAACAATAAACAATAAACAATAAACAATAAACAATAAACAATAAACAATAAACAATAAACAATAAACAATAAACAATAAACAATAAACAATAAACAATAAACAATAAACAATAAACAATAAACAATAAACAATAAACAATAAACAATAAACAATAAACAATAAACAATAAACAATAAACAATAAACAATAAACAATAAACAATAAACAATAAACAATAAACAATAAACAATAAACAATAAACAATAAACAATAAACAATAAACAATAAACAATAAACAATAAACAATAAACAATAAACAATAAACAATAAACAATAAACAATAAACAATAAACAATAAACAATAAACAATAAACAATAAACAATAAACAATAAACAATAAACAATAAACAATAAACAATAAACAATAAACAATAAACAATAAACAATAAACAATAAACAATAAACAATAAACAATAAACAATAAACAATAAACAATAAACAATAAACAATAAACAATAAACAATAAACAATAAACAATAAACAATAAACAATAAACAATAAACAATAAACAATAAACAATAAACAATAAACAATAAACAATAAACAATAAACAATAAACAATAAACAATAAACAATAAACAATAAACAATAAACAATAAACAATAAACAATAAACAATAAACAATAAACAATAAACAATAAACAATAAACAATAAACAATAAACAATAAACAATAAACAATAAACAATAAACAATAAACAATAAACAATAAACAATAAACAATAAACAATAAACAATAAACAATAAACAATAAACAATAAACAATAAACAATAAACAATAAACAATAAACAATAAACAATAAACAATAAACAATAAACAATAAACAATAAACAATAAACAATAAACAATAAACAATAAACAATAAACAATAAACAATAAACAATAAACAATAAACAATAAACAATAAACAATAAACAATAAACAATAAACAATAAACAATAAACAATAAACAATAAACAATAAACAATAAACAATAAAACAATAAACAATAAACAATAAACAATAAACAATAAACAATAAACAATAAACAATAAACAATAAACAATAAACAATAAACAATAAACAATAAACAATAAACAATAAACAATAAACAATAAACAATAAACAATAAACAATAAACAATAAACAATAAACAATAAACAATAAACAATAAACAATAAACAATAAACAATAAACAATAAACAATAAACAATAAACAATAAACAATAAACAATAAACAATAAACAATAAACAATAAACAATAAACAATAAACAATAAACAATAAACAATAAACAATAAACAATAAACAATAAACAATAAACAATAAACAATAAACAATAAACAATAAACAATAAACAATAAACAATAAACAATAAACAATAAACAATAAACAATAAACAATAAACAATAAACAATAAACAATAAACAATAAACAATAAACAATAAACAATAAACAATAAACAATAAACAATAAACAATAAACAATAAACAATAAACAATAAACAATAAACAATAAACAATAAACAATAAACAATAAACAATAAACAATAAACAATAAACAATAAACAATAAACAATAAACAATAAACAATAAACAATAAACAATAAACAATAAACAATAAACAATAAACAATAAACAATAAACAATAAACAATAAACAATAAACAATAAACAATAAACAATAAACAATAAACAATAAACAATAAACAATAAACAATAAACAATAAACAATAAACAATAAACAATAAACAATAAACAATAAACAATAAACAATAAACAATAAACAATAAACAATAAACAATAAACAATAAACAATAAACAATAAACAATAAACAATAAACAATAAACAATAAACAATAAACAATAAACAATAAACAATAAACAATAAACAATAAACAATAAACAATAAACAATAAACAATAAACAATAAACAATAAACAATAAACAATAAACAATAAACAATAAACAATAAACAATAAACAATAAACAATAAACAATAAACAATAAACAATAAACAATAAACAATAAACAATAAACAATAAACAATAAACAATAAACAATAAACAATAAACAATAAACAATAAACAATAAACAATAAACAATAAACAATAAACAATAAACAATAAACAATAAACAATAAACAATAAACAATAAACAATAAACAATAAACAATAAACAATAAACAATAAACAATAAACAATAAACAATAAACAATAAACAATAAACAATAAACAATAAACAATAAACAATAAACAATAAACAATAAACAATAAACAATAAACAATAAACAATAAACAATAAACAATAAACAATAAACAATAAACAATAAACAATAAACAATAAACAATAAACAATAAACAATAAACAATAAACAATAAACAATAAACAATAAACAATAAACAATAAACAATAAACAATAAACAATAAACAATAAACAATAAACAATAAACAATAAACAATAAACAATAAACAATAAACAATAAACAATAAACAATAAACAATAAACAATAAACAATAAACAATAAACAATAAACAATAAACAATAAACAATAAACAATAAACAATAAACAATAAACAATAAACAATAAACAATAAACAATAAACAATAAACAATAAACAATAAACAATAAACAATAAACAATAAACAATAAACAATAA
This sequence comes from Melophagus ovinus, assembly GCA_023089585.1. Taxonomy (NCBI): domain Eukaryota; kingdom Metazoa; phylum Arthropoda; class Insecta; order Diptera; family Hippoboscidae; genus Melophagus; species Melophagus ovinus. The sequence goes on from JAKKIB010000197.1 coordinate 53,975, forward strand.
ACAATAAACAATAAACAATAAACAATAAACAATAAACAATAAACAATAAACAATAAACAATAAACAATAAACAATAAACAATAAACAATAAACAATAAACAATAAACAATAAACAATAAACAATAAACAATAAACAATAAACAATAAACAATAAACAATAAACAATAAACAATAAACAATAAACAATAAACAATAAACAATAAACAATAAACAATAAACAATAAACAATAAACAATAAACAATAAACAATAAACAATAAACAATAAACAATAAACAATAAACAATAAACAATAAACAATAAACAATAAACAATAAACAATAAACAATAAACAATAAACAATAAACAATAAACAATAAACAATAAACAATAAACAATAAACAATAAACAATAAACAATAAACAATAAACAATAAACAATAAACAATAAACAATAAACAATAAACAATAAACAATAAACAATAAACAATAAACAATAAACAATAAACAATAAACAATAAACAATAAACAATAAACAATAAACAATAAACAATAAACAATAAACAATAAACAATAAACAATAAACAATAAACAATAAACAATAAACAATAAACAATAAACAATAAACAATAAACAATAAACAATAAACAATAAACAATAAACAATAAACAATAAACAATAAACAATAAACAATAAACAATAAACAATAAACAATAAACAATAAACAATAAACAATAAACAATAAACAATAAACAATAAACAATAAACAATAAACAATAAACAATAAACAATAAACAATAAACAATAAACAATAAACAATAAACAATAAACAATAAACAATAAACAATAAACAATAAACAATAAACAATAAACAATAAACAATAAACAATAAACAATAAACAATAAACAATAAACAATAAACAATAAACAATAAACAATAAACAATAAACAATAAACAATAAACAATAAACAATAAACAATAAACAATAAACAATAAACAATAAACAATAAACAATAAACAATAAACAATAAACAATAAACAATAAACAATAAACAATAAACAATAAACAATAAACAATAAACAATAAACAATAAACAATAAACAATAAACAATAAACAATAAACAATAAACAATAAACAATAAACAATAAACAATAAACAATAAACAATAAACAATAAACAATAAACAATAAACAATAAACAATAAACAATAAACAATAAACAATAAACAATAAACAATAAACAATAAACAATAAACAATAAACAATAAACAATAAACAATAAACAATAAACAATAAACAATAAACAATAAACAATAAACAATAAACAATAAACAATAAACAATAAACAATAAACAATAAACAATAAACAATAAACAATAAACAATAAACAATAAACAATAAACAATAAACAATAAACAATAAACAATAAACAATAAACAATAAACAATAAACAATAAACAATAAACAATAAACAATAAACAATAAACAATAAACAATAAACAATAAACAATAAACAATAAACAATAAACAATAAACAATAAACAATAAACAATAAACAATAAACAATAAACAATAAACAATAAACAATAAACAATAAACAATAAACAATAAACAATAAACAATAAACAATAAACAATAAACAATAAACAATAAACAATAAACAATAAACAATAAACAATAAACAATAAACAATAAACAATAAACAATAAACAATAAACAATAAACAATAAACAATAAACAATAAACAATAAACAATAAACAATAAACAATAAACAATAAACAATAAACAATAAACAATAAACAATAAACAATAAACAATAAACAATAAACAATAAACAATAAACAATAAACAATAAACAATAAACAATAAACAATAAACAATAAACAATAAACAATAAACAATAAACAATAAACAATAAACAATAAACAATAAACAATAAACAATAAACAATAAACAATAAACAATAAACAATAAACAATAAACAATAAACAATAAACAATAAACAATAAACAATAAACAATAAACAATAAACAATAAACAATAAACAATAAACAATAAACAATAAACAATAAACAATAAACAATAAACAATAAACAATAAACAATAAACAATAAACAATAAACAATAAACAATAAACAATAAACAATAAACAATAAACAATAAACAATAAACAATAAACAATAAACAATAAACAATAAACAATAAACAATAAACAATAAACAATAAACAATAAACAATAAACAATAAACAATAAACAATAAACAATAAACAATAAACAATAAACAATAAACAATAAACAATAAACAATAAACAATAAACAATAAACAATAAACAATAAACAATAAACAATAAACAATAAACAATAAACAATAAACAATAAACAATAAACAATAAACAATAAACAATAAACAATAAACAATAAACAATAAACAATAAACAATAAACAATAAACAATAAACAATAAACAATAAACAATAAACAATAAACAATAAACAATAAACAATAAACAATAAACAATAAACAATAAACAATAAACAATAAACAATAAACAATAAACAATAAACAATAAACAATAAACAATAAACAATAAACAATAAACAATAAACAATAAACAATAAACAATAAACAATAAACAATAAACAATAAACAATAAACAATAAACAATAAACAATAAACAATAAACAATAAACAATAAACAATAAACAATAAACAATAAACAATAAACAATAAACAATAAACAATAAACAATAAACAATAAACAATAAACAATAAACAATAAACAATAAACAATAAACAATAAACAATAAACAATAAACAATAAACAATAAACAATAAACAATAAACAATAAACAATAAACAATAAACAATAAACAATAAACAATAAACAATAAACAATAAACAATAAACAATAAACAATAAACAATAAACAATAAACAATAAACAATAAACAATAAACAATAAACAATAAACAATAAACAATAAACAATAAACAATAAACAATAAACAATAAACAATAAACAATAAACATTAAACAATAAACATTCAACAATAAACATTCAACAATAAACATTCAACAATAAACATTCAACAATAAACATTCAACAATAAACATTCAACAATAAACATTCAACAATAAACATTCAACAATAAACATTCAACAATAAACATTCAACAATAAACATTCAACAATAAACATTCAACAATAAACATTCAACAATAAACATTCAACAATAAACATTCAACAATAAACATTCAACAATAAACATTCAACAATAAACATTCAACAATAAAAATTAAACGTTAAACGTTAAACATTAAACAATAAACGTTAAACGTTAAACATTAAACAATAAACGTTAAACAATAAACAATAAACAATAAACACATTTAAGTATTGAAACATTACAACATTGAAACATTAAAACATTAAAATATTAAAACATTAAAACATTAGAACTTTAAAATATTAAAATATTAAAACAAAAAACATTAAAACATTAAAACAATAAATAATTAAAATATTAAACCATTAAAACATTAAACCGTTAAAACATTAAAACATTAAAAAATTATAGCATTAAAAAATTAAAACATAAAAAAATTAAAACATTAAAGCGTTAAAAAATTAAAACTTTAAAACATTTAAAAATAAAGCATTTAAAAATTAAAGTATTAAAATATTAAATCATTAAAACATTAAAAGAGTAAAATATTAAAATTTTAAACATTTTAAACCCTTTGAACATTTTGAACAGTTTAAATATTTTAAACAGTTTAAACATTTTAAAGCGTTTAAACAGTGTAAACATTTTAAAAAGTTTAAACAGTTTAAACATTTTAAGCATTTTAAACTTTTTAATCATTTTAAAGAATTTAAACATTATTTATAATGGCCAATTTTTTAATACTCTTTCCGTTCATTCATTTATTAAAAATTTCTGAAATGATTGTCGTCTAATTATCCTTAAATCGTTCAGTTGATAGTTTGTCATTAAATTATTTTCTTCCATTTTCCTTTAGTTTAATTTTTTTTAATTTTATTTAATTGCAAAAACAAATTAAAATATTTCTTCCAATCGTTTTTTTTTTGCATATTTTTTAAGTATTTAAAAATACAGATTTTCTTTATTTTTTATACTTTTTGTTTTACTTACGGTTTGTAAATGTGGAAAATTTTATGTTGTTTGTACTTACTTTTCAAATTTATGTTTCATATTATTATTAGTTATATAGAAATGCATGCTTTTTGCTTGTCTTTTGCTTTACTTTACTTTGCTTTGTCTTATATTTTCCACTTTATTTATTATTTCTGATAAATTTATTGTCTCATATTTCAAATTCATATAAATTTTTTTTTACAATAAAATTTTTTAATGACAGATTTTGTTGTGTCGGTTTAATTGAATCATAAGTTTTCTTTTGGCTTTTCGACTTTATTTAAATTTTTATTATTTAGAATTGATAAAACTTATAAAATAAGAACATTTATCATTCGATATTTCTACGGCTACAAAGCAGCTACAAGTCAGATCAAATTAAATTGATTCAAGTCCAGATGTTGTATAAAGTGATTAACCCATACCTTGTTTTATGGCCATCGAAGGCGTCATTAATCATATTAGAAATGAATGTTTAATGTTTACAAGACACAAAAAGTAATCTAAGACAAATTTGATTTGATAATTAGCTTACGACTCTTTTATAATTGAGAAATACTCTTCCTTAAGGAACACTGTGCCATCATTGTTGAATCCATCTTGATCGTTTTTTAGTGTACGCTTATCCGCAGAAACCTATTGCTTTAATGATTTTTTTGTTCTCTAATAATCTTAGGCTTTTGGGCTTTGGTCTATGGTGTAATGTATCTAAACTCCATTATTTGTACGTTTAACATAGCCGTAAGACCCTTTTGAAATGATCACCGGGCACAGCTTCCAATAGACCATGAGCTATATAAAATTAACCATTCAGTAAATATAACTTGACAGGTTTTTATTGATATTGACAGGTTTTCTATGTTAAAATACAAATATGCGCCATTTTACGTTTACATATTTTAAAAGTTGTAATTTTTTTCCACATAACAATTTTGTTTAAGAAATGCGTTACATAGAGTGTGGTCGTAAAAATGGTCCAATTTTAACCATATTTAATATGGGGTACAATAAACACCCTTGTACCAAATTTCAGTATAATATATTTAATATTGCTTCCTGCTTCTGCGTGGTAATAAATTTTCATGGATAGACATCAGACGGACAGACACACATATAAATCGAATCAGGAAGTCTATTTGAATTCCTTTTGGAGTGTTACAAACATCTGCACAAATTTATAATAATAATATATAAAATTTATAATAATAAGTGGTGTAGGATATAAAAAAGGCGAAAAAAAAAATCTTACTAAAATAGTTTGCCTTTTAACAGTAATAGAAAGCAATGGTAACGGAAAAAAAGTGACACTTGTCATTTATGTCATTATCAATGTATCGCTTGCTGCTTTTGCTATTGTTGCATTTTTTATAGATTTTCTTCCATTTATTTTTATTTTTTGTTGCCTCCTTTTCTTCACTACAATTCAATATAGACGCAGCTACCTGGCAATCTGTTCTTTTTTGCTATATCTTCATTTGTTTTTCGTATTTAATATTCCACTCACAATTTTTATGATTCTTAATAAAATTATGCATATAAGTTTTACATGAAAGACAATTATGGCAAACAATCATCATCAATAATAGTTTTTTAATAAATAAAAGAAGAAGAAGTCTCGAAATATATAAATATTTTACTAAAATAAATTCGAATAAATGTACTATTGAATGTATGAAATATATTACAAGAATTATGCAATGAAGTGTTTTTTATATAAATACATTATCATTATATATTTATCTTACTCTCTTTCTCTCCCTCCTTCTCTCATTCTTAGTATCACTCTGCCTCATTCACATTTAAATATTTACTATGTAAAAACTTTCTCTTCTTTTTTCTACATATTATTATTTTATTTATTTATTTTATTATTTCTACATTTTATGCGTATTCTTTATCCTTTTTATTTTGGTGTTAGTGGAGGTGCTGGTATAGGTGTTATTGGTTGGTTTATTTATTTATTTGTTTATTTATTTTTTATAATCTCATTTATTGTGTTTAATGATTTGTTGTAAATGAATATAAATTCATCATTCTATTTTGGTTTATTCTTAACCAATCGCTTTGCTTTAATTTTAATTTTTAGTTCATTTTTACTTTATAATTTATGGTTCATAGTTTTCATTTGAACCCACCAAGCATATTTATTTTTATTCCATTTTTACTGTTTACATAATTTTTTTATGCTGTTGTTACTTTTGTGGCTTGTTTTTTCCGCGTTTTGTGACTTTTTTTACGCGTTTTCTATGTGTTTTATTTTGTCAAGTTTTTACGGATGCTTTTTGGCTTTTTTATGGGTTGCTTTTAATACCTACCACCCAGAGGTTGGGGATATAAATTCACTTTGTCACTATGTTTGTACCGCCTAGAAGGAAGCGTCGGAGACCCTATAAAATACATGTATTCTTGATTAACATCAAATTCTGAATCGATTTAGACATGTCTATCTCTCTATCTGTTTGTCCATCTGTGTGTCAACCTGTTGTAAACATTCTTTTAATCGTAAAATATGAGATATCGAGCTCAAATTTAGCAATATCATTGAAAATTCTTGCACGCAGGTTGGGATTAAAAATGTGGAAAATTTGTCGGAGGGCACATGCACCATGCAACATAAACTGAGAATGCCTCAGTTTTCCTTAAGCAAAATTATTTAGCTTTTTGCTCATCATCTCCACAAACTGAAATTTTTATCGGTCCAAAAATCAGGCAAAACGTAAACGCCTACGCAAAAGTATGCAAATACCTAATTTTCATTTTTTTATTTTTACGCTTTCTATTTATTACTAGAAAAACTGAAAGAGGCTCACAATAGTAATATCATGGTGTCTGGATGGTGGGTATCCAAAATTTGGCCTAAGACAAATATAATTTTCTTACTTGCTGTTAAATGTTCTTTCTGTTGTTGTTATTATAATCTTAATACATTATTTTCTCTTTCTCTGTCTCTAATTGTCCCTCTCCCACCATTCTCACGATCTCACATTCTCTTTTTCTCTCTATCCATCTCTCTTTGACTTCCACTTTTCGTCTCATATCGAAACTTTTACCACAATTTTATTGTAACGATTTAACGTTTTAATTTTCACACTACGTTCAAATGTAATCGAAACCATTAAAAAATTGGTTCATTTGTTCTTTATTTGTTTATTTATGTATTTGTTAGTTTTTTTATTCTTTTCTATATCCCTATTGTCTTGGCTATTTCACTTTTTCATATTTTCTGTTGAACTGTTCTGTTCTGTTCTATTCTATTATCCTTTTTTCTCTCTTTACCATAATATGCATTCGATTGTATATTGTGCAGAGCCACATTACCATTAACCGATACCAAAGAATTAACCATCATTGAATGCAATTGTGTCCCACATAAAGGTGGCAGTTACAGTGGCAATGGCAGTTGCAATGATAGTGGCATTGGCAGTGGCATTGGCAATGGCAATGGCACAGGCAGTTGCGGTTGCAGTTGCAGTTGCAGTGGTAGTGGTGTTGGTGGTGGTAATAGCAATAATAGTAATAAGAGTGGTGATTGTGGTAATGGTGATACTAATAGCATTAATAATGGCAATGCCACTGGCTGTGACATCAAAAGCGGCAGTATTAGTGGCAGTATTATTAGTGGCCATATTCATCATAATCATAATTACAATTCTAATAGTAACAACAACAATAACAATAATAATCACTCTAATGAAATTAATAATCATCATCATGATAATGCTAATAGCACAAAAGAACTTGGCATACAACTACAAAGTAACTACATTGGCCTTAGTAACCTTAGTGGTGAAAGTAGCAGTAATAGCAACAGTAACAGTACAAGCTATAGCGGCAGTGGTGGTGACAACGTTATTAGTAGCAATAATAGTAGGAAGAGCGGCATCGCACACCTTCCCAAAGCTGTATCGAACTTACGGACCACTGCCATAGATAATCATTCATCATTGGTTGCACATTTCAATATGTTGAGACATGGTGGCGGTGACATTGGCAGCAACAGTGCCAATTGTATTGATATCAGTGGTAACAGTAGCAGTAACAGTATCGGGGCTACCGTTACTGTTACTGCTACTACTGTTGCTACTGCTACTGATGTTGCTATTTCTAGCCATAATAATTTCAATCATAGTCATAATCACCGTTTGAATTTATCATTGGTAACAGCTGTAACATCAGCCTCCATTATAACAACAACAACGACAACAGTTACAATAACTGTAACAGCAACAACAAATAATTATTTATTGCCATCAGCATCAAGTTCAATGTACAGTCATCATGCTTTAAATAATTGTAATAATTTGGAATTATATGGTTCTGGTTCTAATGTTGGTTCTGGTTCTGCTGCTGGTCTTGATATTGGTCTTCACTTTGGTATTAATATTGATTGTGGAGAGGGCGATAATAATGATACTATATCATATCATTACGTTGGTCGTAATGATCATTGTGGTGGTGGCATTATCAATGGCAGTGGTAGTGGCCATAATAGTAATAAAAGCAAGAATAACGACAATAGCAATAGCATTGGCAGTAACGGTGGTGGTGATGGCATTGTCTATGGCGGTGGCAGTCATTATCATATTGGCCACTATCTTAAATCCCATCATCATTTTAATTATCCTCATCCGCATCATCAGCGTTATCATAGTCAAGATTATTACACTAATGCTCTAACTTTAGCATCTACTAATGCTATTACTACTACAACAACAATAATAACAACCAAAACATTAATAATAACGACAACAACAACAGCAACAGCAGCAATAGAAACTATAACTTTATCTACAAGAATAACAACACCCACAATAACAACACTAGCACCACCACTATTAATATCATCACCTCACATTAGCAACAGTAAAAATGTCACAAGATTTTTAAATAATAGATATAAAAGTAGTTATAACAATCATTGTAATACTTGTAATAGTAGCAATAGTACTAGTAGTAATACTAATAACAGTAACAATAATACTAATAATAGTTGTAGTTTGGGCCTGGGTTATGGTTATTTATACTTCCCACATACAACAACAACGGCAACAACAACAGCAAAAACAACTATAATCACGACCGAAAACACAACCGCGACTGCTATTGCGCTTGCGAATGCGACAACAAAAACCGGACCATTATTGTCTGCCATTCCAACAGCGACATCCATTACTAATCAGCATATTTATAGTGATGGTGATCGTACTAGTACCGGTAACAATAATGTCCGTTCCAATGATTTAGCTAGCGATAGTAGTCTTGATGATGATGCTATAGCTACAGCTACATCCACAGCCACACTTTATGCTTCCTATCTATATAATAAATGGTCTACGACTATTGACCACAATGAAACTAATGATTGTAGTCACAATAATAATCACAATAATATTATCACAAACATGTATAGTAACAATAATAATAATCGTAATAGCAATAGTAATAGTAACAGTAACAATAACAGTAACAGGGACAGTAACAGTAACAATAACAGCAACAGTAACAGTAGCAGTAACAGTAACAATAATAGTAACAGCAACAGTAACAATAACTCTAATACTAACAATAATAATAGTAGTAATCAAATGATTGCCGCCGTCAATTGTGCGACAAATTGTACGATCGTATTACCTAATGCCGTTAATAATTCTCCTCTCTCACGCACAACCCAACAATTCTTTAATAATCATCTGCATGATCTGTTGCATAATAATGATTTCAATTATTTAATGACCACAAATAGCATACAAAATCATCCGCATGGTGTAAACGATGCATCGTTACCTGCCTCCCATATATGCTCATCATATTCCACCTCCGCTGTAGCTGCTGCCACTTGTACCACGGCAACGGTAATAACAGCAGCAACAATAGCAACGGCAATAACAATAGCAGCAGAATGCGCGGCGGCGGCAATGACAATAGCAGCAACAGGAACAACACCAACAAGCACGTATAATATTGAGTCACCATTAAATCGGAGAAACAGTCATAACTACCATCATCATAAAAATTGGGATTATAATTGCCATGATGGCCAAAATAATAGCAATATCAACAGTAATCCAAATAGCAATCAGGTATTTATATAGCACTTATAATAAAATAAAAACGCAGAAGAATGTGTAATTTGAATGCTCTGATTTCTTGTATATGAAAGAATGGTGTTAAAGGTTCCCCAAGACGTCACAGTTCAATGGATCAATTATTAGGTTCAGTCAATGATATAGGAAAATCATCACGTACACGTAGCCTAAGTGATGGTAGTGGCAATCAAGGTGATGAAGATGAAATGATGGAAAGGGAAGTCGTTCAACCAGATTTACTTAATAATACACCGCCAGTGCCTCCGAAACGTTCACATCGTCGTCGCCATACACCACCTCGGCCTATTTCAAATGGCCTACCGCCAACACCAAAAGTTCATATGGGCGCTTGTTTTTCAAAAATTTTCAACGGTTGTCCATTGCGTGTCCATTGTACAGCGTCGTGGATTCATCCAGAAACACGTGATCAACATTTATTGATTGGTGCCGAGGAAGGTATTTTCAATTTAAACATGAACGAATTACATGATGCTGTTATTGATCAATTATTTCCACGACGCACCACATGGCTTTATGTTATTAAAGATGTTTTAATGAGTTTATCGGGGAAGTCATGTCAATTGTATCGCCATGATTTAGTCGCATTACATTCGAAGCAAACGCATCGCTTTTCAATGCATATGAATAAAATTCCTGAACGACTTGTACCGCGTAAATTTGCTTTAACAACTAAAGTTCCCGACACAAAGGGTTGTACACAATGTTGTGTAACTAGAAATCCATATAATGGTTATAAATATTTATGTGGTGCAACGCCATGCGGTATATTTTTAATGCAATGGTATGATCCATTAAATAAATTTATGCTATTAAAGCAATGCGAATGGCCAGCAACAAGTGTATTGGGCGATTGTCATGGTTGCGTACAAAATGGGCATACGCCCATATTTGAAATGATTATAACACCGGAATTAGAATATCCCATAGTGTGTACAGGTGTCCGGAAAGCATTAAACGGTTGCCTTAAATTGGAATTGATTAACATGAATAGTGGTATTGACTTTACTTCACTAAGCAGACTAATTAGTAATTATGGTGACTTTATTTTGTTTCTGTCGTTTTTGCTTTTTCTGACAATAGGCTCCAGTTGGTTTCATGCTGAAGATTTAGAATACGATGGTACGGCTACTATGGTACCTCGCCGTGAATTATTAAAAGTGATAAAGGTGCATCAATTGGAGAAAGATGCTATTATTGTGTGCAGTAGTAATCGGATACAAATTGTTACTTTACAGGGTAACCCGAAACATCATAAAAAAATGATCTCACAATTAAATTTTGATTTCAATGTGGATAGCATAGGTACGTCGTATACATTGTCTTTTATTATTACCATATTATTTCATTATACTGTTTATTTTAATTACTTGGCAACATAAAGAGAATATTAAAAAAAAAAGTCAAGTAAAAAATGGAAGAGTACAGGTTTCGTGTGTGCTCTATCAGAGCTAAGGATATGTTCGTAAAATTTCCACGTAAAGTATATTTCTAAAATGTTAGTATAGAATAAAAACTATGGAATTGTTTTGATATTAGACCTCACGTTGCTTTTTTCATGTCTTTAATGAAATTTTTCACTCACTTTTACAACTTTCTATTAAGGTTTAATGAAATATATCGCAACTTTCTTATTTTGGTTTCGTTTCGTCTCGTTTCTTTCGTCTCTTCTAGTTTGTTTGCCAGATAGTGTATTAGCATTTCATAAGCATGGTATGCAGGGTAAATCATTACGTAATGGCGAAATAACACAAGAAATTAAAGACATGAGCCGTACATATCGTTTATTGGGCAGTGATAAGTAAATTGAGAATAATCTAATTAAATAATTAACAAATATTAACAAGAAATTCATTTAATCCTTACTTTCGTTTTTTTTCAGAGTTGTAGCTTTAGAAAGTCAATTATTGCGTTCTGGCTCTTTGAGTAGTGAGGAGGGCCATGATCTTTATATATTAGCTGGTCATGAGGCAAGCTATTAGGAATACAAATTTTCTCCACTTTTTTCTTTGGTTTTTCTTTTTGTAGTACTAGATTTTGAATCATTAATGTAATACTGGTGTTCGATAAATATGAAGATGAACGTTTAAAGGCCGAACAAAAACTTTACGATTCTAAATTTTTAACAATAAATTACAACAAAAAATAATTTTAATAACTACTACAGAAAGGCAAAATCATCAAATAATCTAGAACGCAATCGAAAACAAAAACAACTTCTGTGAAAATTTTAAGTATATAGTATTTAAGAAAGTAGGTAATATATAGAAACTTGAAAATTTTTCATAGTATTATGTTATGGAGAGAAACAAAAAAGCAAATACATGAAAAATAAATCAAAAGTAACATTAACACAAATCAAATTCAAAAGCTCCATTTTAAGTAGTAAAAAATACATTAAAGAAAAGAAAAAAATAACTGGCAAAAGTAAATGAGAAAAAAAAGGATTCTCAAGGAAGTTTTCGCTATCACCTTATTCTTCCCTTCTCCTTCTACTCCTTTTCCTTCTTTTTACATTTTTTTTTCTTCGTCCATAAGATATTAAAGAATTTTTTTTTCGACAATTTTATTACTTTTAGAATATTAAAATGTAAATCATTAGTCAAAAAATCGTTCAATCAATTCCAATTCACTAAATTATAAACATAATTTCTACTAGTTATTTATTACAATTAAATCTCATTATTAATTACATTTTCAATTTTTTCTTTCTGATTTATCACGATAGATATGAATTCTTTTTCTTTTTGCTCTTTTTTAAAACAGAAAAAAACTCGCTAAACTGCAAAAGTTTCTCAATATAATACACAAAGTGGTATTAATATTGCCATTGCCTAATAATTATTACACTGGCAGATGATTGACTTATTTTACAACAAATATTTTTATTTAAATATTTAAGAGACTTACTACGAATGTATGTAGCATTTACGAAGAGAAATGAACTTTCTAACAACTTGTTGAACCTCTTATTCTTATGTTTTGCATCTTCCCCTACCCATTTAATATGTCTATTAACTTAAGTAAGTGAATTATAAAAGGGAATATAACGAAAAGAAAAACAAAAAAGAAGAACACGTATATAAATTCCGCGTAAAAGGTTTTAATATTAATTCCGATTAATTTGAGTTATTTACTTGTTATTTAAAGTAAATAACTACAAAGAAACTGAAGAAGTCATATCTCATATTCCCCTATCGGTCAGTCAAGTACATTTGTTTTATTTATTTATTTCCACTTTCCACTTTTGGATAGTTATTTCTAAAGTACAATTAATTAATAAAATTTTGTAAAATATTTTTTCTACATGTCTATATGTAAATATAAATATTTAAATTATCTACACAAATTTAATTATGTAAGATCATAATCATAATTATAATAATAACTATAATGGTAATTATAATAGTATAAAGTTGTCTACTTTATATCAATTTTCTGTACACAGATTTGCAATTCCACATACTGACCTGTTTTTCTTTTGTTCTGTTTTTTAAATGCCATAAATAACAAATTTATATATTAAAATTAATTATAGTTTATAATTACAAAAAAAAAAACATTTCGGTTTAAACTATACAAAAAAGTGTAAAGTTTGCATTGTTGACATTAACAAGATCAAGAAAGCACTAAATAAAAGTAAATAATTGGCTGGCTGCTCTGTCCGTATATTGTACTTATGTGAGCGTGGCCATAATGTATGCTAAAAAACTTAAGATAGACTGAATTTTTCTTTTAGCGGACGAATCAAAGTGAATGTTGTACATAAAAAACAATTTTTGTAATATTCAGAAAAGTCAAAATCTTAATTTAAAAAGAATAGTTTTCTTTTTGACAAAAGTGATATTTTTTTGATACTGTACACTAGATTTATATATAAACGCAGTGTATATTTCTTCTTCTATTTAATTCTTTCAAGATTTCTATTTCTAGTTTCATATTATTGAATCAAAATTATCGATGCCTTCAATCGTAAACGGCCAATAGTTTGTTTGCTGTTTTTTTTATTCATGCAATTCAACGTTGCATGAAAAGTTTCGCATCTACGAACAGTATTTTTTTTGTGCTTTCCACTACAAATATAAATAAAAAACATTGCATTAAGTAAATTTTCAAAAGACATACAACAAACAAAATATTACAAAAAGAAAAAGAGAATGAAAATCCATAAACCAATTTAACGCATTCGTTCCAAAACAAAATAAAAAATAAAAAAAATTTGCGGAGCATTTTTTTTTTTTGTTTTTTATTTTTTGGCATTTCTTACAATCACATAAAATACTCCAATTTCCATTCCGCTTACATATTAGAAAAAACTTTTCATTTTATATTTTTAAGTCCTTTCGTTTTTTTTTTTTTTTTTGGTCATTTTAAGCAACAGATTGAATTTAGTTTTGATTTTTAATCCTCTTTTTGGTTATTTTTACTTACACATCCTTTAAAAAAGCCTTCTTTAATTTATTTAAAAAAATATGACGCTTTGTGATTTGTTTAAATGCTCGGCCTTTATTGTTAATGTATACGAAAATAATTATATATTTTTTATATAATGATAGTTTTTTATCCTTTTTCTTTTGAAGACACAAAGTAGAACTTGTTATTTAATTAAGTTAAAACTATTTGTACTTTATATATAATTTATGCAAAAAAAAAATAACTCAAAAAAGATTTGTATTGTGTTATTAAATGAAATAAAATTTCAGAATAAAAAATATATTACCAATGAATAATTTAAATATAGTGATTTAAAGGAATATTTAAACAAAAAAAAAGCAAAGAAAGAAAAGAAAATGAAGAGACCATTTTCATTTACTATTTATAACATTTTTATGTAAATTATACTATTCTATTTTCCCACCAAATTATTTCATCATATTTCGTATACATTTTTAGACTTATGCATTAAGCAAAAAAATTTATGTCTAATATCTTGAAGAAATTCGTAACCAAAAAAATTAAAAAATATAAAAAAAACCAATGAAAAAAGCTAGCGACGTATTAAGATCAATCATAAGATTTCTAAAAAATGGCCAAGATGCAAAATAAAAATTTTACTCTCATTACAAAATGATCAATTTAATTTGATTTTTGCACTCTAAATGCGGTCTAAATAAAATATCTATAACAGGTTTTCAATTTATTTTTCGGCAACTCAAAATCATTTTTCTTTATTGTTTTGTGTGTATATTTCATCATTTATGATTTTTGTGATATCTAACTTGCTTGAAATGAAGACTTTATTTTAATACTATCATTCGATACAAAAATTTAATTCTTCATATAAGTCTTTCTCTTTCTCTCTCCTCATTAAATTACTTACTAAAATTTCCATTAATTTTCGTTAATTTCGATTCGTTAATTTCCATATATATCGTTTTCACGATTAATTTTGTTTTTTTAAGTGTATAAGATGGGATCAAGTGAAGTGAGTTAAAATGACAGTAGGTAACGGTATGTGGCTCAATTTACAATTTCCTTTAATAATTTCTTCATTTATTCAATTTGAAATGATAGAGGAGAGAAATAGTTTGAGTTGAGTTTGCTCAAAGAGGAAACTACTCCCTTCCTCTTCCTTATTAAATTTTTATGTAAATTCAGTTAAAGTACCTAGAAATGCACCACAAGTCAATTTGACTTCAAAGTGAAATTTAAATTTAACGAGAAGAAACTATACTGGTATGAAAGAAAATTAGGAAAAAATAAATTGATTAATTAAAAAAAGTTACAAGTAATAAATTTAATATTTATCATATTACTGCCTCTAATTGTTGTAAAATTTATATATCTACATAAAATTTTCAATATTAATAAATGAAACAAAAAATAGAAAACGAAAGTAAAAATAAAAGGACAAGAATATAAGAAATAATTAACGCATGCAATAAAATTTAATTGTAATAATGCACTTTAAACAAATACACAAAGGTAAAATGGAAACATAAAATAAAGGAGGAGGGAAAGAAGGCAAACAAAAACAAAACCTAATGGGAAAACAAATAAATAAAATAATTGCACAAAAAACTATTTTTCAAAATTTCCAAATAAAAATAAAACAAAAACTAGCACACACAAAAATGTGAAAGCACACAAGAAAGAGAAAAACATGTACTTAAAAAAAAAAGAAAAAAAAAACAAGAAAACGAAAAACGAAAAAACCAAAAAACAAAAAGATGAATGTTGAAATAAATTTCATATTTTTGACTAAAGTATTAAAAAAGAAATAATATTAAAAGAATTGAACATGGAAATGACGGTTATTCTCAAAAAAAAATAACAAAAAAACAAAAAAAAATGAAAAAAAATGAAGAAAAAATAGGAAAAATAAAAAGGAAACAAAGAAACAAAAGTAACTACTTATGATGAAACACAATAATCAAAATAAGAGCAAAAGTAGCAGCAACAGCAGCAGAAACAAAACGAAAACACTAGTTTTAAGGGAATAAAATTATATACCAATGTATGAATCTAGAGTACTAAGAAGTAGAAAAATAAGAAGATGAAGAAAAAGCAACGCAAGAATTTGCACAAAATTTAAAAAAACGCAAAAGGAAATGAGATAGAATTCAATTTAATAAAAAATTGAATCCATAGAAGAGTAGCTGCCAAATATATATATATATATTGATATATTGATGGAAGTAGAGAGAAGAGAAGTGTAATGAAATGGAGGAGATAAAGGACACAAAAAAAATTGAGTAAGGCAAATACAACAATTATAAGTTTCAATAAGAAAAAGTATTTACATGGACCATGAACATACTAATCACATACTCATACACATATATATCATATACATATACATACATACACATATTAATTCAAATATTAATTCATTAATTAATAATAAAAAATTAATAGTAATGAGTAATATTTAAGGGCAATTTTTGAATTGATTTGATGTGACTCCTTTCTGATCAAAAACTAAGCAAACTATTTGAAATAAGATAAAGAAATGTAAAATCAAAAAAAAAATCAATTAAAAGGAGAAATAATTATCAACTATAAGAAATTAGTTGGAAATAGGATTAAAATAAGAAAGATGTAGAAGTAGAAACAGAATAAAATGAGAAATATGCGTTAGTAATAACAAACAAAATAAAAGAAAAACAATAAGAAAAGGAAACAGTAGGAGGAAAAATTAATTAAAAATGGCTCAATCAAATTGAATTGTAAGCGAAACGATTTATAAAAATGTAAAAGTTAATTACAAAATATTTATTTAACAAACTAACAAAGGAAAAACGAAATTGAAACACAAAAACCACAAACAAAAAAAAGAAAGGAATAAAAAGGAGCAACTACAACAACAATAATAATAATAATAATAATAATAATAATAATAATAATAATAATATTAAAAACTATTATGTTAAATATATTGAAAAAGAAAAATGAATCTAGAAAATAAAAACCATAAAATGTAAAAATGTACAGAAAAAAATACGAAATGCAAAAGAATTCAATTTATTCCTATAAAATGCGGAAATGTAAATGTAAACTAGCGAACTTATAATGTAGAAACACCCAGAAAAAACTACAAGGCATGAATCAAACCGGAACACTAAGTGCATCACGATTGCAACTTGTTCATACACATATACACACGCACAAATTTAAAATTCACCAATACGGCTTGCTAAACAAGAAATCTTAATACTTTCATATATATGGCTGTCATCGATCGAAGTTGTCGAATGTGTGTTGCTTTATGTCCTTTATCTCCTCCATTTCATTACACTTCTCTTTTCTCTACTACCATCAAAACTAAAAACTATAGTTGACTCCTCCGATAATTGCGACGGAAATAAATGCGCTTTTTTTTTGTTTGAAACTTTTTGTCGAGTTACAAGACGAGACGAAAAAACTGTACTTGTTGCTCTCGTAAAATTTAACTGAGCGTTTAACATAAAGAAAGAGATACAAAACATTTCCTTCTTTAAAAGAAGGAACTTAGCGGAAGCAAGATATATTTGAGTACCAAGAATAAAATAAGAAAATCTAATGTTACAAAACAGTTCACTTATTAATTTGCGTTTAGGATCTATTACAATTTTATTTCATTGTTATACTTCAATATTTAATTTAATAAAGTAAAGTATTATAGGTTAAAAGGGCTTCCATAAAACTTTCTATTGTTTAGTCTAAATATTTTATATAAAAAAGGAAATCATCTTAAAGTTCAATATGAAAACAATTTATGTAAGCATTTCACGTATATTTCCCTCTTCTATTAGTGTAATATTGTAGTGGTAATAGCTAAAGGCATCGTAGAAAAAGGTTAAGAACAAAACTTACAGAAATTTTTCATTACATTATAAATTTATTTCAAATGACATTTATAAAAGTAAAAAGAATCATTGCAAATTCACAAAAATTTTATGAAAAAATAATTGTCAAAACAAAATTACTACTTGTATACCGGTTATAATGGATAAGACAAATACAAATGCTATTACATGTTTTTTATTCATACAAAACTATACAAAAACTAAAAATATATGTTATTCACATAAATAGACTTAAATAAGCATGGTTAGGAAAACAGAGTGAAAAATAACCGAAGTGAAATGACTGTGTTGACTGTGCTGCTGATTAATATTATTCGGATTGAGTTCTATGGAGAGCAGGTTATTTCTACGTCCGCACATTACAATTGTACGATATTTTTACGCTCCGTAGTAGTGCTTATTAATGAAATAGTATTATGAAAACAAATATATGTATTTAAATTAAATAAATTGCTAACGTTTCATTCTCTATTTTGGTATATTTTACTGTTCTGTCCTTACTCCTTAAAAAAAACATTTCGGCATTATTCTTACTTTACTAATGAATAATGTTCATCAACAGTATGAATAAGTCACAGTCGAACTGCACTTAAAATGTCCCATTTTGATTCACATTTGGATCTGAACATTTGCCAAACTAACTAATTGGGTTTCTCTATATTATAAGCTCATACAGCGTGCACAGTGATCAATATATCCAACTGAGAGTAGAATTTCTTTTTCAATTGGAAGGCTCTGTAAGGGACATTTCATTACGAGAGTGTTGATGAGACCATTTGATCAAATTAACCCAATAATGCCATATTATAGACTGAAATCGTCCCAATAATGCCTTATTATAGTCGCTATTAATAGTTTTTAAAGACAGTAAATGAAGAAAATGCTCATACTTAAAAATAATTTGGGGAACAAAGCAGCTTGATTCAATTTATCATTTAATATATTTATAGAACATTATTTTTTGATCAGTTGAGACTTCAATATACGATCTTTCTTTGAATATAGTTTTCGACATTTTCTCTATCAATTATGATTTTGAGATAATTCGAGTATTCAGCAGCATTCCATAAATTATTATGAATTTGGACATAGACAATCCCATTTCCAAATTCGTAATAGTTATGTAGAACAGTTAATTTATGTGATCTGTCAAATTCTTAATAAGCCGTCAAAGTAAAAAAAAATTTTATAGTGTGTATTTTGGATCAATGAAATTTGGAATCTCAATTGATAACTTTGAAGAAATGTTTATTACGAGCTCAAATTTGGCAGAATAATTGGAAGTTCTTGCACGCAGATTGGTATTGAAAATGGGCAAAATCTGTCGACGGACAAGCCCACAGTGCAACATAAACTCAGCACACCTCACTTTTTTAAAGCAAAATTTTATAGCTTTTTACTCATCATCTGCAAACTGCAAAAGATAAAAAGTTGCAATTTTGCACAAATAAGGAAGCTTTTTATCTACAATGTTTGTCCAAAAATCACGCACATCACCTACGCGACATTATACAAAGCCAAAGTTTCACTTTTTTTTTTTTGGTTTACGTTTTCAATTTACTTCTAAAAAACTGAAACAGGTTCTGAATCCAAGATTTGGCCCGTACCAAATATAATCTAAACCGAATATTGTAACGACGAATTTTTTTATATATTCAAATGGAAATTGAAATCCAACAATAATTGTCATATGAACAGTGACACATTAATTTGAAAAAGAAAAACTCTTTTAATTACAAACTTCACTCTGCAAAAAGTGTAAATGTAAAAGAAAATTGGGAAATAATTGATGCAACAACAAAGCAATCAAATTTGAAATTTTTCTTGTTAAGAAGTTTGAAATTGAAAATATTTTGCTCCAACAATATTTCAATACACTTTAAAATATTTTTTAACTCTTCTTCACTTCTCCCTACCGGTAAATAAAATATTTTCTTTTCTTTAGTTTTTTTTTATATTTTTCATAAAATAAAATGGTATTATTTTGACAATTTTTCCGTAACCAAGATCAAAATCAAAATCACAATCAAAAGAAAAAAAATTAAGGAAAAACAAGAAAAAAAAGGGGACACAAATAAACGAAATGAAATCTAATGCGAGAAAAGGAAATATATGCCAAAAAGAATGAAAAGTTCTTTTTTTAGAGAGATTTAAGCAACGGCTTGCTTAAATAACATTCGTTTTTTTCTTTCGTTTCGGTACGTTTGTGTGTGTGTGTGTGTTTTGGGATGTGCGCCGTATGCCCCTTATCATTTATCCGTGTGTGCGCTTATTATTATTTTTCTTAAATTCCAATTTCTTTTGTGTTTTCTAATCTTTACGAAAAAAAACGTGTACACCGGGAGGAGTGAAGAAAATCGTTCACCAAATTCTAGAAAACACAAAAGTTGACGGGTGAAAGTTATTTGCACCGTCTTTTATTCATTTATTTATTTATTTATTGTTGTTGTTTAATTTTTCGATTTTTTTAAATGACGCTCTCCATTTTATTAACTTATCTTATATATATTCATATTAAATTGTAAAAATTTTTTTCAAAACTGCACCGAAGCAAACAAAAAAGAAATAAAAAGCCAAAATCAATAAGGAAATGAGCTCTTCGCCCCTAAAATGTAATAGTGAGATGGCCATGCAAAAGGCAGGATGGAAGATCAATCAGAATGACGAAGGTGAGCATGTTTTCCCAGCTTTTTCTCATGTTCAGAGAAAATATCAGAATTTAGAGAAAATATCAGAGCAAAACAAAAAAGGAAAATGAAAGAATAGAAAGATGAAATCGAAACAAAAAATTATCGCAAACAAATGCCATAATAAATATTAATAATAATAAAAACCTTTTTATCGTTATATAAAATATATTTGTATATGATAAATCATAATTAAGTGACTTTTTTTGAAGGATTTGAAATGGAATTGATTTTAAAAATATTCTATTTATCTAGCTATCGATCTATTTATGAATTTATCAATTTTCTTATTGACTGTGACTATTTAACTAATAATCTATCTGTTTATTTAACAATCTATCAATTATATTTATGAATTATTTTCTCCATTTATCCATTTGCCTATTTCTATTTATCGATTTCTCTACGAATTCATGCGCAAATTAATTTAAAATACACTTTTATAACCAATTATCAATTCCTTGAGGAAACAAAAGAGTTTTATTCGGCCCCAAAAATTTAAGGGTGTTGGTGAACGTATACAATCATTGGTATATATATTTCCATGTAATATGGCACAAGCGGATGATCCAGACGGTGTGAAATTATTTGGTACTGTTGGCCAACTATTGAAGGGTTTAAAAGAATTATTATGAAAATTGCAAAATCTGCGTACTTTAAAATTAGTTGATTTTGTTTTAGAACGTTATGAAGCCAAACATTTATTAGATGAAGTTGTAGAGTTGTGCTTTTTGAAAATGCGCGTTTTAAATTTGGTAAATGTGACAACAATGCAATGCCCTATTTTACATGTAGGCCTATTCATTAATTTACAGGTAAAATCTTACATTTTATATGCTCAATGTCACCAATACCATGAAGAAGGGCAATACATCTTTTCTTTTGGTTTTTTTTTGTTTGTTTTTTTCTTTTTTTGCCTCATAGATTTTAACCATGTCCCCACAAAATATTGATGATGATGTTTTTCTGGTTATTCCTTCAAAAGTACACATCGCAATTTTTATGTAACTTTAACCCATTACAATTATAATACAATTGGATTTCAATGCAAATCAATAGAAATATAAATTGCTTACCAAGGCATAATTTAAATAGTGGAATTGTAAATTTTTACCATATATCATTTTATTTATTCAAAATTTGTATTTGAAGCAACTGTAAATATATAAAATTAATTATTAATTTCGTGAAATTTAACAGATTTAAAACGTTTGCCATTTTGATTTGCTCATTTCTTTTATACTGAATTTATACTTGAATTTAATGAAGACCTTGGCTTTAATGTAATTTGGCTTTCATCTCGTATTCTCGGAAATCCTTTGACATTTCAATTTGCCAAGGAGCTTTGCAATATGTCAAACATTTGACAAATTCATGCTTATGAATTTTATAAATTATTAAGGACGGACGGGCATATGGACAAACCGTGTTATGTGATCAATACTTTTCTATTTTATAAAATAATTGAATTGAAATATATTTTGTATACGATTTTAGCGTGCTACATCGATATAGAAGAGAATAGTGATAAAGAGAAGGAAGATGATGAACCTGCCTATTCCAATTGGAGTTATTTACCTGATTTAATACTAGAGAAAATCTATACATATTTAACGCCACGAGAACGTTATTATGCCAGTTTGGTTAGTATTTATATTTATGACTTGTTCTCTAGTTTAATTTGACTTACTGCATCATTTTCCTTTCTTTCACTTTATTTTATGAATTGTTATATTTTATTTTATAATTTTTTTTTTTGGAAAAGGTATGTACACATTGGTATAGAGCCTTATATTTGCCAACAGTTTGGAATAATTTCATAGTCGATGATCGTACATTAACACGCCAAAGATATAATTATTATTCCGGTTGGCAATATTGTTTAGATCATACACGTACGCAAAATTGTATAGCACGTATTGGACGTTATTTGCGTGGCGTAGAATTTCATCCGGATATTAATTTTAATAATATCTATCAATTTATAACAATGTTGTCATGGAGTATGGAAAAAAGTTTAGATGTTAATGGCCCCAAAGAATTGAAGGGTGTTGGTGAACGTATACAATCATTGGTATATATATTTCCATGTAATATGGCACAAGCGGATGATCCAGACGGTGTGAAATTATTTGGTACTGGTGGCCAACTATTGAAGGGTTTAAAAGAATTATTATCAAAATTGCAAAATCTGCGTACTTTAAAATTAGTTGATTTTGTTTTAGAACGTTATGAAGCCAAACATTTATTAGATGAAGTTGTAGAGTTGTGCTTTTTGAAAATGCGCGTTTTAAATTTGGTAAATGTGACAACAATGCAATGCCCTATTTTACATGTAGGCCTATTCATTAATTTACAGGTAAAATCTTACATTTTATAAGCTCAATGTCACCAATACCATGAAGAAGGGCAATACATCTTTTCTTTTGGTTTTTTTTTGTTTGTTTTTTTCTTTTTTTGCCTCATAGATTTTAACCATGTCCCCACAAAATATTGATGATGATGTTCTTATGTTATTAGCTGATACAAAATTGAAACATTTGCATATATTGCAAAATTGTTATACACCGCTCTATGTAACAATAAGTTATTGTAGTGTGAAGGCATGGCGTATGGTTAAATGTAATAATCCCACATTAAAAGTGCATCTGCGTTTAGAATCATTTAGTGATGGTGAATTGGTCATACAACGCGAGGCACCCGTTTATAGCATAACCTATAAAGCTCCAAAAGTTAAGGCAAGTTTTTTTAAATTCATTGCGCCAATTCTATGTGTTCTCTTTTTAAATTTTTTACAAAAATTTAAAAAGAGAATTTTTACATTTCCTGAAATTGTATGCACGGAACTGTACTTGCTGTTACTTCAACTATTAGCTTAAACTTTACTAATTGCCGTTTAATCATATGGTTTTCTTTCAATTTTCTTTTTTTGTAGATACATCCCGATGCGGTTTTAAATATAATCGATAATTATAAACATACGTTAACAATTTATGGTTATGAGTCATTTCCAAGTTATATTTCTCCAAAATCGTTCCATTCACGTATTGATTCACTAATGATGTTAATTTGTAGGGAATGCTATAATTTGAATACCTTGGTAAGTATTTTAAGTAACGTCAAAATGGATGGATTACCAAAGACGAAAAACAAAAACCGAACAAAAAAAAATTCAAGAATGGAAAGAAAGAATAGCCTTAAATCGAAATTCTCTCAATTCTTTTCTACCATCCGATGTATAGTTAATACGCGAAAGAGTATCTACGTCAACTATATTAGTACTAGTTCATGCTGCAAAAAATTTACGTTATCTATACGTACGACGTGAGGCTGTTATTATAAAATGTGATTGGCCCCGTCATATTGATTGGTCAGATGAATTTTATAAATGGCTACGCCATTGTAGTCGTTCATATGAAGCTGTAGAAGTGGAAGTATCACAAATTTTCGGCCATTATTGGCATTTTCTAACTGATCAAGAATATAAAGAGTTAAATATTGATGTACAAAATTTGTAAACGAACAATATATCGGAAACTTTATGTACGTAGAATATTAAACTAGACAAATATTTATTGATATTATAGACTTCAGTTTATTGTTAAACCCTACACGTACACTTTATAATTCAGCAGAATCAATAATGCAATAATCCATAATTTATTATAAAAGCGTTTACTACAGAAATATTTTGGGGTCGATTTAAATCCATTTGTTTGTTTGTTTTGACCGATGTCTAGCCATTTTCTCAATTAATTTCACAATAACTTTACATGTAACATTAAATTTTGAAAAACTTTTTATATAAGAACAATTTTGCACATTGCAAGAAGCAAAATTTGAGGTCATACTATTTTTGGATGGTCCAATAGCTTCAAAATTTTTAAAACTGATCTCATGTTAAACGGTATTTTGGATTGCTGCTCTAACCCAGCCACTTAATGGTACATTTTTCCATGTTTTTAAAAATATTCTCTCATTTCATTTTGTTGCTGCTGCTTTTCGTAATATGTAATCTATATGAATCGATGTGATGTGCGGGGTATTTAATAGAGGACGGTATCGATCGTCTTGTAACATTAATACTTGTTTCGTTTGTTTTTATTTCCTTCCTAATAAATGTGATATATTTCTTATTTCAAATTATAATAATAATAACTATAATAAAATTTTCAACATACATAGCTCTTTACTCTTTAAGCACTCTTTGTAAATTCGAAAAGTCGAAAAGAAAAATAAAACAGAAAGCAAAAACCGTTATTTATAAAGTTCCAGAAGTTGTTTTTTTTTCATATATCTGGGAAAAAAATTTTAATATATTTTAGATTTGTTCTAATAGATTTGGTTGAGAATTATGGACCTAAAAGTAAACATCATGCTCGATCTAAAATTAAATTAAAATTATTAGCTTATGGAAATTGTAAAACTCTCATAAATTTGCAGAGTTACATAATAATCTATTAACACGCATTTTAATGGATTGACCTTGTTCCCACTTTATGTGCTATACCGCTTAAAAAGGTCTCAAAAAGCAACACTTTACTGACTTCAAAAAAAAAATTTATTACAGTCTAAGATATATAAAAATTGGTGTGATATAATTCAAATCTTGGACAACGTAACACTGTGTCGCATTATCATTATTTTGGATTGATTGCCGAGAAAAAAACAAACTTAACGGATAAAGTCTCCAAAATAGTAAACACTTTTCGTAAAATTGTTTCCACCTTAAACATTTTCAATAACGAACAACATATGCGGTTTGAATTTCAGGCAGACACATGCTTAAGACAATTCAGAAAGTTATTTTGTATGAAGCTTTCCAGTAAAAGCCACATCGGCAAAGCCCTGTTAAGTGCGTATTCTAAAACTCAACCCAAAATAACTAAATTAAATTACATTGAACTGAGGTCATTAAACATCAACAAGTTATTGGATTCTAACATTCTAACATACCATTAAAATACAGTGAAGCTCTCCAAGTCGATGTCAAGATTAAAAATATTACATTGGTTTTCCTTTTTTTTGCCCTCTTTTTCACCTTTCATGGCTAAACTAATGGGGTCACATAGTAATATTTATTTAAAAAAATTCAACTGAAAGCTAATGAAATTATTTCTCCACCTCCCTTGGATACGCTATATAAATTATTCGCTATTCATAGTTTGATTCGTTTTCAACTTTACCAATGAAAAGAATATATAACGCGTCCAAACAAGACGACGGCCATAACTTTTCTAGTTACATTTTTAATCTCTTTTGGGTGATTTTCTTTTACTTGAGTCATTTAAGTCAAGCGTTTATCCTTTGCCACATACTGAAACACTACTTTTGCGAACGCTGCTATTCGATACACTTATTTCGCCAAAATGTCTTAGGAATTGTTATTCGTCGATTTGTATTAATTTTAAAAGGCCTTAAAGGACTTCATCAGCCTTAAAGGGCTTTTCAGAGCGTGAGGACATGAAATAATTGAATGAAATATTTTTTCCAAATAATGCCTATTTGTAGCAGAGACTAATTTTGATATTGACATCTCCACCATATATATCCGTAATTTCTTTTTTCTGTTTTATATGTCGTTTTTTTATTTTTATTTTTGGGTGTTGGAATAGTGCATGCACCATTTTCGTTAGTAAATAACCATTTTTGACAAGCATTAAATTAAATTTGCTTCACAAGCAAATCTTGCTATACCAAGTATCAAAGATTTTAATGATTTTAAGTATTCAGTTGACTTCGGATATTGTTCGAAAGTAATGACATCGAATTTTCATAGGGATTCAAATTCATAAGAATTTGCTTAACATGATGAACCACAAAAACAGCAAAAGCAATTTACTCTTACAAAGCTAAGAGTAAATTCTATGAATTCTCTATGGCCCACTCGCTCATTCATCCACTATGTGCTTTTTTCTTAGGTATATATACGTACATATATATATATATATATATATATATATATATATATATATATGTATATATATATATATATAATTTTCAGTTTTTCATAAAACCCAACATATTTTGATATCAACTGCGTCAGGTTAGTTGCTAGACATTAGTGGATTCTAATACTAGACTTAAAATTGCTCATGTATATAGAAAAATTTCATGTCAATTCGTAAAAAATTCAATATTCTAAACAAAAGCAATTTACTTTTCTCATATATGCTCTTTCCTCTGTATATTTTTGTTGATCAAAGCATTTCAAAGTATTTAAAAGAATTGTATATATGCGAATGGAAGCAAAGGCAACTTAAGATTTTCACATCTACCGCTAGATTGGTTATTGATCGATAAGAAACAGACTTTGTGAATGGTAAGATACAGCGGGAAACGGAAATTTTTGTTGAATTTTTTATATTGCTCTATTCTTCGTTCTTCCAAATGTTCCCTTATACAATTGTCGCTGTGCCAAATAAGTAATTTTGTAGTTAAGTTCATGTACATTTACCCTTCACTTCAAAAACAACTAAATCAGGTCTCATAAATAGTACAACATTTTGACTAGTCATTATACTTTGGAACCTTTTTTATCATTATTGGTACGCTATATTTATTCTATAAAGCTGAAATTGATATAAGGGAAATAAATATACAATTGTGTTGCATGCACTTATTTAGAAAAACGAATAGACATGAAATTTGTTTATTTAAATGGGCAACTTCAAGCTACACTCAGAATCGATTATAGTTTAGCAACCAACCTGATGTGGTTGCTGTTACAATTGCTCTTTTGAGTTATTGTGGATCTCGTATTTTATATAGTCTGCTTTTTGCTTGTTGTTTATTCATGTTATTTATACATGTTGTTTATACAAGTTGTTAATACATGTTGTTAATAAATGTCCGTTCATTCACTTAACTCTTTACACTAAATACACACTTTAACTTGATTTTAATTGCAGTTGTTTATTATATCGAAATTATTTCTCAAGTAAATCAAGAAACATAAATTGTAACAACAATCTTAATAAGCTTCTGAAAATTACTTAAACTAATAATTAAGAGACGAATTTATAAAATGGTAAACAAAGTTGACGCAATACAAATTATTGCTGAAAGTTTAAAAAAACAGGTATAAGAAAAAACAAATACTAAATAAAAAAAAGCGAATTTGTGAAAAGATATAAACACTGCACTTTGTTACACTCTTCTTTTTCCCCTATTTATAACATAGGGCATTGAATATGTTTTCGGTATAGTTGGTATTCCTATAGTGGAGTTATCTATGGCTTGTCAAGCAGCCGGTTTAAAGTTTATTGGCATGAGAAATGAACAGGCTGCCTGTTATGCAGCTCAAGCTATTGGCTTTTTAACTGGAAAACCTGGTGTATGCTTGGTTGTGTCTGGCCCTGGTTTATTGCACGTTACTGGTATGCGATATAGTTAATTAATAGTACTTCACCTTCTTAAGAAAAACATACGTATAACTTTTTGTGTTCTATTTCTTCTTTAATATAAATAAGGTGGCATGGCTAATGCCCAGTTAAATTGTTGGCCTTTATTAGTTATAGGCGGTGCAACAAATCAGGATCACGAAGGCATCGGTGGTTTCCAAGAATGCCAACAAGTTGAGTTATCGCGTCCATATTGCAAGTATAGTGCCCGACCACCAACAACTGCTCTAATACCATTACACATTGAGAAAGCTATACGGCAAACGATGTATGGCCGTCCAGGTGTGACGTATTTAGATTTTCCTGGCAATATACTGCAATCCAATGTCGAAGAGGATAAAGTATATCAAACGTTAACTATACCGGCTCCGCCATTAATTTATCCAGCACATGATGATGTTATACGTGCTTCCACGTTATTACGTAATGCAAAATGTCCTCTAGTTATAATTGGTAAAGGTGCTGCATATGCTCGAGCTGAAAATATTATACGACATTTTATTGATAATACAAATCTACCATTTCTACCAACGCCAATGGGTAAGGGGGTCGTTTCAGATTTGGCTAAGCAATGTGTTTCCTCAGCACGTACACTGGTTTTACAAAGAGCTGATGTCATTCTATTACTGGGAGCAAGGTTAAACTGGATTTTACATTTCGGCCGGCCACCAAGATTTCACAAGGAAGTGAAATTTATTCAAGTCGATTTATGTGCTGAAGAACTTCATAATTCCGTTATGGCAACTGTAGCCATTCAAGCAGATATTAAACCATTTGCTGAACAATTGTTTGAGCAAATGAATGCAAATAATTATCATTATTCCTTTAATACAAACTGGTGGCAGGAATTATTAATTAAATGTGATCAAAATCGTAGTGCTGTTAAAGCAATGGCTAATGATAATTCAACACCATTAAATTATTATGCAGTATTCCAAAATTTACATGAAGTTCTACCAAAAAATGTTATAATTGTAAGTGAAGGTGCCAATACCATGGACATTGGCCGTGCAATGCTACCAAATATAATGCCACGCCACCGCTTAGATGCTGGCACATTTGGTACAATGGGTATTGGTCCAGGTTACGCTATAGCCGCTGCATTATATTCTCGTGATAAGGATCCTCAAACGCGTGTAATATGTGTTGAGGGTGATAGTGCATTCGGTTTCTCTGGCATGGAAATCGAGACAATGGTACGCTATAATTTGCCAATTATTATTATAATTGTTAATAATAATGGTATTTATGGCGGTTATGATAAAGCCACTTACGATTCAATACGCAGTTCTGGTGATTTATCACAAGTGACCCCACCGTCAGCTTTAGGCGTAGAAGTCAGATACGAAAAAATGATGAGCATGTTTAACTTAAAGGGTTATTTCTGTCAAACCATAAAAGACCTAAAATCAGCAGTAAAAGAGGCACTTCAATTAACGGATAAGCCGACAATTATTAATGTAGCTATTAATCCAAGTTCTGATAGGAAACCACAATCATTTAATTGGTTAACAGAATCGAAATTGTGAAAGCATACGGTTACTTAGTATTATATGTATTAAAAGGTAAGTTAACTAAGACATATATATATATATATATATATATATATATATATATATATATATATATATATATATATATACATATATATATTATAGGTGAAGATTTTTGGTGTATTATTATCATTTAACTGATGGTGAATAAAAAATATGTTTTTTAAATCTATAAAGTTTTACTATTTCTCCAATTCATAAAAAATTAAACAGAAGGTTTGAAGGCACAAACATTTGTTTTACATATTTACAGATAGGTAGATTTGATATTATCGCCATTGCTTTCTGATATTTAAAAACCTACTATTTTATGCTCTGCACAAAAGTATTATAGAATAAAGAATAGAAATAAACCAAATATTTTGATGTGTTAATGGAGCGATCGTAATATGCGTAATCTTAAATTGTCGACATTTTTAAAGAATTCATTTTATGCCAATTTGCAGTCATTTTTTATTTATAGAGCAGATATATATTTGTGATTTTATTCGAAAATGTTATGTGTCAGTGTTATTGACACTAAAAGTGTCAATAACACAAAGTAATAAGATTATACGACTAATGGTTATAAGATTTATTCCGCAAATACTAAAAGTTATAAGATTTATTTCGCAAATACTTTTAAAAAATGCGCACTGCAAAAATTAGGAAAATAATATATATATTACAATAAAAATCCGATCCAAAACACATAGACAGTAAATTTATAACAAATATGACAAAATGTAAATGAAAATTCTGTTAACAATCGCCGCCATCTTTTTTCAAATCGTGCTCTAAACCCAAATATTCTAAAAAACATTTGAAATTCACCAAACGTCCTTTATGTAAAAATGGTATTTTTGGACATAATTCAAATGCAATATTCATCGGTGGTATATCAGGCGTTTTGCCACATGTCATATCAAGGAAGTTCAAGAAATCGCACACTTCGATTTCACCGCATTCATTTTGATTTAAAACGGCCATAATGTCATCAATTAATTCCCGAGAGAATGGTAAACGGCAACCTTTCAATGTAGATCTCAATTTTCCCTGAGATAGGAACGGCTTATTTAATGGATTTATATGGTACAAATATTCTTTCAATTCATCCATAGCATTCCATAAATTACGTTTCAATTCAAGATGGGCAGCGGCTCGGACAGTATCTTTATTACATGTTAGTGGTGGGGTCTGCTCAGCAGAGAAGAAACGGCATAGAGTGATAATTTCATGATTGCTAATGTTATCACCCAAAGCATCAAATAATGCTTTTTTTAGGGATTCATAGCTAATTAGTCGACTTTCTTTGGTATCAGTACCGCTTTCGGGCAGAGCACGGCATACAAAATCTTTATACTTGGATCGTAAGGCTTCACGTACTTTATTCATTATTAATTTAACATCTGCTATGGGGAAAGTTTGAGGATGACTCTCCATATAAATTAAGGTGTATTCATCTGCAGATACCACGTGAAATATATGATCTTTTAAACTAATTGTAGCACCAATATAAAAATTATATGGCTGATAGTATTCAGGACGTTTTGAGGTGAATTTCTGTTGTCCCGGTAAGGGTATACGGGTACGTTTCATAAATTCACCACCCAAAAAGCCTGAATTGCGTTCAGCTATTTCAAATATTTGTATTGTGTCATCCGACATATAATAAGATATGATGAAGACTCGTTCACAATTTTCTTTTATAGTAGATAATAGCTTCGCACCGAATCGTAAGATGTAACGATCCATTTCGAGGAATTTTTTTAAATCAGTTTGTGGTGGCTTCGGTTCAACGGATATACAGTTACCCTCAGAATCTTCATATGAACCCCAGCCATTATATGGTGGCAATTTGCGCTCTCTCTGTTTCAATGGTTGAAAATCATCACCTCGTGAAGGTATAGGAGCTGGAGTAAAATCTTCAATACCATATTTTTTTCTGTAATAATTCTTGGTAAATTCATCGCAATCGGTTAAAACGACTGATCGACCGTAAACATTTAGTACGGTGCCAATTTGTAAATCTCTATCTCTATAACAAATGATGTCTTTACGACCAATATCTAATGGATCTAAGCAATACCGTACATTACTCATACTGGTACCAAGAACATTTAGTAAGCTTTGCGGTGTTATTTCACCCAGTAATGGTAAGCCAGTAAATTCCTAAATTAATTATAAAGCCAAACAAGTAAAACAGTTATATTTGGTTAGGTCCATCTCTGATACACCATGATATTACAATTCATAACCTGACTCAGTTTTTTAGTAGTAAATGAAAACGTAAACTTAAAAAAATGAAAATTAAGTATTGAGTAATTTTATGTAGGCATATCCGATTTGCATAATTTTTGGACAGACATTGTAGACTAATAGCCTCCCTACTTGTGCAAAATTTCAGTTTTCTATCTTTGCAGGTTGCAGATGATAAGCAAGCAAACTACCAAATTTGGTTTTAAAAAATGAGATGTTCTCAATTTATGTGGCACTGTGGGCGTGTCCTTCGATCGATTTTGCGCATTTTCAATCCCAACTACCGTGCAAGAACTTCCAATAATCCTGCCAAATTTGAGAATAATATATTGTTTTTATGACCAGGAGAATGTTTACAACAGACAGGCACACAAATGGACAGACGGACAGATATGTCTAAATCGATTCAGAATCTGATGCTGATCAAGAATATATATACTTTATAGGGTTTCCAACGCTTGACTCTAAGCTTTACAATCGTAATGATTAAATAAACATACCCCCAAACCTTTGAGTGGTGGGTATAAAAATAAAAATTCAAAGATGAAAAAAATACATACCCTTGGTAATGGACTTCTTTTTAAAAACGTTGTTGGTCCTTCCCTACCAGAATTACGTGGAAATATCTCCTTGATTTCAATTGTATCATCTGCTAGAAAATAGCAAATTTCTAAACGGCGTACATCACCAAATTCTGAGCGATCATCCCAATAACCTTGAAATTTCAATACCATACGATCATATTCTAAGTATTGGGCAAGTGGATGTTTCTTAGATATGGGATGTAATATCTTTGCACCCGAACGTTTACGAAGCTCTGTTGTTGGATCAGTAGGTTCATCAACTGGATCTGGCACTGGTATACCTGATCTATTTAAGAAATGCCTTGTGAATTTATCACAACTTGTTATATGATAGATCCGATCAAAAATTTGTATTGTTTGATTAACATTTAAATCCAAAATTGTTATGAAATCATCTTGACAAGGTGATGGTTTTGGTACACGTTGTCGCCGTACCAAACAACCCTGAGGTATACCAGAATTTTCGACTTTCGGCTCAAGTATCTGCATTGTACCATCTTCTAAATAATACAATATTTTCACTTTGCGCACTTGAAATGGTGCTTGGTACACTTCGTGTAGGGTTTCTTTGAAATAAGCATTAAAGCATAAAACTTGCTTATTATATGCCAACCACGGTGGCAATTTAGGGTCAATTTTTGGTGGATAAAAAGAAGGCACTTCGACTGGTGGACAATTGATATCGATTGCCATACCGCCAGAATGAACTAAGCCCGGAGGCTTTCTATCTGTCAACATACTAATGCCTTGGTAATTCATTAAACTTTGCGGTTTCGGGTAATGAGATTTAGTCAGATCCCGAAATACGGTGCCCGGTAGAAAGGGCATTCCTGGTATACGTATCATTTCCCTTTTTTACAATTATTTGCCTTTCTTTTTTGATAAGGGGTTTTCCTATGTTAGAGAATTGCGCGAATTAATTATAGTAATTGAGTAGCGATTGAAGAATTTTTAGTTTAAGTTGTAGATTTGAATAATCGTCAAAATATATGTTAAAATTGCAGTATGATCGTTCACAAAAATATTAAAATTTTCAAGTACGTTATAAAATATATTTTTGCTTTTCTGTTGGCATTCTGTAAAAAAATTTTCCCCTTCAAAAATTGTCTTAAACAATAATATTTTCAGTTGTTGTCAAGTTAATTTAATAACAGTTGCCAAGCACATTTCGATGTAACACAATAAATTCCAATATAGTATTTGTAGTAATCATTTCGATACTTATGCATATAGAAAATACTTTTTATTATTAAACTGCAAAACTGAAAGGAAATTCTGCACAAATAAATACACGTCCATAGCGCTGCATATTAATCTCTCTTTAGTCCCTTTAATTTTAAGCCACTTGTGGTACAGGGTTTTATAAGTTTATGCAGATGATTGTAGCGCCCAAAAGAAGTTAAGACAGACCCACTTCTTATTATACCAATCGACTTAGAATGCCTATCTGATTCGATTTAAGCCTATCTGTCTATCTGTTCTTCTGATGCCTGTCCATGTAAATTTGTTATACCGCCTAAAAAATAACGTTACGTGGAAAAAAATTACAATTTTAAAAATATTGTATTTTATTTTATGGAAAATTAGCACTGTCTTGTGTTTTAACTTAAGAAAAGACGTGTACCAAATTTGATCACATATTATACGTCCTCTCAAATAGCGAACTTTCTATATGATTGGGAAATTACATTTTTTCAATATTATCCTGTTGTTCTTCTATTTGACTTTAATCACATTAGGCAAAATGGGGTAGGGCATTTAAGAATCGGCTTCGACAGACTATAAAGTTCTTACTTCATACGCACTTATTCCAATTTTAATTTATTAAAGATTTATAATGAATCGCGAGCACACCATCCTCCTCGGTTGTCTTTATAACTATTTTTGCTAAACCATTATTATCAAGCAATATACGTTTGCCACTGCAATACCTTGTGGATAATTTTGAACCCGAAATAATATCACAATATGTGCCCGGTGGTAAACAAGTATTCAATGTGCTATTTAAGTCATACGAATCACCATTAAGGGCAATGAAAGCTTTATGGTCACGACAAAATGCTATTTAGTTATTACCATTATCCCACCAATTTTGTATTGAACTATAAGTACCATTGCCCTTCAGTACCATTGAACATTTCATTTACAAATAATAAAAGAAATGGTATATTAAATAAAGCAGATAACATGGTAACATGTTGTAAGTTTTATTACTTCTTGAAATTTGCTTTTTATATGCTTAGCTTTCCCAATTAAATTGCGCTGGGTTCTTTTGCGTTGCGTTGTGCTACATTGTCTTGCGGTAAGTTAAACTGACCCGAACTGTATCGAATTACACTAAATTGATTTATCATGCAGTTATCTCTTTTTGCACGCTCATGCTTAAAAGTTAACTGTAGACACGTTTCGTTAACATTAAATGCAACTGTTAAAATGAATCTTCAGATGCTTCATAGCGTATATAAATACTCTTTAGAATATTCTTAAAGAGCTCTAATTTTGGCGATTCGTTATTAGGTGTATTTGTATATTTAAAATATTCTCACATCCTAGAAGTATAATTAAGATATAAGTAACGGTGGACAACTAAAATTTGACATCAGCCATTTTGACAACATTTTAACATTTTACACTTATCGATATAGTTTCAGTTACCGCATTATCTTCATTAAAATAACATTGTGAAATGTACGCATTTATTTAGTTTACTCATTTCTCCATTTTTCTACTCTTGCTTCCTGCTAGTATTTTTTATTGAAGATAAATCTATCGCCCATAATAGTTGCAAAAAAAATACAAGAACAAAAGAGCAAATAACAAGAAAAAAACAAAGGAAAAAAAAACAAATAACGAAAACAAAAGAAATAAGAAAAATGGAAGAAGCAAAGCCAATTAATGATACTTTTTTGAGTAATTTTAATATTTTGATCAGGTTTATACCTTTTGACCACCATAAATATGAAGTAAAAGTAGGATTAAGACATTGAAGTAATGTACAACATTATAATGAACAATTTCTTATATTATCCACCATAAAGGTTACCGGTAGTATATTACGAAGTTTAGGGTCACGACAAAACGGTGTTGAACGATTCAATTTTTCCAATATTCTCAGGCAATTATCATATAATGCCGCTTGATTATCTTGATTAGACGGTATTGGAAATAATTTCCGCGTACCAATTGGTAGCAATAATTTTGTTTGGTTCTCCCGCTCTAACACACAAAATAAATTTTTATTGATTATCATTCTAGTACAATATAAAACAAAAACAAATAGCAGATAGTTGTAATCATTAGTATTAGCCAACTCAGCGAAAAAATTTATTCAATTAATCTTTTAAAAGAGGTAAAAGGAAAAATATATGTCGATTGCGTCCTTACTTATCGCACTCGATTACTTTATATACTATTATAATATTGTACAGTAAGTAAAAGTAAAACATTTTAAGTAGTTAATAGGCGATCCAGATCCCCTTAAATGAATTGAAATTGAAATTGATTTAAATAATCCAATGCTTTGCAGTCCGTCGGCTTTTAAATATCTTCTAATAATTTCTTTAATTCCAGCAAAAATGTAAAAACTCATTTCGTAAATTTTAAATTATTTGAAAAGAGAGGATGTGCAGCCCATCTATACGAAATTTGCACATAGGTTTACGCTTTCTCATAGAATGACTTTTTTTTTGAATAGAGGAAGAATATTTGATAAGTGGCTATTAAACATTTCAAAGCTTTCCAAAATTCAATCAGCGTTGCCTTTGGGCCAATATACGCCATTTGTTTTCACATTAAGTTTTATTAAAATATCCGTCAACACTTTGATAACGAAGCTTCCATGGACAACTATCGGATAGATAGGCAAATCGATAGACCTAAATCGATAATTCAGTTATTCCAAGTTATATTAAAATAATATTTGATAAATGACTATTAAATACTTCCAAGCTTTTCAATATTCAATCAGCGTTGCCTTTGCACCAATATACGCCACTTCTTTTCACATTAAATTTTATTAAAATATCGGTCAACACTTTGGTAACGAAGCTTCCATGAAAAAATATCAGATAGATGCGCAAACAGATAGACCTAAATCAATAAATCAGTTATTCCAAGTCGATCAATTATATTAAAATAATATTTGATAAGTGGCTATTAAACATTTCCAAGCTTCTCAATATTCAATCAGCGTTGCCTTTGGACCAATACACGCCATTTGTTTTCACATTAAATTTTATTAAAATATCGGTCAACACTCTGAAGCTTCCATGGACAAATATCAGATAGATGCGCAAACAGATAGACCTAAATCGATAAATCAGTTATTCCAAGTCGATCAATTATATTAAAATAATATTTGATAAGTGGTTATTAAATACTTCCAAGCTTTTCAATATTCAATCAGCGTTGCCTTTGGACCAATATACGCCATTTCTTTTCACATTAAATTTTATGAAAATATCCGTCAACACTTTGATAACGAAGCTTCCATGGACAAATATCAGATAAATGCGCAAGGAGATAGACCTAAATCGATAAGTAAGTTATTCCAAGTCGATCAATTATATTAAAATAATATTTGATAAGTGGCTATTAAGCATTTCCAAGCTTTTCAATAATCAATCAGCGTTGCCTTAGCACTAATATACGCCATTTCTTTTCACATTAAATTTTACTAAAATATTGGCCAACACTTTGGTAACGAAGCTTCCATGGACAAATGTCAGATAGATGCACAAACAGATAGACCTAAATCGATAAATCAGTTATTCCAAGTCGATCAATTATATTAAAATAATATTTGATAAGTGGCTATTAAACATTTCCAAGCTTCTCAATATTCAATCAGCGTTGCCTTTGGACCAATACACGCCATTTGTTTTCACATTAAATTTTATTAAAATATCGGTCAACACTTTGATAACGAAGCTTCCATGGACAAATATCAGATGGATGCGCAAACAGATAGACTTAAATCGATAAGTAAGTTATTCCAAGTCGATCAATTATATTAAAATAATATTTGATAAGTGGCTATTAAACATTTCAAACTTTTTCTATATTCAATCAGCGTTGCTTTTGGACCAATACACGCCATTTGTTTTCACATTAAATTTTATTAAAATATCGGTCAACACTCTGGTAACGAAACTTCCATGGACAAATATCAGATAGATGCGCAAACAGATAGGCCTAAATCGATAAATCAGTTATTCCAAGTCGATCAATTATATTAAAATAATATTTGATAAGTGGCTATTAAACATTTCCAAGCTTCTCAATATTCAGTCAGCGTTGCCTTTGGACCAATACACGCCATTTGTTTTCACATTAAATTTAATAAAATATCGGTCAACACTCTGAAGCTTCCATGGACAAATATCAGATAGATGCGCAAACAGATAGACCTAAATCAATAAATCAGTTATTCCAAGTCAATTATATTAAAATAATATTTGATAAGTGGCTATTAAACATTTCAAACTTTTTCTATATTCAATCAGCGTTTCTTTTGGACCAATACACGCCATTTGTTTTCACATTAAATTTTATTAAAATATCCGTCAACACTTTGGTAACGAAGCTTCTATGGACAAATATCATATAGATGCGCAAAGAGATAGACCTAAATCGATAAGTAAGTTATTCCAAGTCGATCAATTATATTAAAATAATATTTGATAAGTGGCTATTAAACATTTCCAAGCTTCTCAATATTCAATCAGCGTTGCCTTTGGACCAATACACGCCATTTGTTTTCACATTAAATTTTATTAAAATATCGGTCAACACTCTGAAGCTTCCATGGACAAATATCAGATAGATGCGCAAACAGATAGACCTAAATCGATAAATCAGTTATTCCAAGTCGATCAATTATATTAAAATAATATTTGATAAGTGGTTATTAAATACTTCCAAGCTTTTCAATATTCAATCAGCGTTGCCTTTGGATCAATATGCGCCATTTCTTTTCACATTAAATTTTATGAAAATATCCGTCAACACTTTGATAACGAAGCTTCCATGGACAAATATCAGATGGATGCGCAAACAGATAGACTTAAATCGATAAGTAAGTTATTCCAAGTCGATCAATTATATTAAAATAATATTTGATAAGTGGCTATTAAACATTTCAAACTTTTTCTATATTCAATCAGCGTTGTTTTTGGACCAATACACGCCATTTGTTTTCACATTAAATTTTATTAAAATATCGGTCAACACTTTGGTAACGAAGCTTCTATGGACAAATATCAGATAGATGCGCAAAGAGATAGACCTAAATCGCTAAGTAAGTTATTCCAAGTCGATCAATTATATTAAAATAATATTTGATTTTTCATATCA
The DNA here is from genome assembly GCA_023089585.1 of Melophagus ovinus. Taxonomy (NCBI): domain Eukaryota; kingdom Metazoa; phylum Arthropoda; class Insecta; order Diptera; family Hippoboscidae; genus Melophagus; species Melophagus ovinus. Next base: position 93,322 of record JAKKIB010000197.1, read on the forward strand.
ACGTACAATATGTCAATACATTATTTTTTTTTAACACATTAAAAATTGTAACTTTTTTTACAAAGGCGGTCTTATAAAGAAGCAATCGGAAAATTGGCCAATCTGCACCAAATTTTATACACACATTTTCATGTCAGCATACAATAAAATGACAATTTTTGTTAAAATATATTTTAAATTGTAACTTTCTTTCATACAATAATTTTTTCTTTCAGAAAAGCGTTATATAAGAAATGATTGAAAAAGTTATTCTATTCTAATCATACTTCACAGAGTTTGCATCTGGATAAATAACCACCTAAACAAAACATTTCACAAAATTATCCCAAAAATTTCGACCTGCACCTTCATAAAAAACTTTTCATGGACGCACAACAGACGTACAGATGGTTATGCGAACAGACAGATGGGCGAATATTCATGCTTAAATCAATTTGAAAAATGATTATAAGTCAATCGATATAGTAAATAGACAAATCGATCTCAACTCTTTCTTGGGTGTTACAAACATCTGCATAAAAATATATACCATTGGCAATTGGCATTTTTTGCAAAATAGCTGAAGTCACAATGGGAAAATGAGATTCATGAGATTCAAAAAAACTTAACAAATAAATAGATTTTTTTTAATTTTAAATTGTTTTCCATTTATTAAAATTAATTCTTATTTTGTGAGCTCCAATACCACATATAAAAATTAATTAAATTAATCAAATTAATCTAAGTTGTATCAGTATCACTATACTCTATAAAATGGAAGAGAAATGCAAAGGAACTCTACAACAAAGGCAACAAACATTTCGCTTATAAAAATAGAAATACATTAAAAATAATTTTTAGCTATTTTCTCATGTTTTTTCTCTGTAATGTTTTTGGTTTAGTTCTTTCTTTTTTTTTGGTTTTTTGACTTTTCACAAAATTCATATAAAATCACTTTAAAAAAATTTTATATTTTTGTGCGTATAAAATAAAATTTTTTTGGTATTTAAGATCATTTAAATTAAATTTAAGTTAAATTATAAGGCATTTTCTTAGTTGCTTATTCGTTTTTATTTAAATATTTATTTATTTAATTCAATCAAAATTAATATTAATTTTATAATATTATGTTAATTACAATTATTATCATAATTATTACGATTATGACAATCATTATCATCACTGAAAATGCTTGGCGTAATTTTTTTAGGGTTTTTGTTTGTTTGCGCTTAAATGTTTTATATGACACATTCTTCTTATTTAATCATTTAATTAATTTTTTATTAATGAATGCTAACAAATTATCACTGTTTATATATAAAATGTGAAAAAAACAGAAAACAGAAAAAAAACACCGAAACTAAATAAAATCTAATAATACCAAAAAAAAAAATCTTTGTAAATATACCGATAAACGTTTATCGACATGGTATAATGTTAATATAATGTTAAATATTTTCAAAAGAAATATAATTTAAAAAGGAAAGAGAAGAGAAAAGAAAAGTAAAAGAAACTTAGGAACCAAAAACTTTTACAGTCGACTGAAGCCGGTTCTTAAAGCACTTCACAACTTTGTCTGTTATAATTTAACAAAGCTTAACAAAAAGAGGAAAAAGGGCAAAAAACACGGAAAAATATTAAAAACGAATTTCAGAAAACAAAATTGATAAAATTTATTGAAAAGAGTGAAAGTCTGTATGAAAATGTGTCGATCTGTTCGAAATTTGTAAATTTATAAATTTTATATGCCAGAATGGTGAACACATCATCAAAATATCTCGCAAACTTAAACTTAAATATTTGCATAAGAAGAAAGAAAAATGCGAAACATAAACAAAGACATTGTATACTTAAATAGTTTAATCTTTAGACAGAAAGACAGACAAACAAATAGACAGACAGATAAAGAGGTAGACGGTCATATGTTTTACATTGTTCTATGCATTAATTAATTAGTTAAATAGCTAAAATAGGTGGGGGTTCATTGCCAGTCCTTTGAAGTGTTACACAATATCTATATACACTTATTACATATATAAGCAATCACCACAGGAAAAATACCAGTATTGGTAATAATAATTTTACAACTATAAATACAATAATTATAATGACTAATAATAGTAGTTAAAAAAGGAAAACTAAAAAAATGTAAGAATTTTCGTTATCAAATTTATATAATACTTGAAAAATGTATCTTTGATAAAAGAAAAGAAAAGAAAAGAAAATAAAAGAAAAGAAAAAGTATTGAAAATATTGAAAATCTCTTAATTTTTTTTAGATTCTTCATTCTCAATTTGTATGGCATCATCATTCTCATCTTGTATAGCATTAGATTTTATATTCTCGATTTGTGCAGTCCTTACATTCCCGATTTTTGCAAAGTCATCATTCACGACTTTTAAGATTTTTGAATTACCGATTTTTGCAAAATTATCAGTACTTATATTGAAGAATTTTGCATTATCAACTTTTATAAATACTTCATTGTCTTTTTTTACAAAGTCATCATTCTCGCCTATTACAGGTCCAGCATTGTCGATTTTTTGTTCTTCTTCATCATCATTATTGGCAATTTCATTCCATTTTTGTACTTCACCCGAGCCAATCAAACAAAATATTATGGCTGGTACAATATAAATTATACCACCAATAATAAATACCCAGTGCCATTGCTCCAAATTATTCTAAATGAATTAATATGAAATAAAATACAAAGAAATAAAAATTAAAAAGCCATACATCTTGTTTTTTTTCTTTTTCATATTAGAAGAAGAAAAAAAACAAGATTGCCATAAACAGTGATACGAAAATATTTTTGTACTGTACTTACACTTTCTTGAGAGAAGAATGCGACAATCATGGGAGAAAAGAATCCAGGTGTGGTGCCCACACAATTTATAATGCCATAGACGGTGCCAGCATAATTTGGTGCCAAATCTTGAGCATTTTGTAAATTTGTTACAGATGAAGCACCATTAAAACCCAATGACATTGTCATTAATGCAACGCATACATATGGATCGCGGCCATAATATGCCAATATTAATAAAATAAGACCAGGTATTATGTGGGCTATTTTGTAAAATAAATTAAGAGAAAAGATTTGTCGAGATTTCATTTGGAAAAATTTTATCCACATTTCTCTGATAATTTCTATTTGATTTGTTTTATGCATTCTACAGCACTTTATGGTTATTACATTCGAAGAGTCATATCTCTGAATCATTCTAAACTTAATTGTCCGTTTCGGTCCGCCTGTACATGTCATTACGTAGTTTTGGTATTCGGTCCATAGCCATATTCGGAATAGCCCATTTCAAATTCACGCACACAACATATAACACTTTCCATATATATCTAAACTTATGTAATTTGGAATAGAACGGTTTATGTTTGTTTTAGAATGTCTTCGTAAACAACAGAACTTTACTTTTCACTTATGGTGGACAGAGCCATTTAATTGTATTATATCAAGTGCTGCAAAGTATTTAACATAAACGGCCTCAACCGTCTGTAAAGTTTGTCTTATTGATGTATTGATATGTATTATATAACTTACAAGGTACACAGAATAATTTTCGTATAATAGTTACGTGTAACCATTGATGTCGACGTATGTAATCCGCTAAAGAGCCAAATACGAATGCACCACCTAAACGTACCAAATGTGGTAGACTGGCTATAAAGCCGGCTGAAGCTAAATCAAATTTTAAGACTTCACTTAAAAATTTCGGTGTAGCTGTAATCAAAAAGAATAGACCCCACATGCTACCATAATGCAATAGTAATAGGCCCCAGAATGGTAATGATTTCATTATGGCTAAATATGGCGGTAAACGCTATCAAAATTAAAAATCAATCAAATTAAATTAAATGGAAAATTAATTAATAAAAAATATGTTATACAAATAGTAATTTGCCTGATTCGGCAATTGATGATTCGTAATTTAAAGCATTTTTCTTTTTTTTAATACCTTTTTATTGGATATATTTGCACCTAAACTCTTTTCAATATAATTGCGCTCCTCCTCTGTGATATGTTTATGTTTTGCTGGTGAATCGGATACAAATATGAACCATGCTACCATACCTAATAAAACGGCAGCAGCAGCTACATAAAATGATGCTGGCCAACCCCAACTTTGAGTTATTAAACCACTTAATGGCCATGTTATCACTGTACCAAATGTACCACCCATTAATGAGGCAACAAATTTACCTTTTTCATAAGGTGGAGCCCATTTTGATATAATATTATGACAACATGGATATAGAACACCCTGAATAAAACCTTGCAAAAATCTTACACCAAATACTGCCCATTTACTTAACTTGGCTGCGGGTGGTGTTAAAGCTGTTAAGAGGCCCGATATTAGAAAACTATATCCCAATACATTTGTACCTCCATATTTTTCGGCTAATACACCACCTGGTATTGTAGTTAACATATATCCATAGAAATATGCACCAACAATATATGCTTGATCTGTTTGAGACCAATTATAACGTGGTCCATAATCCGGTAAAGTATTATTGCTGTGATTTGGGTCCGTGTCCTCCACCATGGCGATTATATTAATGGACATATTTGTACGCATTACATAACCGCAAAAACAGCCGACAAACAATAAAACGGCAACATTGAAACGTTTGGGTATTTGAACTAGAAACCGAAGTGAAAGTAAACAAAAAAAAACGCAAAAAAATCAAATAAAGTTCAATAAAATTACAAAAAAAAAATTACAAAAAAACGGTTACAATTGAATTTTTAGTGAATTTTGCCAAAAAGCAAAGAAAAAGCTTTACGCGTTACAAAATATCATGTAAATTTTGTTAGATAAAATTTCTTTAAAAAATTCGAAATTATTATTAGGTATAATTAAAACAAATAAGAACTTTATAATTAATTGGAGTCGACTCATAAATATTCTACACCATTTTCCCTAATACACATGAATTACAAGTCCAAAAAAATTGTTAACTTTTGTATGATTTGAAAAGTTACATATATGACAATGTATTCAAAAAATAGGCCGATCTGGATCAAGTTTGGTCCACAAATTTTTAATATCAAAGTACAAGGTGGCCTCGATTTTTGCTAACATTTACTCAAAATTATAACTTTTTTTCATACAACGATTTTTTTTTGCAAATAGTCCGAATTAAACCATTTTTAATACCGTTCATCTCTGGACTCAAACACAACTATATACAAAATTTCATTAATTTATCTCAAAAATGTTCGCCAATAGGTTGATGTTCGCCAGAAGTTGAATTATATAATAAGTTCTTTTGGTGTTATAAACATTAACATAAATTTTTAATATTCTAAACTATCAATAGGATGTAGAATATGAATATCAAGAAATATTTTATCATTAAACAAAAATAATTACCATAATCATGAAGATGATGATGCTAATTAATAACAAATGATAACACAAATATAACAATAATAATAATAATAACAAAAATAATAATAATAATAATAAAAAATTATATTAATAATAATAAAATGACAAAAGTTGAAAATCATTAAAAATCATTTTATTGCATGTAATAACCTCATTAATTCATCTAGAAGGTAAATTAAAAAAAATAAAAAAATTAAAACAAAAAGAAAAAGAAAGCAAAACAAAAACAACACGGAAACAAATAAATGTATTATGTGAAAGTCAAAAATAAATTAAATTAAAATAAAATAAAACAAAAAAAAATTTTGTTTTGTAAAAAATCGCAACAATGAGAACAACAATAACAGCAATATACTGTTTATTGAGTATTTTAAATTATTGCTTTTTCCCTGCCTTTTTTCAAAAAAAAAACAAAATAAATAGAAGCAAAAAAAGTAAATCTTCCTTAAAGCAGAGAAATTTTCTATTTTATTTCGATCTCAAGATGGACGGGTGCAAGTACATTTTTTGTTTGTTTCTTTTGACCAATTTTTTCTTACTTATTTTTATACCTTTTAAAAATCGTTTAAAAATTGAAATGTGCAATTTATAAGCGTTTCTTTTACTCTTTAAAAGAAACGCTCCTTAACAACTGATGCGCATTTTTTTCATCTACTACTCCCATAAATCAAATTAAAAATAAATATTTAAAGTTATTGTAATGAAATTGGTTTTGTGCGCTTCGAACACAAAATCTATTAAAAATGCAAAATCCGTGATTGATACAAGTAATGTTACTTTTCAAACTCAAATAGAATAATAGTAATCGCTTAAGTAGAACTTAGTGAGAGAGTAAAAAACAAATGGAACAATATGATATGTATAATTTATTATGTCCATCACCCAGAAGTTGCCATTTTATTTATCACATTTAAAAACAAAACATCAGAGCGTTATACGGGAAGTGGTCGTAAAATAGATCGATCTAGACCAAATTTGATACAATTTAGCATCAATTTACATTAAATTATAGTTAAAATTATCATTTTTTTCCATATAAGGATTTTTTTTAAAAAGACGTGGAGCGTGGTTGGAATAATGGTCCGACTTTAACCATGTTCAATAAGGGTCGCCTCTGGATCAAAACGTATAAGTGAGATTTCATCCTTTATATATTAAAAAATATTTTAAAAAAAAATTTTTTTTATATTTTTTCGAAAAAATTTTGAACAATTGAAATTCTTTCAGTATAATTCAATGGCATTGATAAATGATAAATGAATGTATGAACATAAAAAATTTAAGATCATTAAAAAAATAATCATAATTAATTAGAAATGCTTACATTTTGGTAATTGAGAAAGCAGCATATTTTCGCTTAATTATTTGTAAGCAATTAATAAAGTGTTGTATTAATTTTTAATTTCGTTTATCTTTTGTTTTTGTTGCTTATCTTTTGCTCTTGTTGTTGCTGCTGCTGCTGCTGCTGTTGTTGTTGTTGTTGTTGTTGTTCTACTAAATTACAATTAAGCATAAAGAATATATTAAGAAAATGTAGAATAAGCACTTTTATTGTAGAATTCCTAAACTTCATCGTAAGTTACATTTCTTTATGCATTAATTAATTAACTAATTATTTGATAAAGAACTAGAAAAATAGAAAAAAAAAGAAAATAAAAGGGAAGACGTGAAAAACACAGATAATAGTTATTGAATAATTTTTCATTTTATCAAGAAATTTTTGTAGTCATTTACACTTATTATTTATAATTTTTTTTTGTTTAATTATTTATTTCTTTATTTTTCAACGAAACAAGTTCATTATTACATTACATTACATTTTAAAAACCCTTTTAATATTGTGGAATGTGACACTAAAAAAATTATTATATATCTGTCATTTCTTTAATAACTTTTTATTACGTAATAAATATTTTTTCATTTTCATTTTTATTTTATTTATTTATTTCTTTATATTTAGCTTTTTTGTTTCTTTGGTTTAAATTTTGTTACTTTGTTTTTTGTTTTTTGTTTTTTCTTTACTGTTATTGTTAGTTTTTCTCAAAGACACCACCAAGAAAATTTAGGTTGTAAACAGTTTGCTAAAGTGTTTGTTACATTTGGAAGGAAATGTCAAAGACTCCCATAAAATGTGCAGATTTTAAGATCATTTTCTTTTGAGATCTTTGACAATTCCATTAAAATGCGTAGATCTTGATTTTCATATATTTGTGCATCGATCTATTTATCTGTCTGTTTGCCTGTCTGGTTGTCTGTCTATCCGTTACAAATAGTTTCATATAAATTGACATATCATTATCAATTTAACTATAATATCTGAATTTCTTACAAAGCAAATTGATATTAAAAATGTGCCATTCCAATGAAACAATACTCCCAAAATGCAATATAAATTCGTGATATCTCTGGCTTTATGTTTTTGTTGTTTTTTAAATTTTTTTTATAGGACAAGGATGAAGGTCGGACTATGAAATTCGATTTGTCAAATTCGGTAAATAGAACTTGGAGGTTGGAAGTCGAATAATGGAATTCGATAGATGGAATTCGGTAGATGAATGTAGATGGTTGAAACTTGTAAAGTGATAGTCGGAAGGTGACGGTTAGAGTGTGAGGCTCGGTGTATGGTAATTCAAAAAATTGCACATTATTTGTGCAAAACAATTTGCTCATATGTGTCCATATATCATGGACTTTACACGGTTTGTTCGTAATCAGTAACAGTTAGTTTCAATTACTCATCAGTTCTACAAAATATAGAATCGAATATTTTTATATTTATATTTATATTTATAGATGATGCCTTATAACACAATTTTATCAAAACTGTAGCAGCTCGACCACAAGCATTACATATATGGCGCGTATTCAATAGTTCCCCGTAACTTTGTTTTCTATAATTTTTGTTGTTATTATTTTACACTTAACTAAGATTAAATTGTATATAGAAAAGTAAAAAGTACGGTCCGTTGTTTTCTTGTTGCTTTATATATTTACTTTTTGATTATTTTTATTTTTATTTTTTTTATTTTGTTATTGTTGTAGTCGCAATTTGTGTTAGTGTGTTTTAGTTTGTCTGTGTGTGCGTGCATTATTTATTTTCAATGTTTAATCTGTATGAAATTGCAATATTAATTCAATAATATTAGATCATATTTTATATAAATATTTCATTTTTTTGAGTAAATAAGAATTTAAAGTTCTTTCTATTTTGTTAAACATCGACAAAGTTCTGTCTCAATTTTTTTAGAGGTTTATTTTTATTTTGTTAATTATGGTGTTTTTTTTGGGATAGAATAATTTCCAATAATTAAATTATACAATTTTCTAATGGTAATTTTATCCACATTTAATTGTATGAGTTCACAAATAGTTTTTCGGATAACTGCAAAAAAAAAATTGAATTGAATGGGGTTTTTAACTTCTGCACAAAAACAATAAATACACAAGAAATTATCCATGCCCTGTCTTAAAAATTCTTCAATAAATAAATTAGATATTCAATGTTCTATAGTAAAATAGAAGTCTAACAAAATGTTCAATCGTTATATGCTGCGCTGTCTTTTTTTCTTTTTTGATTAGGCATTTAAAGCCACAAATGTTATAAATCGTACTATTTTGCAAACCATTTTTTGATTACTTTCATTGGAAAACAATATTTGACCTAATTTCTTTTACGTCAATAAACAGAAAAGAAACAAACACAACAAATGCATAATTGTTCGCTTTGTGATCTGAATATTTAAACCAAAAAAAAAAAAAAATAGTAAAAGGAAAAGTGGTGAAAAA
>JAKKIB010000197.1:110000-273789 GCA_023089585.1 Melophagus ovinus
GTGAGCATATCTCCAACCACTATAAGAAAAGAATAAATTTTCTAGTAAAATTCTTAAAATACATACATACACACTTGATCATTTTTGTCATCATCATGTGGCCGAAATACTAAGTAAAACGAACTCCATTAATTGAGTAATAATTAGTTAAAATACTAGTTATACTTTAAGTGTCTCAAAGTGAAGACTTTAAACTTTAGGGAACAATGAAACAAGTAAGAAGATTATACCACATTAAAATTTATAGCTTGTTTCAGTTTTTCAGTAATAAATGGAAAATATAAACATAAAAAAGTGAAAAATTAGTATTTTATAATTTCGCGTAGGTGTTGCCGATTATTTGCACAAATGTTGTAGAACAATGCCCTTACTATTTGTATAAAATTTCTATCTTACCTTTCAAACTTTTTCTTTTTGGCAGTTTGCAAATAATGAGCAAAAATCAAATTTTGCTTTACAAAAAAGGAGTGTTTTCAATTTATATTGCACTGTGGACATGTCCTTTGACCAATTTTTCCTGATTTTAATACCAATCTGCCTGCAAGAGTTTCCGATGTATTTGCCAAATTTGAGCTCAATTTCTCTTTTTTTGCCACCAGAAGAATGTTAACAAGAGACGAAGGGACGAACAAACAATTCAAATTCTAAATCTAAAGCGATTTAGAATTTGATACTGATCAAGAAGGTATATACTTTGTAAAACTTCTGATGCTTACTTTTGAGTATTACAAACATAATGACAAGAAGAATATATCCTCAACGTCTGCGTGATTGGTGTAATAAGATTTTGAAATACTTTTATAAGCGACTGGAGGTGATTTTTAAATACTACTTGACCTCATATGATTACCAAGTACCCGAGAGTGAATAGTAACAATTTTACAGAAAAGAATTTAGAAAATGTTCTATACGTGCAATGACTTTTCTCAAAATAAATGGACAATTATGATACGCCTGTAAACGTCTTGGTGTTCTCACCTAACCTACCGTCCAAGGTTGCAATTTTTGAGATATGATAATCAAATGTAATACATAGGTGAATTTCGGACGAGAAACAAACCCTATTGAAAGTGGTTGGAGTCGTACCATTTCTAAAATTATTCCAGATTTTCGGGCTAGACAATCGTTATATATAAAAAACTTATAACTTTGTATATATTTTAACAAAAATTATCATGTAATTGTATTTTTATATGCTTAATATGTATAGTTCACATCGGTCCATATTTTAAATCAACTCCCATTTAACGAACTTTCATTATTTAAAATAGACAATTTTTTTATTTTTTAGACTTTTTAATCACATTTAGTACGGCCTTAGATCTTACTTGTTTTTTTTTCCTTTTTGAAGAAGCGATGTAAGTGCAAGTGAAATGTTGACTTTAATTTAAACCATATCGGTTCATTTTATTTATTCATTTCTATTGCGGAAAATGATGAGGATTTTTGTTACAATTGATGTCAATATGGGACTACAATTGAAGTTTTTTCGATTGAACTAGGGTTTCTAAAAGGCTTAAAATTGACTTAAAAATTTATTAAATTCTCTAAATCTGTGTCAGATTTTGAAACCAGTTTCAATGGTCTATCCTTTTTTTATTATTTTTTTTTAAATATGAAGTTTTGAATGAATTCATTTTTCAGTTCCACTGTTACTACTACATTGAAATACTCAAAACTCTTAGAATGTGCCATGATATATTCAAAACTTTACACCAGATCCTTGAAACTTCTTGTATGCCACATTGAGAAGGTAACTTCTATACTAGTTCTATTTTCTAATTTATATCAAATAGATTAGAAATTTTGAATAAACATAATCACTCGTAGTGAATTGAAAATGTAGGACATTCAAAATATTCAATTAAATTGAATCTCACAACACCTTACATGAAACATCTTAAAATGAAATTATAAGAGTCCTATTATTGATCTGCATAAAATTAAGCATTAAAAAGCAACAAATGGCTTTTCCTAGAATAAAAATTTACATAATTTTCAGTTATATAGCAGTTGAGAAATTTTCACATGTATTTCTTCTGGATAAAATAACTATGTTGCATAACTTCGTTTTCGTCTACCAAAAAAAAAATTGATAAAATTAAAAAATTAAAAAATTGAAAAATAAATGAAAATTCATCACAAATCACGCCCATCATTAAGTTTTAGTAAAATGTTCCAAAGACAAGAAGCCAAAATGTTTGATCTTACTCCAAATTAAGTTTCTTTGTTTTACCTTTTTTTTATTCTTTCTTCAATTGATTTTCGGTTTCGTTTCTTCGCCAACTTAATTTTTAACTATTTTGATTATTTCTGTTTATGATTCTCTGTTGTTTTGTTTTGTTTCTTTTTTTTTCCTTTTATATTGTTGTTTTTTTCTTTTTGTATTCATAATCCTTACTATTATTTTACACTTGAACTAGTTAAATATTTAATTTCATTACTTTAAATCCAAAACCTAATAAACAAAAACAAAAAAAACACAGCAGAAAAAACAAAGCAAAATAAAACTTGCGAGTATATTTTGATTTTGTTTTCGTATGATATTCACATTGTTGTTGCATTTATTTATACCATTTGCGAAAATTATATTAATTTTATTCATTTAAGGCAATCAAATGTATAATTAATTCATGCAAACGGATTAAATTACTTAATTATTTAATTTTTTGATTTTAAAATTATTAAGATTTGCCATATTTTAACTATTTATTAGATATTATTTTAAATTTTTTTTATAAATTTTTACAAAGTTTTATATCACAAAAATTAATTAATAATAAAAAATTTTGCATTACAATAATAACAACTGCAACAACAATTACAAAAGACCATAATAAAAATTAAAATATTTACATAAAAATTAGATAAGTAAATTACAAAAAAAACAAACAAAAAATATACTAATAATTGAAGAAAATGTACGTTACATTTCGCCTTTTTTGTTGTGTTTTACTTGTTTTATTAATCGTCAAAAATTACATTTACTTTTAGTTGATTTAGTTTGTTTTTTTTATCATTTTTATTTTATATTATATGAATTGTTTTAAAAATTTCTTACTTTATAATTATTAATAGCACAAACCATTTTTATCGAAGTTATAACAAAAGCTTTAGCGTTAAATTAAAGAAAAAAAAACACCAACTTTTTGTAAAAAAAATTTCTTTTCAAAAAGAATGTTTTACAATGGGAGCAGGGAAAGCACAAATAAATATGCAAAGACAAAGTAGAATATTGAAAACCAAAACAAAAAAAAATACACAATTTTAAAATTTGAAAACTTTGAATAACTGTATGCCGTTCCGTTCAATACGCTCGTCAAATGTCTAACGACGATTGAAGTTGATGGCAAACGGTTCATAACAGTTATAATAAACCTCACACAATTGCAATCAATCACACAGATAGTTCACATGGATATACGCACATACACACACAGACACACACACACACACATACAAGCTGAGACAACGTATTGATAAAATTAAAGGAAAATACATCAATAAGAAAAAAGATAAAATAAAATTATACGAAAACAGTTTAAAAAATATCAAGAAATATGTAAAACAGAAATGACACAACACAAAACATAAAACCATAAAAGCATAAAAGCACAAAAGCGCAAAAGCATAACAGACAAACTAAGAAAAATAATTCATATTCCTTGATCATGATCTTGCATGGTCTAACGGGACCAGCCTCTTTTTATTATTAGAATCGATATTATAATTGTTATTATAGTTGTTGTTGTTGTTGTTGTTGTTGTTGTTGCTTACTTCCTTGCTGTTTGTGTTTCTGTTTATTTTATTTACGTTTAATTGATCTTTTGCCTAAATGTACAGCTTTACCTGACGTTCCTTTTTTTTTGTTACACATGCATTTCAATATTTTGATAACGGTAGTTTTTGTTTTTTTTTTTGTTGCATTTTTTTCTATGGTTCGTGTACGCTTTCGTGTATTCTCTGTTTCTTTTTTTTTGCTTTTTTTTGTGTACATTCTCCATTTTTATTTATATATTTGGTTATAGAGTTTTGTTGTTATTGTTAACAAAACAATTGCTATTTTTTTAAATAAATTAATTAATCTCTAAATTCTAACGCTCTTTATTGCCATATTTTAGCTAGAAAAATAGACAGGTGGAAAAAAAGAGAGAGACAGGCAAAAGATTGTTGTTGTTGTTGGTACTCTATCAATTGTATCAAAACTTTTATAAAAGTTACTTTAAAAGCAAATGTCCCATAGAACGATTATGGAATATGTGTTCCATTAATTAGGAAAAATGTGTCGAAAATTTGTTTTGGGGTTTAAGCATAAAAGAATTGATTTTCTATTCCGCATTATCCAGAATTTCGATCTTAGTACAATATGACAAAAACATTATTAACGGACATTTAATGCAATATTACATGAGACATTGCTCAATATTTCTATTAAGATTGCTTGAATGATTGAATTGCCACCGTAAAAGTTTCATTCATTGAAATTTTTAATTTGTAAAGTAGAAAGTTGTTGCCAGATGAAGTATCAATCGAATATGATTCGCTTGGTCTGAATTTGGCTTATATCTGTTTTTCTTTATTGGCTAACTTGAATATATTGCATGAGGAAAAATAAATATAAATAGCGGCAAGTGTGCATAAATTTTGACAACTAAGTATAAAAGTACGTACAAGTAATTTATAAATAAATAGTAAGTACATATAAATCAGTATAATTGAGATCGCAATAACTACAAGTAACTACAAATAGGCATAAATAAATTGAAGTAATTAAGTAAATATAATTATGAACAAGTATAATTAAGCATAAATAACTAAAAATTAAGTACACTTAAGTAATAGTAAGTAGTAAGTAGTAAGTACAAGTAAATATAAGTATATATAATTGGATACAAGTAACTATAAGTAAGTATAAGTAACGGCAAATATAATTAAGTATAAATAAATGTATATAACAATAATTAAGTACAATTAAATATAATTCCTTATAAGTAACTGTAAAATGATATAACTAACTACATGTATAATTAAATATAAGGAATTGTGTGTATATTGTGAAATGACAATAATCAAGTACAAGTAAATATAAGTCAATATAAAATAAATATTGGTATTTTTGTATAAAATAATCAGTTTACTTGCAAATAATGAGGTAGACAGTTTTTACATTTTTTTATATGGATTATTATTATTATTATTATTATTATTATGGATTATAAATCATTACATGTTGATATATAGATTTAATTTCGATATGAAAATGAAATAAAAGAATTCAATTAAATGAGTAATTTTGATTAACGTGTAAACTTGGCCTTTGAGCGATATTTAATAAATAAATAAATAAAGTAGTAATATAATTTAAGTACGTTACTAATTTTTGCCTTCACAAAATTTTGACATAATTTATGATTCATAATTGTTCTAACCAGGGAACCTAACCTAATCCATGCTAGGGCTTTTCTGAATGTATAATATTCGGTAATGCATAAAGTGGGGTAAATGGGAAAGTATGAATTACATCTTAATTTATTATACCGTTCAACTTAAAATAATTTTCTGAATGGTATGGCCTTTTTAATGGACTGGATTTACGTTGTTGGCTTTTTTTTTGGATATTCTGGTAAAATTGGGATTTTAATCCAAGAACGATTACTGCTGAAAATTAGTTAAACCAAACTATTCTTCATTTTAGCAAATAATGTGCCATTATCGAAATTTTTAAGAGTTTTTTGAAGGTAACTTGATGCAAACTCATATTTTTCTTGTAGTAAGTTTTAAGGCAAAGTTGTATTTAAGTCAAATCATTGTTTTGGGCCCCGATTTATTCTTCTTATTATCTTTTTCGTTTTGATTTCTTGGTTTAATTATCATTATTACACCCACCATCCAGAGATTGTGCATATATTAACTTTGTCATTATGTTTGTAACGCTTGTAAGTACACACATTCTTGATTAGCATCAAATTCTGAATCGATTTAGACATGTTTGTCCATCTGTCCGTCCATGTGTCTATCTGTTGTAACAATTCTCCTGGTCGTAAAATATTAGACATCAGGTTCACATTTATTGAAAGTTCTTGGAAGCACGTTGTGATTGAAAATGGGCCAAATTGTTTAAAGAATAGGCCGACAGTGCGACGTCAACTGAGAACACCTCAGTTTTTTAAAGCAAAATTTGATAATTTTCTGCTCACTATCTGCAAAGTGCAGAAAAGCTATGGATCTACAATGCCTATCCAAAACTTATACAAGTCTAGTAGACCTATGCGAAATTATGTAATACCAAACTTTCACTACTTTATGCTTATGTTTTCAATTTACTCCTAAAAGCCAAATATAATTTTTTTACTTGTTTTTTTTAATCATATTAATCGTATGAGATGAGATGAGGTAATAATTTTCAATGATTTATATGTGTTTTTTGTTCCATTTAATAAAAATTTCTTACTTTCTTCAATAATTTTACATTTATAGAGAGAGCCAAAGAAAAGCATAATATTATAAATTCAAAGGAAAACAGTTGTTAAAGTATACAAAGGCATCCCTTTATTACCACTGTCCCTTTTTTCTTTCCAGCTCAATCATTAATTTACCTTATCGATATTCGTGTACGTGAAATTATTCTTAAAAAAATTTCTTCAGATATTATTTACAGATATTAAGAAATAAGCTGCTTCTTAGAAAATATGTTCTATTTGAAAACAATATTTAAATGAAAAAAAAAACAAAGAAAAGAAAACGATATGTACAATAAGTTGTAAAAAATCTGTTTCTATAGTTTGTGATTATTTTTCTTTTTCAAATATGTGTTTTGCTTTTTTCCTTTTTACCTTTTTTTCTTTTTTATTCTTGCTTGTCACAGGTATATTAAATACCTTGAAAAACTCATATTACAAATTAATTTATTTATAAAACACAAAGCAATAGCATTCCAAAATATTTATTTATTTACTTATTTTTGTATATATACAACAAATTAAAGCGACTCAAACTGGATAATTAGTAAAATGAATTCTTGAAAATATCACATAAAATCTCCCTCCGTTGAAATAAACCACCATGTACATGGTACAATAATTTCACTTATCTTTGTATTATATTCATCTTCGACTATACCAAATGATTTAGCATCAGTTTTTTATAAAAAATACGTTTCAATGCGTATTAAAATTGGTCCGTACGTATTTTGTAAATAAATTTAAAGATTGCAAATTGTGAGATATTTATTTTATATTGATAAAACTCTTTCCTTAAAGTAACGTAGGAGATTGATATTTGTTATTGTGCAGTGAGTGGATAAACCATGTTTTAGTTAATAAAAATGCTAAAAATTGTGTACATTGGGAAAAAAATTGCCTTTTTATGTATTTAGTCAAACTTATGAACTGTGTATCGGCTCATTGACTCATATTTGGAAGGAAAGAAAAAATTTATAAAATTAATGCAAAAGTTAACATTGGAATTTCTTGAGTATAAATTAAACCAAGTCGATCAAAGGAGAGGCCGAAGCCTTAGATTACAAATCTATAAAGAAATCTTTCTGCCCATTTCTCGTATTATTATTCTTATAATTATCATTCATTGAATTTTTCTTTTTTCCATTTTCTTAAATATCACATATTGCTCGACAATTTTTTTAATTAAGAACGGAAAATTGGTAAAATTCAGTATCCGAGTGGTGCGTTATCGAAAATTCAACTGCAAGCGTGCAAAGTATTCTGACTTGTTATAGCGTGTGCATTACTAGACAGACATTTAAAAATTACAAAATTAATCGACATAAATTTATGGACTTTTATATAGAACTTAATAATATTACCAGCCCAGCAACAGTCCTATTTTAGCATAACTCTTTTTTATACAGAAATATTTAATAATTTATTTTTAAAGTTATATATGGGAATATGCTGATTTGGTTAGAACATTTGTAACCTTTTAAATTGAAGTTTTACAGGCCATTCCAACAACATACATTTTCACTCAAGAAAAAATTATGAATAAATTTAGATATGCTGGATCCAAGAGCTCATCGAAAAAATATCATTTCATTTATAATATAAATTTATACGTAAATTTAACATAGCGGTACTCATTGTAAAAAATCATATAGCACTTAGATCTAAGTCTCATATGCCGTCAAAGTTTAATTAAATTAAAAGTTAAAAATCTTAAAAATGACCAAAATTTAATACTTGCAACAAATTTTATATGAAAGATCACATTTTATCAAAGGAAACTTATTATTATAACATGTAATTTCAAAATTACATTTATTACATCTTACTGTTATTTTGCTGTTCTATTACTGTTATATTAACTGTAATTTTACAGTTATTTTACTGTTATTGTACATTTCCTTAAAGTCGATTATAAAATAGCATGAACTACTTTTTTGTTGGGTTTTTTTTTAGTTGTTTTTTACACTAATAACCTCAAATATATTTTTGTCTTTTGTTTGTTGTACCATAAAAAAGTGCTTGCGTACTTTTAAGTATACTGAAGTAAATGATGCCTACGCTTTATCCAAATTAAATATTTTAGTTGTTTTAAAACAATATCAAGTACCAATTGTCAACTATGCGATTTACGTTTGACATATTAAAAACGAAAGTACTGTTATTTAATGTATTATTAATAAGTACACTAAAACTTTCGCCGTTTCATTATCAAAACAATTTGTAGATTAAATTTGTTATATTGTGCTTTATTAGTATTATTATAGAGCGCATCATGCTTGCTGCTAATAAAATAATTAATATAAAAGAAATATAAATAAATTTATATTATGAACGTCTTTTACAGACTTTAAAGAGTACGACCTTCTTTAAAGTTATAACATGCATATAGGCTTATATTTATCAAAAAAAGCAAAAAAGGCAAAAGAATGAAACATTAATTGAAAATAATAAAAAAAGTATGCAACAATATTTTATTGATAATACAAAGAATAAGAACGAAAATGCGGCAAGAATAAACAAAATGAAACAAAATAGCAAAAAAATACTAAAAATATTTAAGTTGTCTATTGGTATTTTAAAGAAAAAAAAAAGATGGCCTGTCCATAGACTGCGATAGTATACGAAATTAGCCTTTCATTTAAATGATTCGTGCAAGGAAATATTAAATATATTGAAATAATTATTTATACATGGGGAATGCCCAGCTAAATAAATCTTATCACGAATTATAATTATTGAGATTCATTAATATTCATATTAAATTATCATCTAAATGTATAAATCAATAAACTCGAACAATCTTCAAAAAATGTAATTCAATAATTAATTGAAAGAAATTTAATCTCTGTCATCTATAAATGTGAATATATTTGCCCAAATTTATTATTATTTTAGAAGAAAAAGTGTAGAGTTCGAAAAAATCTCTAAATGAATTTACGCTTAACTTTTCTTTATAAGTGTATTATTTGTTACAATTTGAAAAATAAATCACAAATTATTTTCATACATACACAAAAAAATTAATTATTTTACAGAACAATTTTTATATTAATGGTAATGTATTCAAAATATACATTTAGTTATTCTATTTGTATTACCCATCGGATAATAATAATATTGCTCATATCTATCCTAATAATAATAATAATAATCAATATTTTAAATTTTTTGTTTAATCTTTATCATATTACAAATCTTTTAAATAAAGCATTACAAAAGCGTTTTTACAAAGAGCATACGTTGTGACAAAGCTTTGCCCATTAATGTACCATATTCCAGTAAAATGTCCCGTTCATCTTCACCAAAACGCTATAGCGACAAGAATAATAAAAATAAAACAAGGATTAAGAAGTGTACAGTCAGTCGAAGGTAATTAAATATCAAACATCGGTAATGTTTAATATGATTAAGAAGTTAAGTAAAGGAATTACAAGTAAAGTAAATAATAAATTAAAATATTTTAGTAAACTAAATATAAACGAAACACTTAAAAATTCATACCTTAACAAAATCGCCATAAGTACAACAACTGCTTTGAAAAATTAATAATAAAATCTCATAAATATTTTCATTAGAAAATTTATTTATATCTTTAGCAGTTATATCCATATTAAAACGCGTATATTTCTGGGCATCTAATTTGGAGCGTAACTCATCTGTGATTAAATGCCAAGTGTACACCTCAGAGCATAATAAATACGATGGTTTCAATTTAGCCTTATAACGCATTTTCGGGCATGAATGTATATAAAAACCCATATAATAATATTTTAGCGTTGGTGTCCGTTCAGAGAGTTCTTGTACAAATTCAATTTCCCTTAAAGAACTATAAGTACCCAATGAAAGAAAACTGTAATAAGGATCATAGAAAAAATATACTGAACTAACACAATAGGGTAGAATATCTAAAACGGCTATAGCTATTAATTTATCATCTAACCAATATTGTTGATGAAATGTACCATAACCCATCGCTGGACCATTTTCTTCTTGAATAACCTAAAAAATTGGCAATTAAAAACGAAAAGACAATTATAAATTATTGTAATTGTTATAAGATTTTTCTCCACTTTTCTTTTTTTTTTAATGCCTTTTCATTATGTCAGTTGGCAACTTCTAAAAACTGGCATAAAATCTTCGTAAGTATATTTATCTCATATATATTTTAAGTTGAATTAAAATTCTAAGAACCAAGCACAAGCTACTTTGAATTTATTAGTTCCGAGAGTGCTGGAAGCAAGGAGCCAATACCTATTAGTAGGTGTCGTACGCAAGTTTCTCTTAGACACTTTAAAATAAGCACGTTACTTCTTGCATAAGCAAAAGTTTAATTATGCCCAAATTTGATTTATTCCTGCAGTTTATGACTACGAGTACTGCATAAATAAATTTCTTATTTACCTTAGACTGATGTTTAAAATAAACAATTATTCTAGGAAATATCGTCTTTCATTTTATGATGTCATGAGACTACAATTTATTAGTGCCATTGAAAGTATCAGCTTCACCATGAAATACTACCACTACCTAATGCCTTCGCTTACAATATGAAATTTCTATTAACCACGGACTTCAAAAATTTGTATTGGTATATTAAGTTTATATAACGAATATTCTTTAAAAATTTATCACTAACATGTACTTTCGATTTGTAATAGAAAGTCTAGAAAATTGGCAATTTCAAAATATAATTGGGGATTTGAATATAGGCTTATGCATATATTGGAAAAATTTATCATTCTCATCATCATAATCATTGTCGCACCTTTAATGGCGTTTTTTGTAAGAATTCCAAATAAGTATTAACATTTCGTGGCGGATCATTATGAATCGTTGTCTGATATTTCTCATACAATTTATAACTTTCATCTAGTGTCGCCATAAATTCGGCACTTTCCACATCAACGTTAACAAGCTGAAATGGTCAACAATAGTACAAGCGTTGCAAACTTTTTTGTGTTAATTTCTTTAGATTAACTTTGTGAATTGCCAATTGATAATTACAATATAAATTGTATACTTCTTCCGTATAAGTAACTTTAATTAAAGGCACTAAAACAATCTGTAAAAGATACACAGATAGAGATACAAACAGAGGCAAAGACAGAAACAGAAGCACAGAGACAGAAAGACATATAAAGCAAAAAAAATATCTTTATTTCTTTTTGGTGCAACTTTTGTGTGATTTTAGCATTTAGTTTTTCAATTTGTATGCATTTTTTTCTTCATGATAATGACGATGCGTTTTTCATTTACCAAAAAGACAAACACCAAATATTTGCAGGCTGCTATTGTTGTTATTATTATTATTATTATTATTTGAGTTGTTATTACTGTTGTTAGTGCTTTTTTAGTATTACATAAGTAAGTATTATATAAGAAAATTATTAACTTCCATTATATCTTGAACACTCATCGCTCAAACATAATTAAAAAGCAAGAAATTATATAAAATGAAGAAATTGAAATGCGTTACAATTAAATTGGAATTACATTCCATAAGTTATAATTTTAAGGCACTTCGACTGACTTCTGTTTTGTTTTTTTTATGTATATATATATTAAAATTTCTACCAAGCCTAAAAAGGTTTTAGCCCTTGAACTCTATTGCCCTATATTTGAATAAAACAATTTTGCGGCAGGCCGTGAATTTTTGTTTTAATAAACTAAGAAATGATCTGTTGATCTTGCCTTTTTTTAATACTTTTTCTAACCTTTAAAATTTTAACAAAGCACAGGAGAATGTTTACCACATGTGAAAAAATATGGCCAAATTTAATATTCACTAAGAAGGTATATACTTTGTGAAGTATCTGATGCCTTCTTTTTGAGTGGTGTAATAGTTTTGATTACTCATTTAGGTTGTTCTATTCAAACAAAAAACAGAAAACCAAGAAAAAACGAAAAAGAAAATAAACCAAGAACCTTACTTTTAATTTATGTTTATCATCCGGTCTCACTTCCTCAATAAAATCTTTTAAAGTTTTTTCTTTGTTTTTCGTTGATTTATCACCAACTGAAGTTGTAGATGGTGATAAACCCTTCGCAGCCAATTTGTTCAATTTACGATCCAAACGTTTCTGTTTAGCTTTCTTACTTGGCATGGCTACATCATTAACTTCTATAAAAAAAAACGAAAGAAAAATTAATAGATAAATTATGGGTAAAACAGATAAAATATTAACAATAACTGATAATTTTAGATAAAATGAAAAAGAAGTAACAATCTGTTATTCTAAAAGAAGAATCAGGTTAGCGCATTTAGGCATTTAACAATTCTTGATTCGTAAAAAGTTATTCAAAAAATCAAAAATCAAATGCAAGTTGATGGAGTCAGGGTTGTCATTTTCGAAAAGAGCAGAAGTCACATTCAAACAGTATTTGAAGCTTAAATTAAAACTCCGTAGAAATTCGAAATTTTCTAAGTTTTAAAGTTCTTTTGTAAAATTCCCAATTGTTGGGTAAGTTTATGAAAATAAAATAAATTACGCTTCCAAATTAATCAATAAAATGCATTTTATCTAAAAGATAAATTAGGTAAAACAAGAATGGATTTTATAGTCGATCGGATCCGACTATTAAATACCCTACCACCTAATATCACTTTGTTTAATGTGATTAAAGTAAAATAAAAGAATTACCAATAATATGGAAAAAATTTTAATTTCTCAATTATTTAAAAAGTTCATTATATGAGAGGAAGTTGAAAATAGATCGATTTTTTATGTCAAAGCACAAAACTGCCATTTTTTGCTAAGATATAACCGTAGTTAAAAATTTTGTACATATAAAATTTTTTTTTTAAAGTTACATAGGAAGTAGTCTTAAAAATGGATCGATCTGGACAAAATTTGGCAAATTTGTATTCAATGTTAAAATACAATTAAATGCCAATTTACGCTAAAATATATTTAAAATTTTTTTCCATATAGCAACTTTTGTTAAAGAAAAGCGTTATACGGGACGTGGTCGTAAAAACGATTTTAAACATTTTCAATAGGATTTGTCCCTATGCCAAAAAGAAACACCTTTGTACCAAATTTCTTTAAAATATCGCAAAAATTGCGACCTGCAGAGGTTGATAATAACTTTACATGAGCAGAAAGATAGGCTTAAATTAAATCGAGAAGTCATTCTGACACTTTTGCAAACATTTGCACAAAGTGTTAATACCCTATACCACAAATGGTATAGGGTATTAATTATAATAATGAATGGTTATGAGTACAGTAGAAAATATCATTGCAAGTGTAATGCTAACAATTTCTTCTACTAATCGTCATTTTAATAAATGATGTACATTTTAAATGACTTTAATGATTTTCTCTTGCAATGCCTTTTTACCATGATGTTGATGTTTCTTTAATAAATTTTCGCCTTGATTTGATTGCATGGCCATCAACTTATCTTCAATATTAACATTTTGCTGCTGTTGCTGTTGTTTTTGTTGCTCTTGCTGTTGTTTTTGTTGCTTTTGCTGCTGCAGGTGCTGTTGCTTCCCTTGAGCTTCCTTATTCTTATTAGCCGATGCTTCAGCTGCTTCAAAATTTATATGCTGTAATGGTATATTTGGTGGCTGCACTTCATCCATTAAATTCATATTGCACATCGAAGATTCTTTTGCGTCTAGTGCTTCACAATCATCTTCATCAATATAGTCTAAATTTTGATCAATATCATCATTATCACAATTTTCTGTAGTATTTGATTTTGCTGTATCTTTTTTACCATCACGTAGAAAACGATTCATACGTTTTAAGATTCTTTTATGTGATTTGCCCAATTTAAACTCCAATGCGTTACATCTGCATGAAAATGAAATATTCTTATGTATTATCTATCGATCAATAGACTTATTGTTATTGTTATCATTATTATTCCTTTTTTATTTGATAATCTTTATATTCTACATCATTCGTTCTGGTACAAAGTATTATAAGGTTGCAGGGATGTTTGTAACATCCAGAAGGAGTTCAGACAGACCCATTGTTTATTCTATCAACTGACTCAGAATGCCTCCATGATGCGATTTAAGCTTATCTTTCAGTTTGTCTGTTTGCTAGTAAACTACAAATCGCAACTTTAGCAATATTTTAATAAAGAGTAGTGTGTTTTTGCCCATAGAAAAACCATATTAAAAATGATTGTAATTGGATCATTTGTAAGATCCCTTTCCATAAAATGTCTACTTCAGAAAATACCCGTTATATCGAGTCACAAGTTACAATCTTGGAGTAAATTTTAACATAAAAAATATGTATATCAAATTTGTTCTGGATCATGCTACTTTATGTACCTCTACTTCCATACAATGAACTTTTCAAATCTTTCGAAAATTTATAATATTTCATTTTCTTGACCGGAAATTTATGTTCTTGACTGCATTAGGTAAAGTGATGTAGGATATTTAAAAGTCGGCCTCGACCGACTATAAAGAATTTTATACCTAATGGTGTAACAGGGGCAGCATGTTGCTTCATTATCTTGTTTATAACAGTAAAAGCCACAACGTCTCCATCCACGATCAATTAAATCCTGATAATCTTGCGGTGTCAGCTGAAATGCGTTCATGCCTTAAAAGTACAGCAAAGAACGGAAAAAATTATAAAAACAATATTTGAATTTGCATATAATCAAAAATAATTATAGGAAAATGAAAGCATTATGATAAATTTATCTAAAAATAAAAAATGAGTATCACACATAAATCTGTCAATGATTTTGAAAATGTTATCTTAACAAAGGAACAGAGCAAATTTATACATTTGAATAACCATGATATTTCAATGTAAATTTTGCCCGCGGGGCTTAGGAAGCAACAAACTGAAGTGTAACTCCTTGATCGAAGTACCTCCAAGCTACATATATATTTTTATACCCATCTCTCAGAGTTTGCAAGTATATTCGTTTGTAACGCCCAGAACGAAGTGTTGAAAACCCTAAAAAAAGTATATCCATACTTGATCAGCATCAAATTCTGAATCGATTTAGACATGTCCGCTCGTCTGTCCGTCTGCGTGCCTGTGTATCTGGCACGCAGGTACGGATTGAAAATAGAACAAATCTGTCAAAGGATACGCCCGCAATTCCATATAAACTGAGAACACCTCATTTTTTTAAGCAAAAATCTAATTGCTTTATATCCAAATTACAGTAACATTAATTTTATGTGTCACTTTGTATACAAAATTACAAAATTCTTGTATATATTGAATTTTTCATCGAATGGCCTTGTTTCAAACTTATGCATTAAATATAGAGAGTGTCTTTAAAAGGGGCCCCCATCTTCAAATATATCTTCTGTTTTTTTTTAGTAAAATTTTCCATGGATGAAATTTGGTTTTGTGGTTTGGTGTGTATGCATAATTAGAGCATTAAATTGACTGTACTGACTCGAATGTAGGATAAGTCGGTCCATGTTTCATGCGTGTATCCACACAAACTACTCTAAATTGCATCCTGTAATGTAAGTGTTGCACGGATAAAAATATAAATATCAAGCAATAAAAGTAGCTTTCAAATCTTAAGTGCAAGCAATTTAGTTCCTGCATGGATGGATCTGCTTTAATTATAAGAAGATAGGACATGGCTGACAGGAAATTTAAACTGGAAACTCTTTTTAATGTTTGAATAAAAGAAATGCAAAATTTAAAATGCATTTTTAATTTCACTTTATAAAAATAATTTATGAAAAATAAAAATTTTCTTTGTTTGATTATTCACCATAATTATTGATATTTTAATGTTCTTGTTAAAATTATGCAACAACATTACGCATATTCAGTAGATTGTTAATTTATTTCAGAAAAAAAGGATAAAAAAAGTGTTATTCTTTTCCTTAACACATTCAGGCAAGAAAAAACGAGCCATTTACGTGAGTTGTACATTCAATGGTTAATTTTAAATATTTATATATTCAAAATGAAAACTATTTCAAAAAATATCGTACGCTAATTTCTATTTATCGTGCGTATTTTATAAGAAAGTTGATCAAACATTTCGATATTTTACAAAAAGTTTCTTATTTGCCAGTTTTCAATTTTCGGATAATCCTCAAATTTCAAAATTTAAATCTCATTTTGTTTACGTCATGTTCAAATTATTATCGCGCTTTTTCCTTTGCGTTTTTTTCTTTCTTTCTTTCTTTTTTTAGTTTTTTGTAGTTTTTTTGTTACTTTGCTTTTTTGCAAAATTAAAAATTTTTTTATAGTAAAATTTGTTGAAATAAACATTTACACTGACGTTCTCAATTATGAACTCTGATCTATTTATTCGTTATTGAGCATTTTTGGGCATTAAATTGATTGTTAGAGTGCAAAAAAATGGGAAGAGAAAAATTGGGGAAAAAAATTTGCTTCACTAAATTCTGTTCAAATATATAAAATTAAATAATACAAAATTCTTAGCTTGCATTGTTATTGTTGTTATTGCTAATTAATTTTAATTTAATGCGCTTACCATAACCTAAACTACCATCAGAACCTTTACAATAGCCACAACGACTACTTTGTTTACCATAATATTTAATAATTGAGACACTCATTTTATTCTAATCAATTTAACCCGTTTTTTTGATCCCAGCAATTTCCTCTAAAAATAACTTTCGTTTTATTTATTCTTTATATATATACAGATATATATATTTTAAATATTTATTAGACAAATAAAATCAACGATATTTAAAGTAGAAATTTTGTGTATTTGTTTGTTTGTTCTTTTCTTGTTTTTTTTTATTTCTTTTTGATATCTTTTTTTTGTGTTTATATTGATGTTTTGTTTGGTTTTAAGTTGAAAAGAAAACAAAATAGTAAACGCTTGAGAACAAAAAAGACCGACAAACAAACTGAATAACAAAAAAAATTATTCATCGATCAAAAAATTGAATGTTAAAGTTAATACGAATAATTATTGAGGTTAAAATTGTATAAACAGCTGAGTTAAATATTTCACTATTTCACTTTTAATTACCTGTTTCTGTTGCTATTTCCCATTGTCACCCTTTTCGTTAGGTTTTTGAAAATCTTACGCTCCCTTTCTCTCTATCTCTCTCTCTCTATGTATGCTTTAACTCTCATCTATTTATCTAACAATATTTTGAATAAGGTAAGTAGACAACTTGCTATAACAAAAATGAGACACCGAGTTATTGATGATAAAATAACGTATAATTTTAAGGCATTATATGTATCTAAATCTTCCTTAAAATTTCCTTAGAATGATGATGATGTTATGCATCCATTTGACCCGCTTTATAAAATATTTTATTACTTCAATAACTGTTTCACTTAATTTATTTTCATGTACAGCTTCCATTTACAGATATATAATCATATAATAGACTTAAATCACACTTTCGCATAGATTGTGATTAATGATGGTATAATTCATATGCAAAGTCGTGCATTTATCAAGAGAAATCAAGTTAAATAGAATTAATAGGATGCTTTCTCATCCTATTAATTCTACTTATGTAAGAAAATTCCTCCAATAATTGTATTAATTTAAATACTACTGCCATCTAGATGTCACTTTAAAACTCATACTCATACTCATACTCATACTTATATTTCAATTTAATGGGATTTTTATATGTAATATAGATAAACGTACATTGAAATGTTAACAATTTTAAGAGGTAAAAAAAACAAGGAGATTTATAAAGCGGTCTCGTTTTCAGTACAAAATTTGGGCAACTGTTCATACTAAATTTTGCTACTAAACAATTTTATTACTATACCACAGAGACACCAAACTCAATAAAATACTAAAACCGAAACTCTTTAATAAAACTCTCTAGGCTCTGTAATATGCGTAATATATTAGAAAGTCTCTGGATGTAATAATCAGTTGCAATAAAATGTGTTGTGTTACAGCGGTTCAATAGTAAAGCTTCTTGAACAGTGTTTCTCTTATTTGTTATTACTATTATTATTATTAATTATAAATTCGCCTAATATATTATAAATTTCCATAGTAATAATCATTTCAAATTTTAAACAAGATTTCTTAGTAGCAATATTTCAAATTATATGTAATTAAAATATGTGAAATTAAATCCGTTGAAAAACAAACGATGCAAAATAACAAATTTCTAAAAAAAAATTTATAAAAAAATTCCAACAACAACAACAACAACAACAACAACAAAAGGATAAACCGAAATAAATTTTCAATGCAATACGTGCTAAATGTAAAACCAATATGTAAACAATATCACTAACAATAAGCAACAATAAACAACAGCAGCAACAATAATAAACAACCAAGAACTTTGACAGTCGGTCGGGAGCCGACTTTTAAAACCTTACATTACATATTTTTATATGATTAAATTCAAATAATAAATTCAATAATATTGAAAATATTGTATTATCTCAATCATTTAAAAAGTTCATTATATGAGAGGAGGTTCAAAAAACGGATCGATCTAGACCAAATTTGATACTCATATTTGTTATGTCCGAATACAAAAGTTCCAATTTTCCCTTAAAAAAATATATTTAAAATTGAAGGTTTTGCCCACATAAAGTTTTTTTTTTAGAAAAAACGCTACATGGGATGCGGTCGTAAAAATAGATCGATCTGGACCAAATTTGGTACATATATCTTCTACGTTAAATTATAATTTAGCGCCAGTTTATATTAAAATATGTTTAAAATTGTACTATTTTTCAATATAACGCCTTTCATTTAAAACGACGTTATATGGGACGTGGTCATAAAAATAGTCCGAAATTAACTATTTTCAATAGAGTTCACCTCTGATACAAAAAACACCTATATAACAAATTTCCCTAAAATATCTCAAAAAATGTAACCTGCAGCTTATTAAGAAAATTGCATGGACAAACAACACAAAAATAAGCAGGCGTAAATTGTATCAGAAAGTGATTCTGAGTCTGTCTTAACTTTTTTTGGTTGTTACAAACATTTCGATATACTTATAATACCCTGTATCACAAGTGATGTAAGGTATAAAAATACCAATAACAATATATAAAACACGCCGTCAAACAGAATCCTCTATTTGTCTCGGTCTCCCTCATTCAAAAACTCCACAGAAATATTCCAAGAAATCTACGTAGGCAAAAACAAAGTGTTAAAGGTTAACTTAAACAAAGGAAAAAACAATAAATTAATGTAGTGAAATTACATGTAAATCAAATTTAATAAATGACAAGAGAATTCAAATAAATAAGGTCCAGAAACAATAAGAAAAAAATTTTATGCTTATACAATTACAATTGTTTTTCATTATGTCATTTCTATAGATGTATGTTTAATTGTTCAATGTTCAATTTTGAAAAATTATAAAACAGACAATTTTAGTTAGACATGCACACGTGCCCATTACCCAGAAGACCGCGAGCGTTAAAACACCAGTTTGCTTTGTTTGCATGCAGAGAAAACAGAGGCGAGTGATTTTAATATCCAGCAACCAAACATCTTGTTATTATGTTTGTAACGCCTAGAAGGAAGCTTTGAAGACTTTAGGCATCAAATTTTGTATCGATTTAGGCATGTCTGTCTGTCTATCTATCCCGATTGTAAAATTTGAGGTATCGAACTCAAATTTGGCAGTTCAGTTGATAGTTCTAGCATGCAGATTGCAATTGGAATCGTTCAAAGAGTGCGCCCATAGTTCTATCTAAAGTGAGAACAGCCCAATTTTTTAAGCACAAATTTATCATGCAAATCGGCCATGCCTATGCTAAACTATACAATAGTAAATTACCAATTTTTTTTTCCTATATTTTCTAATTATTACTTAAAAAGAACAGAATAATATAGACCAGTGATATTTGGCATTTGTATACAAAACACTTTTACACAATAACTCTCTAAAAATGACTCAAATTGATCACGTCTATCAGAAATTATACAATATCAAGTGCGTTAATGGTGGATATCCAAGGTTTTGCCACAGCCAAATATAATTTTCTTACTTCTTTCCCCTGTTTTTTTTTTTTTTTGGTTTTTGCCGTGTTGTTATTGTTGTTAAGGATTTAACGGTCTTAATATATTTGAAATAGTTGCTTAAACTATAAAAATTAGAGGGATTAAATAAATTAAGCAATTTAAGTAAATAAACGCGACTAACCTACGGTATTTCCAATAACTGATCAATTTAATCTAAATCGCAAATAATTAATCTTATTTATCTTTGGTTATATTTTATCTGTATTGTTTGTGTAAAATTGCAGATATTTTATGTGTACTGTGTTGGGTCGTGCTTCTTGTAAATGGATTATTTGTTTAATTGTATTCGAAGTTGGATTTTCTGCGAATAATTAGATAAGCAAGCCGTAACTAATCCCTGTTATATCCCTTCTAATAATAAGGGATAATATTTAATATTAGTATGAATTTAATATGTAATGCATAAACTAGAACTTAACGGTGCTTGATATGAGTCATATCATATGATCTTTTCATTTGTTATTACTTTATTGAATACCGTTAGATGATTTGATGATTCGTTATCTTGTACAAATTATTATATGCTGTTTCGCAGCACACACGTGAAGCAAACGGCGCATAATATTGCGACGCCCATATTCAATGATTTAATGTGTATTCTTATGGTATTATGTGTAAATAATTGCTATTATAGGGTAGAACATTATTACCTATAAATATAAAGAATTGTCTATTCTGTATAATATACATAAATTTAACTTGAAACAATAATGATCATAAATATATTTAAGTATATTCATCGTAAGCAACTGTTAAGTACAAATTTAACAGTTGCCATTAGAAGACGCATGTTTATTAATTGTTGCTATTGTTGTTGTTATTGTCGACTGTTAATCGTTTTTTGTATTATTTTATTTTATTTTATTTTGGTATTGTTGTTCTTGCGTTTTGGTTGCAATGCGTAAATTCAAATTCAAATTATGTATAAAGACAGAAAAACACTTGATAACACTCAATTTAGAGGCAAATTGTTTATGCAGCCATTTGCCTACAAATTTAGAGAAATTTTAAAGCAAACTGAAATAATAATCAAACTTAAATCAAATATTATTAATTAACAATATTTTATTAACATTATTATCGTAGACGATAAATGTTGTAAATGACGCTTCTGGTTCCGATTCCGATTCCGATTCTGTTACCAATTCTTATAGGAAGCTATATTCCTGATCCGATTCCGCTTCCGGTCATAGCAGCGACATCTAATTTTTTTTGTGATGTCTTTTTTTCTTCATTCTTTTTCCTTTGTTGATTTGTTAAACGAATAGAAAATAAAATTTAATAAACAATTGCATTTACGATTGACTCTTCAGTATAATTATGGGCCGTTTGATTCTTATAATAATAAGAATGTAATGCTTGGAAATAATTACTATAAAATTGTAATCCTGACATGAAATGATAAAGTCATCTACATTTTATACAGAATCATCGAATCGATATAAACGTACAAAAAGCATTACAAAAAGGAAGGTAAAAAATTCTTCTAAGACATTTCTCATGGAATAGTGTGTGACTCACAAAACACCGAAGCAGCCCTCTACTTAAAAAGCAATTACATACAAATTTAAAAGAAGAGGATAAGTATTTAGGTATAAAGATCCAGCAATGGCAACATTTCAATTATGGGATTTTGCTGTATTAATTAGTATTTTAGTAATATCTACATTGATTGGCGTTTATTATCGTTTATCGGGTGGCCAACAGAAGACTACTAAAGAATATTTAATGGCCGATCAAAATATGTCTCCTTGGCCCGTGTCATTTAGTTTAATGGCCAGTTTTATGTCTGCCATAACATTATTAGGTGTCTCAACTGAAAGCTATAAATTCGGCATGATGTTTTGTGTTATCAATGTGGCCTACATTATTAGTACACCATTAGCAGCCTATCTTTATTTACCGGTATTCTATCGTATGCGTATAACGAGCGTTTATGAATATTTGGAGCGCCGTTTCGGTCATACATTACGTTTAATGGCATCGTGCGCATTCTCCATACAAATGATACTTTATATGGGTATAGTTTTATATGCGCCGGCATTAGCATTGGAAGCAGTAACTGGCTTAAATAAAAATATAGCCATATTTGTTATTGGTCTAGTTTGTACATTTTATTCAACAGTTGGCGGCATGAAAGCCGTTCTAATAACTGATGTCTTTCAATCATTATTAATGTTTGCTGCCATCTATTCTGTAATAATTGTTAGTGCGATCAAAGCGAATGGTTTTCATGATATTTGGTCTCTGTCTATTAAGACGGGTCGCCTAGATTTTACAGAAACTTCTTTAGATCCCACTATACGTCATACATGGTGGAGCTTAATTATTGGTGGCATTGTAACTTATATGTCTTTGTACGCAGTAAATCAAACCCAAGTTCAACGTTTATTAAGCGTACGTGATTTACGTGGTGCTCAAATGGCTCTCTGGTGTAATCTTCCTATACTGTGTGCCTTAAGTTTTAGTACATTGTTATCCGGCTTATGTATATTCCATTATTATCGTTATTGTGATCCAGTTTTAGAAGGTCGCATCAAATCAAACGATCAAATTATGCCTTTATTTGCAGTTGATACAATGGGTAAGATTTCAATGCAATTATTTTTTCCGAAACTATCTAAATGATAAATCTTAAACTAAACCATTTTATTTCGTATCACTATTTTACATCACTATCAAATTAACACATTAATTTGTGTTGAAACCGACTTATAAATACCATACCAGAGATTCTACTTTACTGAATGTTATTAAAAATTCAATAACATGAATTACAATTACAAAGACAAGCCAATAAAGTACAAAAACAATATGTTCGAATGATATGAAATGAAAAGTTGATTACATTGTGGTATGGAGTCCAGAAAAAATCCATCCATCAATTGTGCTTGTCATACCGCAACAAAAGTTATCCGATCTAATCTAATTCACCTCTAGGTAAAATTTAAAAAATTTTTTAAATGTCACTAAATTATGAGACAAAGTGAGATTAATGAGACTGTTACATGGTCAAACATCAGATAAATAAATGAATATTTAAGTATATCGCTAAAATACAAGATGAATCAATCAATATACTTTACATACAGATTGTAGAGTATACTGATTAGAAATGCGGCAAAACTACCACTTTATGATTAAAAATTAAAAAATTACATTGTTAGAAAATTGGCGTTACATGAGAAAAAATTAGATGAACCTGCTTAACCCTTATTGTCTAGACTTATTAAGCTACCGTAATAAAGACATACTGAAAAATTATAAGTTTTCTTCTACATGAAGTAGAAGTATTGTTTAAATTAATAATATTCTACCAGATAATATCTGGTAGAATATGTTTCAAAAAAAAAAAGACTCACATACTTAATGAATCGTTTTAATAAAAGTTACAGTTCATCTTAACGGTCTCTAAGTTCCATATATACATTCGAATAAACTTGCGCCACGTAAATTATAATGACGTCGCAAATCGTTTATCACTTAATTCCACAGCAAATAAAAAAATATACGCTGATTCTACTATATTTTCTGATTACATGTAATAATAATAGTAAAATTAATCTTAATAATTATAAATCAACATTCAAGAGCGCCTTTTTATATTGTAATTAATTTCATATACTCAGAGATTATATATATATTTGACACAGTTTGCAGTCTTATGTTATTTAATCGACTTATACAATATTCCAAATAAATTCTTGTGATAGCATATTTTAATCCAATACAATAAGTAAATACTTGTGCTTTAAAAGGTTTTCGAAACAAGGGGACGTAAAATGAAATCTGTTAATTTTTTAATGCTAAGCACATATTCTGTGCATGATACTTCAGATAAGATAGAATCGTATCAGATTTTTCTTATATCACTTTTTATACCCTACACCACTTGTGATACAGAGTATTAAAAATTTGTCCAAATATTAGTAAAACCCAAAAGGAGTTAAGATATGTCAACTTTTTATTTTACCAAGTGACTCAGAATCACTTTCTGTTTCGATTTACGTTTGTTTGTGTAATGTCTGTCCATGTAAATTTCTTATCAAGCTTCAGGTCACATTTTTTGAGAGATATTTCACATACTTTGGATTTTTTTAGATTTTGCGGATAAATTTATCAGATAATTACGCGCTATGTATATTTGTAGAGTGCTACACTATCTATACCACAACGTATTAAATAGTTCATTGGTGATGGGTATCCAAGATTTAATCCCAGCCAAATATAACTTTTTTTCACTTGTATTTAATTCATATTTTGAAAGTTTTCATTTTTCACTTTTTTAATTTTCATCATCAATTTTTATAATTGATTTACTACATTAAGCAAAGTAGATGGACCGTATTTAAACATCGATGCTCATCATTTATAATTCCGTTTATTTACTTTACCTTTACGTACCTCTACTTATTGTTTTACCTATATTATGTTATTAGATTTTTTTTAATTTTGTTTGTTCAAGGTAAATATCCCGGTTTATGCGGCCTCTTTGTATCAGGCATTTTCTCCGCCAGTTTATCTACTGTATCATCAGCTGTTAGTTCGTTGGCAGCTGTCACTATAGAAGATTATGTGAAGCCATTATATGAAATGTGTTGTAAGCGATGTATGTCGGAGACGCATACAACGTTATCCAGTAAATTTATGGCTTTCATTTATGGTATTGTATGCATTGGATTAGCCTTTACGGCTGGCTCCATGGGTGGTATTCTACAAGCATCTTTAACTATATTTGGTGTAGTTGGTGGACCTCTTTTAGGCATCTTTACATTGGGTATGTTTACTGTTAAAGCTAATCAACGTGGTGTCATATGTGGCCTATTAATCGGTTTATGTTTATCATTTATAATTGGTTTTGGTGGACCGAAATCATTACCTGTTACATTACGCATAGATCGAGATAATTGTGATTCTACAAATATAACAAAAGAATTTTCAGGTTATCAAGATATGACAAATCCGAATACAACAATTGGGCTCGACGTAGTAACAACGTCCAAACTAACACAAAATGATACTGAGTCACTTGCAATTGAAGTAGAAGACATATCTGCATCAGCAACAGCTTCATCACATCATTGGTTATTTCGTTTATCATATTTGTGGTTTTCAGTTTTAGGTTTTTTTACCACTTCCATGACCGGTTACATATTCAGTTTAATTTTAGAATATTTTCAATTAGCAGATAATTGTAATATATATGTAGATTCTTCACAAAAAGTTATCGATTATGATCTATTTGTACCACCGTTATCAAATAAATTACGCCAAAAAGCTGCTCATAATGATTTAGAACAATCCAGTTGGCTTTCTTAGAAGCAATCATTGAACTGAGCAACTCCAGATGAAACATTCATTTTAGTACTATTTACTTCATCATAATTTTTTTGTAATTATATAATTATAGAAACATTCGAATTCGACTATAAAGACAAAAAGACAATCGATCCCAACAGATTTCTAAATCTGTACTTCATATTTCATTCACTATTTAAACATTTCAATCAAATCAAATAAAATGAAATAAGAAAATAGACATTTTACTAAATGGACACGTAGAAGCAAAAAAAAAATGGAACAATTTGATTTGAAATTTCTGCATATAGATTTTGGGATTAACCAAAAACAAAAACTATCTTGTACCACCGAATGTCATTAGGCATATTTTAGAACTTAGAATAAACTTTTCATAAAAAGAAATTTTTTAAAATAACGTATAGTATATGATTGGAGGTAAAAAGAATGAGAGAGGGTCACAGTACGGGCCATAAACATGATTATATCTTAATAATATTCAATAGGATTTATCTAGATTTAATTTAATTAATAGTTTGCTCTGTTACCTAAAACCAGCCTTAAAATCGTTTCAAATCGAATTGATAGACCTGAATCTCTAACCTGTACTATTTGTGTAACTCATACTAATTAGTAATATTTTTCAAAAGAGTTTAATTATATTACAGAGCAGCTCTAAACAAAAGCCAATTGAATTTTTCTATGAAACACCTAAATCGAATTGAAAATTCAATTTGCTTATTCAACATTATAATTAGATATGTAATGTATATGTAGAGCCTAAATAGATTATATTACTGCTATTTATCTATTTAACCATTATTTCGCTTTTCTTTTCGATTCTGTTCTATTATTTGCATAAATAATTCCATATGAAAATTTAAAACGTGTTATAAGATCGAACTAAATTTAAAGTCAATAATTTTATTTAATATATTTATATTTATATAGTAAAAATTTTATATAGTAAAAATGATTAATTGTATGTTATACATAAAAATAAAAATCATTCATATTTTTTAAGATAATTAAAAAATAATTAGGTTAATTAAGCAAAGCGGAAAAAACGCAATAAAGATAAAAACAATAAATGCAAAAATAAATTGCTGTAATGTAATTAAATAATATAAAATTCACTACCTCGCATTTTGTGATTATTTTTTTAGGTTTTGGATTTAATAATTATTATTTTTTTGTAAATGTTTGTCATAATAATAATTAAAGTAATAATGATAATGATAGTAATATTAAAATTAAATAGAATTAAGTAGTCATAATTGAAGCATTTAAAACGTTCTATTTCAACTTTAGATTTTTATTGTACGTTTTTTTTTCTAAAATTTTATTTTTAATTTTTTTTTATTACTTTTTATTTATTTTACATACGGGCGCGCACATGAGAAAACAATTTATTTATTTTAAATGTTCACACAATAATAAAATCATTATTCATTTTTATTCCATGATCTTATGGAGCAAATGTGTTTATTATACCAAAAGTTATAACAAAAGAAAATAGATAAAAAAAAATCCATGTTAAGACCAATATATTCAAAATAGAAACAAAACAAAAAAAACAGTCTCTTTAGAATAGTAAAATTCGAAGATCGACCTGGTCGTTGTTGTAACTATGATCACATTACCATTGCTTTTGCCATTCCCATTGAAATATATTTAATTTGATTCATTTATTTACTAAGAAGAAACCGGAAATGTATTTATTGTTTATAGAATTAAAATGAGTACAATAACTGCCTGAAATAAAATAAATGAAAAACATTAAATTAAGTATAAAAAATTGTAATCAACAATTAAAAGACATTTTCAATTCTAAATTGGTTAAAATTGAGATGAACTTCTTGCAAATCCAAATAAGAATAGAAAAATAGCAGCAGAGATTTTTATGATAAAGGCTATTATCCAAGCAGCATGAATGGATAATTTAGATTACAAACTCTGGTAAAAAGCAGCTAATAACCGTTATAAAAATAGTATAAGGGAAATTCAAAATTTTGTCAAATTGTATTTGTAAACAATTTGAATGAGCTGCAAAAAAATTCCCAGCCATGCATAATAAGATGAAAATTAATTACACAAAATGATAGGCAATAGAAATAAAGTCTCAATGAAAAACAGATATTAATAATAAAATTTTTCAAGGAAAATGATTTAACGAGATCAATCCATTTTTATACCCTAGACACAACGTTTGGTGAAGAGTATGTGCAAATGTTTGTAATACCCAGAAAGAGTTGAGATATATAGACTCACCTTTTATCATATTAAATCGTCCCATAATCACCTTCTAAATCGATGTAAGCCTGCCTGATAGTCTGCCGGTTTGTTATCAAACAACAGGAATAAAATTTTGAGATGCTCTAGTAAAATTTGGTACATAGGCACATTTTGATCCATTGGCAGACTCCATTGAAAACGATAATAAGCGGACCATTTTCATGACAACTCTTTGCGTTTTACAATTTTAAATACATTTTAACAAAAATAGCCATAGAAATAGTAATAATGTTTTCTGTTAAATACTTACTCAAGTAAAACCCTTCAAACGTTCACCTATCTGTTGAATGACGTCGTTTTGTTATGGAACTCTTTGTCATTTGTCTCTGTCATCCATCACTCAATCATTTTTTTCGCTTTTTTTAAAGAGCTTTTCGATTGTATTCTATTTTATTTGCTATCTTATATTTCCTATTGATAGATAGATTTTACTTTTCTTAGAAAACACAAAATAAATACCAAAACAAAGTACCGTAAGTGTTCCATAGATTCATTGCTTTGCCGAAGTCATGCCAACTAAATTTATAAGCAGCTTTTACTAGTCAATGTCCAATCACTTGATCATCTTTTTGTTTCAAACATGCACTAAAGGATACTTATCCGATACATGAAAGCCCGTTTAATTTCACTTAAATTGTTCGCAAAATATGGTATAGAATAACACATGGGATCTGCCACTGCTATAATATATATATATATATATATATATATATATATCAGACGGGAGACTTCCTGATTTATGTTTTATAACACGTGTACAGATTTATATATTTTACCGTAAAACAAATCATGTTAATATCAAAAGCAGAGTGTGGCGACCATTTTGCACACTTCTGCATTATTAAACAAACACCTTTAACAAGTTGATAAAAATTACGAAAATGCGTTCTTGTCAAATTATAAAATTGTCTTTTAAACCAAATATTTTTTATTTGATGTTGAATATTTGTATGGGAAAATATAAAATGTTGTAACTCATGTACGTTAAAATCCTTGTTTTGTAATTGTAATAAATACAAATTAAAATTTCAGAAAATACCATGAAAATAATATTGTGACGTAAATGTATTTTTTTTGTGGGGGCAACCAGTCCCGAGAAGCTCCTGCTCAACTGGGAGTGGCTCATGAGATGACATGATGTTTTTCCGTTACCATCAGGGGGCAGCGTGAGTGACGAGATCGGATCCAAAGATTTCATTTGATACCACGGCATCACCACATGTCGCGGGCGTTGCTCGTTCAAACATATATATGCTTGTCGTGCAGGGTCCCATTTTCCGAATAAAATGGATAGCTGGATAGGCTTATTGGGCTAATTTAAGCTAAGCCAATAAGTAATCTGAAGGCTCCGAGTCTAGATACTAAAGATTAAGCCATATATATAAGGTGCAATGCAGACTTTAAATTGGAAGCTAGTTGTGACGGGAGCATGCAACCTGCGTGACGTAACTACCAACGCTAGCGCTCATTGTGTACGTTTGTGTACCATGCATTTAAGCCTTTACGGCAGGTATGCATGTAAAACACTCACTGCACTGTACTTTTTTTGTAACCTCTCAACAAAGAAAGTCAGAAAAACAGGATTAAAGGAATTTCTTTATTAACCTAGATATCTGAGAAATTTCAATAAATTTTAACAGCATGCAAATTACATTCATAATTAAGCAAATATTTTAAATCTACGTTAGTTTTTAATACCCTGCATAACTTTTGATATTGAATGAAATGGGTTTGTACGGAGGCATAGAAAGAGTTCAGATACGTACAACACTTCTATTATTTTAGTATATCAATCTGTCAATCTGTCCACCTGTTGTATGTACATGTAAATTTTTTATGAAATTACAAGCCGCAATTTTAAGCTTTTCAATGAAATATGATAAGCGGACTAGATTTGGGAAAGATAACAGGAAATGAATATTAATACGCTGGGATAATTTTTAAAATCCCTTACCATACATAACGGCCAAGTCTTGATGTATTAAAAAAATAAACGCTATTTTGATGTACTAAATATAGGTGGTCAAAGTCGTTTCATGTTTAGGACTCGCTACTCCATAACAAACTTTTCAAATACTTCGAAAATTACAATTTCAACTTTTTTCAAATCCTTCTATTTTATGTAAAATGGTTAAAGTTCGGCTGTGACCAATCTATAACGTCTTTCCTGGTTTTTGTTGATTTTGATAATACGATATCCTAATGAAATTTCTAGGATATGAAATGAAAATTCATCTTGAACGGATCATACTTTGTTTATTAATTGTGCTATAAAATTAAATCATAAATATAGAAAATAGATAATTCCGGTCCAATTCACTACCACCTATCCGTTTTGTTTGTAACTGAACACAAAACTCCATTTCTAGATGGGATTTTTATGTAGGAGTGGTCAACTATTTAAAGTATAAATATGTCAGGCAGATTATATAATTTTGGATGCCTTATGATTGAATAAATAAAGCTCATTACACTCATTAAAGAAGTTTAGAAGAAGTAGAAAGTGTAAAACCATTTTTTGATATGTTAACAAATTTCATAATAAAATTTACAAAAATTTTAAATTTTAAAACAAGTGAGAAAATTAGATTTGACTGGGGTTAAATCTTTGACACTGACTACCAATACACCATGATATTGCGATACAGAGACTGGAAAACCCAAACACAAAAAAGTGAAAATTTGATATTGTCTAATTTTGCATGATTTTAAAACAGATATTGGCAGACCTGTAGGCTACCATTACAAAAGATAGAAAACTGAAATTATGCACAAATAATGAGAAAAAATTACCAAATTTTGTTGAAAAAACAATTGTATTCTCAGTTATTTTACACTGTGGGCATATGCTTCAACCGATTTTGCTCATTTACAATACCAATCTGCCTGCAAGTACTCTCAATGATCCAGTCAAATTTGAGCTGGATATATTTTTTCGTGAGCAGGACAATGTTAATAATGCAGACATACGCAGAGACTTGCAGACATTTCTAAATCGATTCAAAATTTGATACTGATCAAGTAAATAGTTTACAGGGTCTCCGCCGCTTTCTTTTGGGTATTTCAAGCACAACAACAAACTTCTAGGTGATAGGTATAAAAGGAACAAAAACCGATGCTACGGACTAATAGCCAATTTATTGCACACAATATGCCAAAAACTTATACACAAATATATTATTTTTCAATTTTACTTTTGCAATTTTTTTTATTTATTAAATTTCATGACGTGCTTGTTTTTAGCTTTTAAAATAGAAAGTAAACATAAAAAAAGAAGAAACTTTCATGATTGGGCAATAACGATAGTTTAATCATTATTACATAGTAAGCAGAAAGAGAAGTAATAAAAATATAAATCTTGGAAATTTATTTCTTCTTCGATACACCGACTGTGCGTCCACGACGACCAGTTGTTTTAGTATGTTGGCCGCGTACACGTAAACCCCAATAATGGCGTAAGCCACGATGTGATGTAATTTTTTTCAGACGTTCTAAATCTTCACGCAACTTTGATTCTAAACTAGCTGACG
Source organism: Melophagus ovinus (assembly GCA_023089585.1). NCBI lineage: Eukaryota > Metazoa > Arthropoda > Insecta > Diptera > Hippoboscidae > Melophagus > Melophagus ovinus. The sequence goes on from JAKKIB010000197.1 coordinate 141,565, forward strand.
TCAACTGATTATTCTTACCATCGATAATATCCTTTTGACGATTCAAAAACCAATTTGGTACTTTATATTGTAAAGGATTCGATATAATTGTTACAATTTTTTCCACCTCTTCTTCTGTACATTCACCGGCACGCTTATTTAGATCAATATCAGCTTTCTTCAAAACGATATTGGAATAACGACGACCAACACCTTTAATAGCAGTCATGGCAATACCAACTTTACGTTTACCATCGATGTTCGTATTCATTATACGCAATATATGTTGAAATTTCTCTGGTATAACTAGCGACATTTCCAAACACGATTTACACACTTTATTAACACGGCAAAAAAAGGTAGAAACCGGAAGAGCTTAACAGCAGCTGGAAAACTATATTAATATAACTCTGTCTTTTACTAAAAATATATAACTTTTACATATGTGAAGTTATCAACTCTTAATGAAATTATTTTTTCAAAGTGTATTTTATATCCCTTACAGAAAGTGTGTTTTCTACGTCCTACACCTTAAGTTTTTTCTGCAGAATTTTAACCTACAATTGTAAAAAACATACTTTCAATGTACTTTGATTAATAAAATTTTCCCAGAGGTTGTTTCGAAACTTTGTAACTTCTTAAAATGTGCATAAATAAGCATAATTTAATATAAGTCTCTTTAATTTACACCCCGAGTTTTTTTTATTATTGATTTTCAATTGTGAAAAACTAATTTTCCGAAAAGGATATGCCAATCTATTTTGATTAAGAAAATTTCTCCAGAGATTTCTTCGAAACTCCCTAATATATTAAAATGTCCGTAATTAAGCCTAGTTTAATATTTAATACGTCTTTTTAATCTACATGTCGAGTTTAATAGCCTTTAATTGTGAAAACGAAAATGTAAAATAAATAATAAAATACGTAAATATAATTAAAAAATTAAACATAGTAAAACTATTTTGTCCTTGATCAAATAAAAAGAAAAACCTTTTTTAAGTGTTGCGCTTTTGTTACACGTAAATTAATTAACTTAAAATCATGCGATTATTTATATATATATTAATTAAAAAACGCCCTAAATTTATAATTTTTTTGATTACATTCAGTGTTCTCTATTTGCATTTTGTTGCTCTCTGCTAATAAGTTGCCTATATAAAAAAAGGTGTCGGATATCAACTTAAAAATGCATCATATGGGTCACCGAAATGAAATGAATTAACAAACAAGAATTGAATGCGTTGAAAATGATTTTAAAAAACATTTTTTAAATAAATGAAATAGTTATTTATTCAATAAATTTCTATAATCACATTATTTTATTCAATTATTATTGTACATAAAACGTTTCTTGTGTGTGTTCAATTTTTCTTGGTATTGCTTGGTATTTATATTTAATTTAATGCATATATTAACTTAATGTTACATATATTACTTAATGTGCCTTAATTATTAAAATATGCAAATAATAAAGTTCTAGAAGTTTTATATTTTACTTATTTATAATTTTCTTTATTTATAAATAATAATTTGTCTACAAATATGTTTAAAGTATAGCAAAAAAAATGCTTATGTTTACATTTTTCTGTCACTCTTTTTCTCTCAGAAATTCTCCCTGAAAAAATAAGTTGATAAAGCTATTTGATAACTTCACATATCTCAATTTAAGTGTAATTTTCTGAAGAGTTGTCGTAAAATAGTATTTCACGATTGCCCAAAAAAGAGTACCATTTAATTAAATCGTTATTAAAATCTAGAAAAAAAAAAGAAAATTATTTAAACATTTTCTTTTCTGATAGTAGTTAGTAGCACTTTAACTTCTCTTTTATTATAAAGCAAAACAAAAATCAAAGGAATATAAAATGATATTAAATACAATGAACATTAAGTAAGTCGCTTAGTCAACAGCAAAATCAGCAAAGAATCTTTGGAGAAAGTATTGCATACTGATCACAATAGTAGAAAACTTTGCATTGTTTTTTCAATAGATTATATTCTGTTTATAACAAACGCTTCATTTCATGGCAATTTTCATATGCTCGATAGACGCTTTAAAAGTTGGGCAGTTTCTTAGATATATCTCTCTTTTCCTTACTATACATTTTTGAAATATCCTTCCTAATGGAAACCTTCATAATGGAATATAAATCACTTTTATATCTTAAATAAATAACAACTTATACATGCCATTATATTAGTGATTTTTCGTTTTAAAATCGCACACTAGAAAAATTTACATATTTAAATTACCAGATATTTTACCTTTAAAGAGATATATTATATTTATATTGTATTTATTGCAGTGGGTACCGCTATTGTATTATGTTTAATTAAAGAGGGGAACAATTATGTTGTAAAGCAAACGAGTACAATTTTTCTTATACTTTACTTTATCACTCTTGTTCAAGCCGAAAGAAAAAGCAAACAAACAAACCAAGAAAAACCTGATGATGAAAATGCAAAATGTGAGAGAGAATTTTAAATATATTTTTTATATGTGTAATTGGTGGTGAATTTTATTTTAATATGGAACGAACATATGTGTAGTAAATTTGGCCTAAATCAGCCTTTTTTTAAAACCCTTTTCTATATAAAGCCTTTTTCGAAAAATCTCTTTATATGGTCATGAGTTTTAATTTATATATTATTTAGAGAAAATTATAATTACCATGTGTTTTAGCATAAAACTGGATTGGTTCATTAGTCGTGACTTAGTCTTGGCGATGAATACACAAATATGCGAATAAAACTTCTGCTTATTTATCTCTGTTGGTTGCTGAGAAATATGATAACAAGAGTTGAATAAGCAGAAGTGACCCGTGCTTATTTTCCATTTCTCGTCGTTGTATAAGTGAGACATATATTATAAGCATTATTTAAATTCTTGCTTGCACGTTCTTGTTTTTTCTCTTCTAACATTCTCATGATCGCGTACACTAGAAAAGAAAAATACTTACTCCAATCCTTTGTACTTAAGCTTTTTTTGTGCCACTCAGTAAGAGGAGAGAGAGAAAAAACTTTAATATCTTAAATAATATGTATACATGTGTACTTGCATTTGCTATTGTTCAATTGTGGTGCCCGCTGTGTTGATATTTTCTTTATATATATCTAACGGCACACGTAACGGTAGGCTTCAAATTCTTGTGTTTAAAAATAATAATTTGGCATGTTTTAAGCAAAATTAAAATTTTAAGGTTAAACTTTGAAGATTGTGTTATACATATATATGTACTTATGCAATATATGGTATCAAGACTTGTTGACCCGATGTTTATTATATTGCTATGTATCTTTGAAATTCGGATACAGTGCAGTGAGTGTTTTACATGTATACCTCCCGTGAAGGCTCAAATGCATGGTACACAAACGTACATAATGAGCGCTAGCGTTGGTAGTCATGTCGCGCCGGGTGCATTCTACCGTCACGACTAGCTTCCAATTTAAAGTCTGCATTACACCTTATATACATGGCTTAATCTTTGGCATCTAGATTCGGAGTTTTCCTCCTTGGATTAGCTTAAATTAGCCCAATAAGCCTATCCAGCTACCCATTTTATTCGGGAAATGGGACCCTGTACGGCAAGCATATATATGTTTGAACGTGCAACGCCCGCGATATGGGCACCACAACCCTCACAAAGCCAACATCAGTATCACCACAATGGGCATATAAAAACTGGTGATCCCGTGGTACCCAATTAAATCTTTGGATCGTGACTCATGATGCCCCCTGATGGCCGGCTTCACCAACAACCATCTCATGGGCCAGTCCCAGTTGAGCAGGTGCTTCTCGGGGCTGGTTGCGTTCAAATTAGAATACACATATATGTGTTTAGACACTACATATGGTATCGGATGCCCTGGGGTAAGTGACAAAATGTTAATGACGTTGCGTCCCGCGCCACTGTGAGGAAGTTCTACATCAGTTCTTCCCGCTCTGAGTAGATCTTAGCCGGGACACCATAGTTCAATGGTCTCTCTCATAGACCAAGTTAGATGTATAAGAGACTTGATCGTACACTTACCCGTATATTTGTTAGGAAGAAAGGAAAATAAAATACCAACTCTTGTTCTTATCAAATCTCTTGTACAGTTTACCGGTGTTTATTGTTGAACATACAATTTTCTTCACTTTAACTACATTCACTCGTTTTCCGTTTTCTTCTAATATCGAATCTTTTCTTGTTTATTATTATTTTATTTATTTCATTCACACGTCCGATCGCTTTGACTGACGCACATCGAATCCCTTGCTTTTGAAAAATTTCACATGTCTGATCGCTTTGCCTCTCGCACATTGAATACCTCGCTTTTGAAAATTCACGGACGGAGAGACATATCTAAATCGATTCAACAATATATGCACTTTACAGGGCCTCTAGGCATTACAAACATAATGATAATGTGAATATACCCCTAACCTTTGGACGGTGGCTATAAAGATAATTCTTTTATGCACTTTTTATACTCCATGTGAATGTTTAAAATAATAGATGTGTCTATAAAAAATGATGGTTTAATAACAAACTTAATTAACTAATGATCAGAAATTTTACAAATGTTAAATAGGAAGCATTTGAAACGATCATAAAATAGTCTTTTCAGCACAACCTATATTCAAAACTTATTTTAGATGTGTGAAGTTTTGGAATGCCCGCTCATATAAAGGCCAGTTTAAATTTTCTAAAAATTTACACCTTTAAGCATCTTGACATTTGATCGGTTATACTGACTTATTCATGCAAATAGAAGCAATCACTGGAGGAAGTTCTACATTGTGCTTTATTAGATTAAGCAGTTTGGGGATTTAGTACGATCGATCATGAGAGACTCCAACATGTTACTTGTGTCTTGATTTTCGATGAATTATTTGTTACATCCTGCGTGACTTGTAGTACATGTTTTAGTAAAATTTGGTACATGGGCGAACCCTATTGAAACTGGTTAAAATCGGCCCATTATTTCGACCACCCCCCAAAAAATTATAAAATTAAATATATTTTAGTGTAAGTGGGCACAGAATTGTATTTTAACATACAAAATATGTGTACAAAATTTGGTCCAAATCGATTTATTTTTAAGCCGTTTTCTAAAAAAGTCTTTACATAGACAAGAAATTCAATTTTGAATATATTGTAGCAAAAAGTGGTAGTTTTGTATTTTGACATAAAAAAATATATGTACCGAATATTGTTCAGATCGAGGTTCAGATTTATTGAACCCCCTCCCACATAATGAAGGCTTTAAACAATAGAGAAATTCCAAATTTTTAATATTTTTGGCTAGTAATTCTCTTATTTAATTTTGATCACATTAAACGAAACGGTATAGGGTATTTACGGGTTGGCCCGGCCTACTATAAAGTTCTTAGTTGTTTTGTTATGTTTTAATATTTTGCTTAATTGTGCATTTTATTTTATTTTAATATTCAATTTGATAAAAAAAACTTTAATGTGCTAATCTCATAAGACGTAAAAATTCTAATTACAACTTACAATAAATGCAGTCTAGCTCTTAAGTGGACTTCATATGACTTTTAAATGGATAAAAATGTGAAAAATATGAAATGGATGAATATTGAATCACATGGACTAAATCAAATAACTAAATTAAAAAATTGTGAGAATTTGACGTCTGTAAAATGAGATTTCTATAGACATGATGCCATCTGATATTATTTGAGAAATTGATTTTCAATGTATCGTTACTATAAAAAGTTTACTCTAGATTTATTTCTTGCTTGTGTTTTAAACATTTGCACAGATTTATTATGTGACTAAATGTGAAAAAAATATATAAAAGTTCTTCACTTGTGTGACACAGGACATAATAAAATGCCATAATTTTATTAGCTGGTTTTTAAATTTTGTGATCCATTTAGACGACTTTCATCGATTACCAACCATTAAAAGGTTACGTAACTATGCTTTTTTTTTTATTACATTTGAATGCGATTTGAATTATCGATGCTTTGTGGGTATAATCTGTAGAAAACTTACATTCTTTTATTTTCTTGATTTGTAATTAATTCATTTGACTTCTTCGTCATATTAAACAAAGTAGTGTAAAGTATTTACGAATCGACTCCGATCGATCATAAAGTCAAAACGAAAATCAGTCAAATAATTTCTCTAAAAGGATTCAAATAAAAACAATACCAATTTCAGAAGCAACAAAGACAATATAGCGTAATAATTATGTGATGGCAACAATTATAGATAATGACAAACACGATATCGGATAAATGGCAAAAACAGAAACATCTTTAACATTAACAGAGACGGCAATAGCATCAAGAAAAGCATCAGTATCAGCATTGGCAACAGTAAAAGCCACTGAAATATCTTACATATCGTATGGCATGAGACCAGAAGCATACAATGTACCAACATTGTATGGATTCATATTTATTGTAGGCATTGTGGCTAATGAAAAATTGATTATTGTATTCCTTATGGTACGACAAATGCGTAATGTACTGAATATGTAAGTAACATATTTGAAGTGACAAATATAATAACAAAATGCATTCCATTCATTCGTCCATTCTTTTAGGTCATTGATAAAATTCTCCATAGAATTTACGTTTAAACAAATAGTAAAATTGCTTAGTCTGTCGCATCTACTCTATTAAATGCCAAGCACTACTCGATTTAATACAATTAAAACGTTAAGAAAATAATTGAAAGCCCTAATGATTTTTGGAAAATCTGAAAAGTCCGTTATGTGGAAATACTTTCAAAAAATTGATCGACCCAATTTCAATATGCCATTTACATTTAATATGCTAAAATATCACGTTCTATACATTTTCGCCAAAAAAAAAACATGTAAAAAAATTACATTTAACTGGAGCCAAATCTTGGATAGCCACCACCCATACACTATTATATTACGATTCAGAACCTGATTCAGTTTTTCAGGAGTAAATTGAAAACGTAAATACAAAACCATGAAAGTTTGGTATTGTACAATTTTGCGTAGGTCTTTGATGTTTCCTTTTAGCCGTTACAAACATAATGACAAAGTGAATATAGCCCTTACTTTTGCGTAATGGATATAAAAAGACTTTCCTGTAAAATTGTACACTATTTTTAAAACATAGATTTTTTATTAAGTAAACATTACTTGAAAAGTTTCAAACAACTTCTCCGAACACCGATTGCATAGGGTGCAAAACGTATTCAATTTCATATTGAATATATAGCAAAGAACGCAAATTACAAGTAAAATATTAAAGAGAGAAAAGAACATTTTTATAATTTTATTCAAAAGTTTTTAATATTTTTATTATTCAAAGAATTTCCCCGCAATAGAAAAGAAAACGTTTATTTCAATTGTTTGATGGGAAAAACAACAAAATACAACAGAACGTTATAAATGTATTATTATAAAGTTAATAATAAGACTCAAGTTATTTGTATAATTGACTTAAACATTAAATATCGATTCTATAAAATAAAAAAAAATAAGAAAATTTTTACACTTCGCTTTTTGTTTGTTCTTTTAAGAAATCTCTCAAAAATGATTTCCACACTTCGAAACAGTGAAATTAAAATGTAATTTAAATTTAATGCATTTAAATTAATAGAACCAAAATGCCGTAAGAATGAAGAAATTGTAAATTTTCAAATGATATGAAAAGTGCATTATACGGCAGTGGGTCTAAAAATTGACCGATCTAAAGCACACTTGCTACACATATATTACTTTTCATGTCACAATACAATAATGTGCTAATTTTCGTTAAAATATATTCAACATTGTAATTACATTCCATATGGCAATGATTTTTTTTTGATATGGGCGTTATATCCGGCGAGATCAAATGGTCTCATTTATTTAGAGTTACTGCGGTTCATTAGAGTGGTAAAATCCATTAACAGACCGAATTTTATTAAACTATCTTAAAAATTATAATTTTTAACTTGATAATAAGCGGACAGATAAGCTTATCGATTCTGAATTAATTGCTGTAATAAAAGTTGGATCTGTCTATCTCAACTTATTTTGGAGAGGTTATAAATATCTGCACAATTTTACTTATAAAAATCTTGTAGCACTACAAATTGTATAGGATAAAACAAATAACGATTTGAATTGACTGATATTTTGCAGTATATTAACTTTATATAGATTGATCCACACTGACCCAATTTCTTTTTTTCTAATATTATGCTAATTGACAGAGTGCCCTTAAGCAAATTTCAAGCATATGGTAAGTTATTATTATCAATATTCTGCTATTGTCATTCTAGTATATAGCACATAATTATTTTAATTGATTAAATTAATTGTAATTAAAAAACAAGTAAGAATTTTATAGTTGATCGTGACCGACTTTTAAATATCTTACATCAATTTGCTTAATTTGATTAAAACGTCCAATACATAAATCACATGTCAAGAAAGTAAAAAATGGTAATTATTAATTAATGATTATTCTATTTTATATTACAATGTATTATACTATTGGTAAGGTGGTGGTAAAACGGCAACACGTGTAACAATAGCAATTACTATTTTGATATGGATTTTGGCTATAATATGTGGCTTGCAGGCTTTAATTGGTACATACATCAAAGTAAACGTTAACGGACTAACTTTATATGTATTGCCATCGTAAATATCATGTATTAAATATAATGCATTTGCATGGTTTCGATTTCTTTGTCTTCATTAATTTTTTCATATTTAAAAGAAAATCATGTACCATCTTCTTAATATGTGTGCTTTGTGATTGCTACTGCCATCTTTAAGTACATCGATATAAATAGTCATAAGACATTTGCCTTGTGTTATCCATTCCCTAAAAATTGTGGCATTAAATATGGTGTTCATGCGTTTCTTAATCTATTATGCCTTACCGTTGATAATAATTGCTGCATTTTATGTTCCAATAGCATAACACTTAACCCATGCAGCCGATAATGTGCCTGGTGAAATGCATGGTACCGTATATCAGGTATGTCATATTTGTCATATTTGTGTATGAATGTATGAATGACGAAACAAGTAAGAAGATTATAAATGGTTAGAGCTAAATCTTGGATACTTATCAGCCAGATACCATGATATTTTTATTCAAAGCCTTTTTCAATCAGGAGTAAATACAAAGGGTAAACATAAAATATGAAAAATTGGTATTGCATAATACCACATAGGCGCGCCCGATTTGCATTATTTTTAGACAGACATTGTAGACTAAAAGCCTCCCTACTTGTGCAAAATTTCATCTTTCCAATTTAAGCAATTTGCAGATGATGAGTAAAAAACTAACAAATTTGGCTTAAAAAATGAGGTGTTCTCAGTTTATGTTGCACTCTGAGCGTGTCCTTTGACTTATTTTGCCTATTTTCAATCATAATCTTTGTGTAAAAATTTCTAATGATTTTGTCAAATTTGGGCTTGATATCTTAAACTTTACGATGAGGAAAATGCTGATAACAGACAGATTTTACACATATGGACAAATGGATAGATGTCTAAATCGATTCAGAATTTGATACACACTTTATAGGGTCTCCAGCGCTTCCTTCTAGGCATTGCAAACATAATGATAAAGTGCATATACCCCCAACCTCTGGGCAATGGGTATAACAAACGAAATTAAAAATAAAATAACGACTTGATCGATTTTAATTTTATATTTTAATTAATTGTAAACTTTACACAAACGTGAAACTAGTAGGTAAGCAAATTGCGAAGTAATATTATTCTGATTGTGATGCTTATGCTTTGTCAATTCTAAAAAATATTTTTTGTTTAATTTTTAAAATAAGTATGAAATAAGCAAGCAAATCGGAGATGATTATTGAATACCCTTCATCACATTCCAATGGCACAAAACATCAGTTTTCCAAAAAAAAAAAAAAATTTGCACATTTCGCTAAATAGGAGTAATAAGTAACCCAATAAAGTCACTGATTAGATCACATAATTTTCGACACAAAATTACTGGTTATGTTTTTTTTTCGTTAAAAAAAATTGTACAAGAGTGTACATCTTTAAAGTAGGTTGCCATCTGATCCACTTTTATGACTACTCGTCTAACAGTACCTTTTTATAAGGCCTTCTCATTAAAGGTGTACAGCAAAAAGTTGCAATATTGAAAATATTTTCCCGAAAGTCGCCACGTTATTGTATTTTGATATAAAAAATACATATATCAAATTTAGTCTAAATCAAAGCATTTTTACGACTACTTCTTATATAATGCCTTTCTCGTGAAAAAGGTGTTATATGGAAGAAAGTTACGATTTTGAATATATATTCATGAAAATTTCTACGTTATTATATATTGACATAAAGAATGTATGTACCAAATTTAATTTATATTAGCCTATATTTAACAATCTCTGCCATTTAAAGTACTTTTTAAATAATACGAATATTTATGATTTTTTTACTTGATTTGACTTGACTTGACTTTTTAATTAGAATAAGCAAAGTGGTGCAAGGTACTTAAGACTCGTCGCTTACTAACTATAAAATTTTTACTTATTTTCCGTTTCTTTGCTTTATAGAGTTTTCCTTGGCCCTTCATATGTAGCAAAAATTCATGCAACCATAACCTTAAAAATTACCTTATTATAATGCGTGAAATGGAATGATATGGAATAATACTTAGTACAAATTTTTATTTAACTATTTATTTAAAAAAAGAAAACAAATTAAAAAGGTTGCTTAGACCCTAACAATTTTGAACATTTTATATGATGGCGCTTAATATATTTACAAAAATTAAATAGAACATATGTGAAAAATTGGATTGGATTTACACTTTTCAAGGGAATACATATAAAAAACAATAGATCACATTTTATGCATTTAATTTTATGTTCATGAACAAACATTTTGGTGCACAGTATACTTTTCAAAGTTACAATTACGTACAAAGAGGTTTCAAAATAATCGGGGTCTTCAATTTAACTTTTCATCTATGTAGAAATTTACATGGATCAGATTATAATATATTTCGTAGCAACTATCTTGGAAGAAACAAAAGAATACTAAAAAAAGACATCATAAAGTCACATTAAAAGATAACAAAAAGGAAACGGCAAATTCGCAATACATAACTTCGGATAAGCATATTTGCATAATTTTGGATAAGCATTTTAATAGCCTTAATAATTGTACGATATTTGAGCTTTCTATTTACTTGGAGAAAGAATCGAATCAGAATTTAATGTTTTAGTATTTAGTTGTTCATATTTAGTAGTTACAAACATAATGACAAAATGCGAATACCTCCGAACCTTTTCTAAGTAATAAACGTAATAAATATGATACATCATAATAAACATGTTGCCATTACGCATAACTTATTCGAATATATTTCACTTAAATGATTACAACAATTTATATTATATTAAAGACTGTTATTATGAGGATTGTGTTCAATAAAACAATCCTCAAGATTCTCAAAATTTTCAAGTGCCGCTAATCGAAAAAATTTCGCATAATCATAATATTAAATTGAATATCTAAAATAAACAAACTTTAAACAGGTTACAATGTACTTATTTGTATATGTGTATGAATATTTAGGTGAGTATTGAGTGTACAATTCATGTCTAATCATTTCATTCATCATCCTGGGGAAAACCTTAGCACGCTAGCCTAAGAGTCGACTGCTACGCCTTGCAATATGTATTCCTTTGATATCTCTTCTGTTGATGAACTCGATGTTCTTGAGTGTATTCTATCAATAAAATCACATGCTGTGGGATGCGATGAGATTCACTCTGTATTTATTAAAATACTCCTCCCTAAGATTCTCAGGGTTATTACTCATATTTTCAGTGATTGCATTCTTCGAGCACACTTCCCCGTGTGTTGGAAATTAGCAGAGATTACACCAATACCAAAAAACAAAGGTTAATACCGCCCAATAGCTATCATACCTTTTCTATCCAAAGTATTCAAAAAACTGCTGCACAACCAAATTTCTTCATTTATTTATTCCAATAAGTTAATGACTGAAAAGCAATCTGGCTTTCGAAATAATAGGAGCTGTACTACGGCATTCATTAATGTTGTGGAATATTTGCTGTGTAAGCTTGACCAAAATAAAATCTCGCTTTTAACATTGCAGGATCATACTAAGGCCTTTGATTTTGTTGTGCTACTTGTACTTTACGCAAATTATTAAGTTTATTTAATTTTTTCAAAATTCCAGTAACCTAGTATTGTTCTACCTTACCAATCGTACTCAATGTGTATTTTCTAATAATACATACTCAAAAACACTTAAGATTAAAGGGGGCGTACCACTATTTAGGACCACTATTGTTTTCATTATATATTAATGACCTTCCCAACTGTCTCAAGTGTCAAATCCATATGTATGCCGATGATGTTCAACTATACATTAGTTTTCGAACAAACGATTTTCTTACTGGCTGTGCAAAGTTAAATAGTGATATTGAAAGCGTAGCAACATGTGCACGCACCAATAATGGTTTGTCACTCAACCCACGTAAAACCAAGTGCATTGCGATATATAAAAGAGCCAACCTGGCCAATGTCAATTTTAGATTAATGGGAGCAAACATTGAAATTATTGATAATGCTAAGAACTTAGAAATGACTTTTAATAAGGCTCTGACCTGGAATAATCATATACATATCACAATTGGTAAAGTGTATGGAATGTTACGATCACTATGGCTTACTTAGTGGTTTACACCGTTAAACGTACGTGTTCTACTAGCTAAAACTTATTTAATATCTAAATTATTATACGGTTGTGAGCTACTTGCTAATTATGATTATGAATCTAAGCAAAAATTAAACAAAATTATCAAAATTACTAGATATGCCTATGGTCTAAAAAATCGTGATGGTGTCCCTACACATGTTTTAAAACTACTCAATATGGCACTTGATAATCAATTAAAATGCAGAACGCTGTGTCTTTTGCATAAAGTTATCATAAACAAAGAGCCAAGGCACCTCTTCGATAAATTAGTGTTTGCAAGGTCTAACAGGAACCGTAATGTTAGACCTGTCAATTTCTCCTTGTTGATGTCAAAGCGGCAATTTTTAATATACGTTAGCCGTCAGTGGAACGCCTTAGCCCGCAGAGTACAAGCTGTTACCACCTTATCATGTTTTAAAAGAGAGGTCAAGTTATATTTTTCATCCTGAGAATTAGCATATCATAAATACACTTACGTGTGACTTGTTCTTACCATATGTGCACGTATATGCAATGTATATTCATATTTATATAATCCATACATATTTATGTAATTATTTTTATTTAAATATTTTTTTGTACCTTTTGTTATTTTATTCTCTTTTATTTACTTAGCTTGTTAATTTTTTATTATTATTATTTTTATTTTTCCATTTTTCCTCTTTTTCTTTATCTGTTCTTCTCCTTACTTTCTTACTATTATTATCACCTTTTTATTTTATTTTATTCTCTTTATTTTTTATTATAATTTTTTATTTTATTTTATTCTTACTTTTTGCTTATCCATTTTTGTTCCACTTTTGTTTTTTGTTTTTTAAATGTTATATTTTTTAAAGGTTATATATTGTTTTTTGTCTTTCTTTATTTCTTTTTCTATAATATGTATATGTATTACTTATGCTTATTATTTCTATATATCTTTCTCCCCTTTCCATAATTTGTATTAATTGTTAATAATTAACTGAGTAATTCTGTACGTTTGCTTGTATAAGCCACCGCAAATAATTCATGAGCTGATGCGATGAAGAATTACAATTTAAATAAATAATGTGGTACCCAAGGGTGAACCGGCCTTGGCAGTCTTGGGAGGGTTTCAAGTTTCATCTACTACTATGCAAAGAACACCCAACAGAGTGACCACAAATGAGCCAAGTGCCAGCAACAACATCATAAAGAAACCAGCGCCAATGACAAACCGACAGATACCTATTGATCCCAGAAATGGGTGTCGGCGGTGTGGTGAACCGAGACATGTCGCAAGAGCGTGCCGGAACCCACAACTATTGTCCTATTGGCAATTTGGCCGCCGAGACGTACGCAACGTAAGCAACCAGGAAAGTGAGAGCGGACTCCGAGTCTCACAAAGAGGGGGTCGGGCCCTAGAAAACAACGCTAACGAAACACACAGGGTAATCCAGTCCCCAATAATAAGTACTCTAAATCAAGAAATGTCTGCTTTGAGTTGTGGGTAGAGCAGACTGTGTGCCATGGTACATATCGAGGACAGTTATGTCCCAGGGGTGATAGGCACAGGGGCATCGTGGTGTTTTATGAATGCCGATTTTGCAAGAAGACTTGATGGTAGCACAAGGTAGAGTCCTACTAATATCGAAACAACACTAACCGTTAGATCCCTACGCCAGGTACTCGAAGCCGCTTACTACAGCGCAATTTATTGTTTTTAATATTGGCTCAAACATTTGGAGACGTAGTCTTAAGCCTTAAAGGTAACAATTTCGTGTGCAGGACAAGTTACCTCTCACGAGGCAGAGGATTCCCAAACGCAATGCTTACTGGCGGATAGAGTATTCACGCGACACATGATAACTCCAACCACCCAGACACCGGCACAGTTGGAATACACACAGGGGATATCCAGTATTCTTTAACAGGTGATTCACCCAGTCGAAATCATGGATCGACTGTAACGACAAACGTTACCGGCCTACACACACCAAGAAATTATCACCAAGCAAATTAACAGGAAGCAGCAGTCGATAATAGTCCTAGCCCTGTTGAGGTTGACCGACGTAGTTTTCATACACCCAAAATTTCTAAGATAATACAGCCATATGATGTCCACCTGCCATTGCGACGCGGCGCCAGGGTATTCGCACTTGAGATACACCGTGCGTGGCAAGACAAGCAACACACAAACGCGAACAATCATACACAATGCACTTGAACCAAAGTTGCCAGAAAACCATAGCCAGCTGTCCGCAATACACCTAGGAATTAGAAAAATCAGTTTGGCTTTTTAAGAAGTATTATTGGCTCGGCATGTACCGCGGTGTCAAACGCTTTGTACTCGGCTGCGAACTATGTTAGTGGTACAAAGTTAGCCAACGGAGTCCCACCGGAATAACGTTGTCGTAAATCCCCGATGAACCATGAGCAGTAACGATCACAAGAAATGGGATGAATATCTTTGCCAGATGATGCTGACTCTAAACATCACCGTGTCGAAAACAACAGAGCATCTAAAAGCATACTTCACACAGGCAAGGGAACCCTGTCTGTCAAACGCGCTGTACGATCAAGTCAGGCACCGGCATTAATCGTCAAGAGCATAGCCAAAGAATAAAAGACCTACAGGAAGCATGGGAATTAATCACACATAAGAATTCACTTTTGAATGAGAAGAGGAGAAAAGGCAGAATTAATTAAATTTAAAAACTCAAAGCAGACGGATCGCAAGCTTAAAATCCAAGGCAATAATTCAAGTCTAAGATGTCTAAGCAAACATAAGTTTAGTTTTTAAGTAACTAAGGTTCTAAATGTAAATTACAAAGAATACGCACGCTGAAGTTTCATTTTCTTTCAAGCAAGGCAAGTTTTTTTATCCCAAAGATCATTGATATACACACAAAATGTAACAAAGTAAAAGAAGTGTGAAGTTTGCTTTTACACGTCATACGCACGTGAAAATTTAAGCGGCATTGTGCAAATCTCCTGCTGTGCCGAAGAACTTAACAGTAAGTAGACGTACCATTATAGGGAACCCTTTTAAACAGTCCCACACTAAGTTCACATAGTATTTTCCCTTAAATTTTATTTGGAAGACGGTCACTCTTCAATAAAATATAGTCTATGGGGAACCCTACTTCGAGCCTGGCGTCCCTCCTGTTGCCAATGCCGGACATAGAGCAACACACTTCCTTACTTTGTGGCACTTAAAACTTCTAAGTACTTTTGTGTTTGGCTACTTCTGTTTATTGTTCTATTATATTCACCACTATGTAGCTTTTATATACGATATATGATACATATGATTTTACAGTCAATTTTTAAGGCATTGCAATAAAAAATAAATAAGCAACATTTTATAAAATTTTCTTTTTTTTAATAAATTGCTTAAATATATATATGTGCAAATATACAATGACCATCTCTTTGTCGTGAAATAGGAAGGAGAGGAATATATACAATTTTCAAACCCACCACACAGAGGTTGGGAGTATATTCACTTTGTCATTACGTTTGTAGCGTCTAGGAGGAAGCATCGTAGACCCGATAAAGAATATACATTCATGATCAGCATCAAATTCTGAATCGATTTAGACATGTCTGTTCGTCTTTCTGTCTCTAGCTGTTGTAAACATTCTCCTGGTCGTAAAATTTGAGATACCGAGCCCAAATTTGTCAGAATCATTGGACTTTCTTGCACGCAGGTTGGGTCAAATCGAAGAAAGAACACGGCCACAGTGCAATGTAAACTGAGAACACCTAATTTTTTTAAGCAGCATTTGGTAGTTTTTTACTCATCATCCGGTAACTGCATAACATAGAAATCTGAAATTTCGCACAAGTAGGGAAACTATTGGTCTACAATGGCTGCACAAAAATCATGCCAATAGGGTACGCCTACGCGAAATTATACAATAACAAACTTTCATTTTTTTATATTTACAGTTTCATTTTACTCCTAAAAAACTGAATCAGATCCTGAATCGTAATATAATGATGTATTGATGATGGGTATCCAAGATTAGGCCCAAATACAATTTTCTTAATTGTTTTAATTAAGTATATTAAATATGGTCTAGATACATAAAGCATACAAAAACGTTTCGCACTTAATGAAAACTATAGTTGTTGTTTTTACACAAAAGTGGCGTCGTACCTTGGATTCTTTAAAAAATCACGATTTGTAAGACTAAACTATATTGCATCGCAAAAATATGATAATAATATTGATAACAATAATCTAAAACGAATAACAACATTTGAGTTATATTTTCTTTCTCTGCTTAAACTTAAATAACAAAACAAAGGCCGCTAAATTACGTCGTTTATTTAAATAGCCCTTGAAATCCTTACAAACTACCTTTAAATACCTCTGTAAATATTTTGAAAATGACGATGTCGACACTAAGAACAAAAAGCAAATGCTTCACTTTCGATATGTATAGTCTATTTGTGGAATATCCTGCTTGAAAAATAGCGAGGAATTGCACCCCAGATATAAACTAACGACTTAGAGCATGGCATTGTTATTGACCAAAACGAAACAGTTATAATGGAATCTTCTAGTGTATCCGTAACGTAGTCAGCTGTTTCAGTTTTTTGTCGTGACATTTTTCACTTTTCTTTAATCAAAAAAGGCAACCTGGAGGTTAATTGCGCATCTAATATATAATGCATAATAGTTTGGTATTATCTATGATCGACGTGATTATACTTTACTACGTTATTATTTTATTTTCGCCAATACTGTGCTAATTTATGTATTTGTTCGACCAATGCTGGCATTACGGCTGTTATCGATATATCTAATAAACCTTGTAAATGTTGAACAGCTTCCTCATCGGTTAAACCTAATTGCAAATTTTCTTCCACTTTTCTCACAGCTTTATCAGGTTCGAGAGCTATATCAGGGACCGACGCATCCACCATTAATGAGAATAAATTCAACATGACATTGGCATGACGTCTTAAATGTAAATAAGCGGTATAACATTGCTTACGAAATTCATGATGATGTTCTGACGAAACACCGCCCATTGCCTCAACCATTTCTTTACTTAATTTCATAGGTGGTGGCATTGGTTTCGGATCTCTACCCAATATATAACCGAAATCAATATGAAATAATTTACCACTTGTTGTTAATAATAAATTATCTAAATGGCGATCTCCAACACCTATAAATATGTAGACAAAGAGAAGAAAAACTATGAATAGCACAAACAAAATGCACATTCGATCGAATCAAACCGGCTGATTGCTTATTATGTAGAACAAGAAGAAAATTTCGATGTCATATATAGTCCACATTTTCCATAGTTATTGCACAGTACACAAAATTAGACTTTTATTTGAATGCTTTAAGGAGTATTCCAACAAAATCTTCTACAATTATTCAAAATTCCTGGGGAGTATTTTTTATTTGATTCCACACCTGACATTTTAATTTTGACGTTTTTTCTTGCTTTTTAAACAAATCAATATGGGAGAAGTAGACTGTGAAAGTGACATAATTTATCCATTTCTATAAATCTTGTACTAACTTTGTTTACACTGAATGTAATCTACTTGATTTACGAAAGAAATACACTTGTACTTCTAATGATGAGAACTATATGAGGACTTAACCCTAAAAAATAACTAATTAAGCGGAAAAATGGAAATCCGTACCGTACATTAAAAGGTCTACTATACTAAATATCTAAAATTAAAGAAAGTAATAATTACAGATTTAGTGTTTAATACTAGAAAATTTAACGCTAACACTAAAGTTATCTGCATTTGCAATTTATATTAGATTGGATTTGAAATTAGTGCGTTTAATTCGAAACATATTGCAAAGCTTTAGACGTACGCTTCTTGAAACTATAAGGCGTTATTTCTCAATACATGTAAGGCTACTTAGATTTTTTCTGAAATCCAATACTAATTGGTGGTGTACACAAACCTAATAAATACGTGATAACACAGTAACCAGCGCAACTTTTTATATATGTATCCATTATCTCGGGCAATATACCATATGGGGCTCCTTCGCACGGATTGTGCTTTCGAAAGAAATTATGTATGCTACCTTCTCGAGCTAATACATCTGCAACCGTGTATGAGTCAATATATTGCACGAAGCCATGTTTTGAACTTGTTGCAAGTACTTTATATGGCGTCAATTTTAGATCCAAATTTTCACATCTTAATAATTTATCCATTAATGTTATCATTTGTAATATTAATTCATCCTGTCTTAAATCGTCGCCATGTTTAAATATCGCCACATACTCCTCACCTTCAGTGGTGGTAACAAAAGCTAATCTAAAAGTAAAGTAAAAGTTCACTTTAAAAACAAGCTCGTGAAATTAAATAATACTAATTTTTATCATTTTAAACGCTACATTCACTAGGGAAGAAATGACGCAAACTCCACAGTGATTTTTTTATACCGAAACTACATGAGTACAGTCCGTTAATATTAATTACCAAGTCTCATCAGATTGAACGTAAATATTCAAATTTTTGAGATGTTTAAAAAAAATAGATCAAATTATTTTTCCAATTACCGTTCCCATAAAAAATTTTCTTGCATAAGAGTATGACAGTTTGACTGAAACGATGATGAATTTATTCTTTTTTTCTTGTATGATTTACCTTATTGTAAAAGATGAAATGATGTAGCATATTTGATTGTTCGCCCCAGTTGTCCTTAATGATTTACCTGTTTTTATAGCTACCACTTAGATATTGGGGGTATATTCACTTTGTCATTTATATTTGTAACACCTAGGAGGAAGCGTCAGAGACCCTATAAAGTATATGTATTCTTCATCAGCATCAAATTCTAAATCGATTTAGAAATGTCTGTCCGTCTATGTGTTTTTCTGTCGTAAACGATCTCCTGGCCGCAAAACTTGAGATATCGAGCTAAAATTTGGTAGAATTACTTGAAGTCTTGCACACAGGTTCGAATTGAAAATGGGCAAAATTGATTGAAGGACACGCCCACAGTGTAAATGATAGACACAAAAATCATGCAAATCAGGTATGTCTGCGCGAAATTATACAATACCAAACACTTATTTTTATATGTTTACAGTTTCAGAAAACTGAATTGGGTTTTGAATCGTAATAACATAATATATTGGTGGTAGATATCCAAGATTTGGCCCCAGCCAAATTTAATTTTCCTACTTGTTTATTTTACTTGTTGCTTACTTGGCTGGCATTAGAGCACTTTTGAAAAGTGAAGTTTTGCTTGGCAAAATTTTCGTTATGTGTAGTTCAGGATCCAATGGAAATGGAATAGGTTCAAATGATGTAAAATTAATTTTGAAGGTATCTGGTTCGTTTAATAATTTCTGAAATTTCTCCGTCTTCTTATTACGATTACCCGACTCTTTGGCAACCATTTTTACTAAACGCACCAATTCGTCAATAAAACGTTGCTGCTTCATTAGATTATTGTGTATCGATTGTAAATGACATTTACCTACAAAATTTGTGAGAATTCAATTTATTATTGCCTATTCAAGTAAAAATGGGCATATGCGACATATGTGCACGTAATGTTTACCTGTTTTTAAAATTCTTAAAAATATTTTCAACACCATATCGTACATTTGAAAGACGCGTTCATCTTGCTTACGTACCGCTGCATTATCTTCCACTTCAATTGTTAAGTACCAATATAAGTAATTTGCCAATGTTTCGTTGTTACATGCCCTATATATAAGGAATGAACATAAATTTTTTGTATTATCTCCAAATATATGAGCAACACCATGTGCTCCTGGATTTTTATTAGAATGTTGGTGCGTATTCGTCGTGGTAGTATTGATATTCGTATTAGTATTCATATCACTCATCAGCATATTTGATACACATGATGTTAATGAGCCCGTCGAATTTATACTTTCATCATTTTCTCGATCGGTAGCCAATGATGATGACGATGATCTCTTCAATGGCATTGTGCTAGAACGTTCTATCAATATAGATGGATTTATTGATATTGCCCGTTGTGTCAGTGTTGTGGTTGATGCTGATGCTGTTGTCATTAATGACACTGCATTACTGCTACTGTTACCAACAATACTACCAATAACGTTTCCGACACCAACATTCCTTAAACTAACATCTGAACATAAAGAACTTTGATCTAATAATGTAGAATTATCATCTAATGAACGCACTAATTCATGTTGGGGAAATAAGCGATTATGGATTTCAATAATTTCTACAATATTTTCATATTTTAACGCCTGCACCAGCTGCAATAGATACAGTAATAAATCTTCATCAGGCGCTTGAGCTAGGCGTCCAATAGCATAACGACGCACTTGTGGATGCTTAAAGGCTGGACTTAATAACTCTAAAGCATCTTCAACATCCATAGGCGCCCATTTACTCAACAACGACAGAGCTTGCTGCACTTCTGGCCTTGTACCCCAATTTATACATTTTAAAAATTTCGTCAAAGCTTTCTTGTGTGAACATAAATAGAAACGAAACTTCCATAGGAGATCTTGTTCTTCACTATTTAAAGTATATGTGGGTGGATAACGATATACAATTGTATGCAATTGATCACGAATACTAAAACAGCACAATAACCCATAAATAAAAGTATTAAATCTTCAATAGAACTCCAAAAGGAGCAGTAGTAGAAATACATACCTTGCTGTTGGTTTCGCATCACGATCTGATATGCGTGAACGTTCTGAACGTGCTAAACGATGATGCTTACGTTCTACTAAATTCTCTTGGCCAATTTCAGAATCTGGTACTGTAACCAATTTCGGTTTAGAAACAACTTTTATTTTCTCTTCGCCTTCCGGTTCAAAATACACAATGCAATACTGCAACAGCAATCATAACAATGACAATGACATTAAACGAAAGCAGCAGCAACAACAGCAATATAATTGTTCTTAAGGTTGTTGTTGTTGTTGTTGCTCTTAAATATCGTTAACTCTTACTTACACTAACATACTCTTCAACGGTAACGGTGGGAAATTCAATCATTAAATACATATAATCAGACATACGTTTCTCCCGTTCATTAATTAATTCAATTTCACGAAATGTCAAGCGATCTAACCAATCGATTTTCTGTATTTGACCATTACGATGTTTGTTTGTTAATTTACCCAAACGTAACATTTGCGTTTCAGTTGGTTCTTTACCTTTGCCGGGTGTTTTTGAAGGGTTACTGCCGTCACCTTCACAGCCCAACCAAACACGTAAATCACATAAGCCTTGGCGAAACATGCCATTCTTACCAAATAGCGATATAGCTGTTCCACCAATAACAGTTGTTTGGCCAGCACCGCAACAATCTAATATTGTTAAAACTAGCATCGCTGTACGTGGCAAATCTGAATATTGCAATGGCAATGTGACCCATTCATTCCAACTCCAACGTTTTGTAAATGCTTTATAGGCGGTGGTTATTGGAAAACAATATGGACGATTCTTATTATAAATTTGCAGGCGAACTTGAAAAGCTGGATATTCTTCCGAATATAAACCAGAAAAACGCAACATCGGCTGTTCCAATAACTTCTCAAAATCTAATTGACGTTTTTTACCTTCCAATGTGCCACTAAAAGAAACAAAAGCAAATGAAAATTAGGAAAAAACAAACAACTCAGTATAAAAATCAAAAACATATCGCAAAATAAACATTAAGTCGATGCGATAACACTTAACAAGTAAATAAAATGATAAAAAAAGATAATGACATAATTAATAGATTCTATGTACACTTTAATTCGGAGCAATTCATGCATTGATGAACTATATATGTAACGAAAATGATCATCTGGCTGATCCATGTTCTGCGATTTTCTGCACTCAGCTTTAGCTTTTCGCCAACGAAACTTGTATTTATGTTTTTATGCAATTGGTTTTATTTATGGTTTATTTTTTTATACTTTTCTTAATTCTCCAGCAAAATTTAAAAATGTGTTTATACCCTATATAAGAATTCTTTTGTTTCAAGCTCAAATTTCTAAAAAAAGCAAAACAAAGCATTTTAACTAGATATGTGAAGTTATCAACTAGCTTTATCAACTTATATTTAAAGAGAGAAGTTCTGAGAATCAGAGAGAAAGACACAGAAACGTAAAAAGATGTCTTTTTTTGCGATATTTTAAACGCTATATTTGTAAACACTTTATAAATTCTTTAGTTATAAATAAAGAAAAATACAATTTAATAAAAAAAATTTTGGAATTATTTTATTTCAATATTTCGTCGGGCGGCATTTATATATGTAATATTAAGTTTACGTGTACATCCAATTTCATATAAATACTAAACAATAACAAAAATAAAATAAACAAGCACAAATATGTTTTTTTTACCAACTTATTGTTTCAGAGAGAAATTCTGGGAAAGAGAGAATAACAGAAAAATTTAAACAAACAAAGTGTTTTTTTGCTATATTTTAAACAATATTTTTGTAAGCAAATTATTTCTTATAAATAAAGAAAATTACAAATAACTAAAACATAGAACTTCTAGAACCTTTTTATTTCAATATTTTATTAATTAAGGCAATGTGTAATATTAAGTTAGCATTACATTGCATATAAATACCAAGCTATACCAAGAAAAATTAACCAAGCTTACTTGCGCTTGTTTTCTTTGCAATAACAATTGAATTAAAAAATGTGATTAAATAAATTTCATTTGATAAATAACTTTTTAAAATGTTTTTCACCGATTCAATTCTTATTTGTTCAATTGTTATTTTGGTGCCATAAGTAAATGCTGTTCACTGTCATTGTCAGCATTGTTATGTGCACCATATGATGCATTTTTAAATTGATATGTGGCACCTTTTTTCATATAGGCAACTTATTAACAGAGTGCAATAAAATGTAATAGAGAGTAGTAGAACATGAACAAACAATGATACATTTAGAATATTTTTGAATATATTTATAATCAATTTTATATATTTAAGTAAATTAATTTACCTACAACAACACTTACATTAAATTCTGTTGTTCTTTATTTATAAATAATATTTTGCTTACAAATACAGCGTTTAAGGAAAAGCAAGAAAAGGGCTCCCTCTCTTTTTCTTAAAATTTCTCTCTTTAAAAATAAGTTGATAAAGCTGGTTGATAATTTCACCAAGAGTTTGAAAATAATCGTAATAATAAGAGACACAATTCACAAATTGCTTTTTTTTTGTTAAAATAGGAAGGCATGTCGGAAAATAGCTCCAAGGATGCAGTATTAAAAACAGCAATGACATATATATGTGGCGGTAAGAGAATACTATTACTTAAAAAAATTTAACCAAGAACTTTCTTACAGGAAGTGTATACATTATGTTTAGTGTATATATATTTATGGAAAGGCTGTCTTCAAAGACACCACACTGATAGTCAGAGACATTTTATAAAGTGTTTACAATTGCAGGAAATTAAGTTAGTAAGTTAGACGGAAAGCATTAAATGTTCTTATAAATAAGATCTATATATACAATAAAAACGTTTCAAACACACGACTCTAAGAATATCGTGGTTTTCTAAAGCAATAATAATTCTAGCATTTTGCGTTTACACGTTACTTGTAAATTATAAATGATCGACAATTGAAAATTTTCAATATGAAAAATATCCAATCTATTCCAAAGTGAACACAAACCCAAGCTAAGCATGCCTAAAATTCCAAATTATTAAATTTTTATTCGCTTCGCTTTTTTATAAATTTTGGTATTGTATCGTTCGTGCGTTTTATAAATTGTCCATGCTTATCATATAATAGAATCTGGATGGTGGCTCTCTAAGATTTAACCCTAAGCAAATATAATAATTTTTTGTGTGGCATTTTTTTACGTTTTTTCTTTTGAATAATGCATTTAGAATGTCATCACGAGAATGAGATGCGTCCACGAGATCCAATACGTTGTCGTGAATGTGGTTACCGAATAATGTATAAAAAACGTACCAAGCGGTTGGTCGTGTTTGATGCCCGTTAAAATGGAGTCATAGAAAAATGAATATTTAGAATAGTATACAATTAACTTTGTTACTTTGTTTGCTTACAACAAAATTGTTAGCGAAATAAAGCACATTTTGTAATAGAAGTGATCTTGTTTCAATTATCATGATTGTCCTTATCATTGGCTTTATTATTATTATTGTAATTATCACTATAGTTTTTATCTCTTCTAATTTTCTGTTTTTTTTAGTATTGTGGTATTGTTTTTGGTGTTGCCTTTATTTGTTTGAGACATTGTATAATATTTGAGTTAATTTGAAATCCTTTTTCAGAATAAAATATAAAGGCTTATGCCATACTTGTTCGTTCTTGGTGCGTTTCTTTGTATGAGTCGTTTTTTGTGCCTTTTTTTTAGAGAATAAAAATGGGTTCACTTTTCATTAGCGGCATAGTTTGTAAAAGGATTTATATTTCATATGGTCATTTTTATAATTTATAATACATATTAGACAATCAATTTATTTATGCCTTTTGTTTTGTTTTATTTTCTATAATAGAAAAACTACGTGGTGCCGCATTCTATAACAATAAAAATAGCAAAAATTTTTAGGAGTAAACGTTGTTGCCCGTTGGGATATTTTAGTGAAATTTGGTGTATAAGTGTGTTTTGGCCCAGAGAAGAACCCTATTGAAAATGGTTAAAATCAGACTATTTCTACGAGAATGCCCCATATAACGCGTTTACTATATAATGTTGTTATATGGAAAATAATTACAATTTTATATATATTTTAGCGTAAAGTAACGCTAAATTGCCCTTTAACATGGAAAGTACATGTACCAAAATGATCCAGACCGGTTTATTTTTACGACCACTTTCCATATAATGCCTGCTTCGAAATAAGTTTTTATATGGGTAAAAGATTCAATATTAAATGTATTTTAGCGAAAATTGGTACCACCTTGAGTTTTAACAGATTTATTCCAGATAGGTTCATTTTTTGAACGTCTTACCATATATCGAGGTCCTTAAATAATTAAGAAATTACAATTTATTTCAATGTTATTGGCTTGTAATTATCCTTTTTGATTTTAATCACTTTAAGCAAATTGGTGTAGCATATTTAAAAGTTGGCACGGACCGACTGTAAAGTTGTTGTTTTTATTAACAACAAGAAAATTGGAAAATATCAAGGCCAAGAAAATAGAGAGAATAGAGAAAAGTCTTAATCTATTAAATTGATTCTCTTAAACATAAAGTGAAACTACAATCAATCAATCAACAGAAATTTGTTCAGGAATTCTAAAGAGGTTGGGAATACACTCACTTTACCATTATGCTTGTATACTTAGATGGAAGCATTGAAGACCCTATAAAGTATATATATTCTTGATCAGCATCAAATTCTGAATCGACTTAGACTTGTTTGTCCGTCTATCTATTCCTGTGTCTGGATGTTGTAAACATTCTTCTAGTTGTAAACTTTGAGACATAGAGCTCAAGATTGGTAGAATCACTTAAAGTTCTTGA
The DNA here is from genome assembly GCA_023089585.1 of Melophagus ovinus. Taxonomy (NCBI): domain Eukaryota; kingdom Metazoa; phylum Arthropoda; class Insecta; order Diptera; family Hippoboscidae; genus Melophagus; species Melophagus ovinus. Next base: position 167,703 of record JAKKIB010000197.1, read on the forward strand.
AAATGAACAAAATCGGTCAAAGGATACGCCCACAGTGTAACATAAATTAAGAACACTTCTTTTTTTTAAGCTACTTGTGGTAGTTTTTTGCTTATCGTCTGCAAACTGCAAAAGATAGAAAGCTGTCTACAATGTCTGTCCAAAAATCGTGCAAATCGGTTACGCCTACACGAAATTATGCAATATAAGATTTTCATTTTAAAGACCCATATGTTTCGATGCGTTTGTTCACGTCCCTTGTAAGACCAATACTCGAGTACTCTGTTGTTGTGTGGATTCCGATTTATAACTGCTATATTGACCACATTGAAGCCGTACAAAAAAACTTTCTTACATTTGCGCTACGGGGTTTAGGATGGGGTATTAACCAACCCTTGCCTCCATATGAAAGTCGTAAAGCTACTCAGTTTGCCCATTATGTCTAAACGTCGTGAAATGTTGTCTATTATATTTATGGTAAAATTGATACAAGGCGATATTTTCTCGCCGACATTGCTGCAGGACATTTCATTTCATATTCCTGCAAGATTTTCTAGGCATTATGTACCTATAAAGCTGCCACAATGTCGTGCCAACTGCCAACTTTATAATCCTTTCCGTGTATTGTGTAAGTTACACAATGACTATTTTCATTTGTTCGACTCGTCTATTAACTCGTTAAATTATATCAAGTATGTTGTGCTACACCAATATTTGCCAGATTATATCATTTGTAAATATGCATATTTTTGAAAGCGTGTTTCTCATTTCTGTGATCACCCTCTTAATAATGTGCGTATACTTCCTGAGCTTTCATTAGCTTAGTCGGTCTATGAAGGTTCATATTTTGTACCACTATTTGCCACATATAGCTTATTGATATATTTTTTTCAATCAATATTTTTGGTTGTGTTTGTTGTTGTTGTTGTTTTTTTTTGGTTTTGTTACTATTGTTGTATTTTTCTCCCTATTAGTTGTTTAAGGTTATTATGTAACTAATGAATATAAATAAATAAATAAATAAAAGGTATCTGGATGGTGAGTATGCAAGATTTGACTTCAGCCAAATATAATTTTCTTATTGTTTTTCTTCTTTTTGTGTTTTCTCTTACGATAATATATTTCGCCCTTTCACTTATATGGATTAATTTAAAAACTTATTTTCTTAGTTTTTAGTTTTTCTTTACAAAAAAAGGAAGTAGTAGTAATAAGAATATTATTCCGGGTATTGTAATTATTTTTTATTATTATTGTTGTTTTAATTATCTTTTTCATATCTTAGTGAAATATCCTTACGTAGTTTATGGCCACGATATGATGCTTGAATTTTGGTAGCCGCTTTATGTAATTTCGGATCATTAAAATCAATATCCAATTCTTCAGCACCACCATCATTATCATCACCATCACCCTCATTATCATATTTGTGGATTACCTTACGTGTTAAATGGCCACGAAATGTTGCTTGAATCTTTCGAGCAGCGTTATATAATTCTGTAAAAAATGGAAATCTTTTGTAAGAAAAAAGGTATTACAAAAAAATGTCTTCAGATCATATCGGATCTGATGAAATATGTTATTTGTGCACTAAAATAGACGGAAAATTGTGAACACCGCTGAATGCTTAAATCATTGAATTGATTGAAGCATATCTGTCCGTTTGTCTGTCTGCCCATCCGCCTTTTATCAAGGCTGCAAGTCGAATTATTCGAGATATTTAGGTGGATTTTGGTACACATAAGAAACGTGTTTATTAAATTTTGTCCAAATTGGTCCATTTTTATGACCCCACTTCATATAATGCTTCAACAAAAAATTATTATGTTGAAAAAAGTTACAATTTTAAATATATTTCAGCGAAAATTGAAACTTTATAGTTTGTGGACATGAGAAACATGTGTACCAAATTTGGTCCCGATCGGTCCAGTTTTACCATCGCCTCCTCATATAACAGACTTTTCAAGTTATTTGAAAATTGATAATTTTTTACTCTCTTTACTTGTAATTCTTAATCGCCGGTGCCAATGATCTATAAGGTTTTTTTTTGTTCTTGTACGATAGATATTTATATAAATTCACATACATATATACGAAAAATTACGCGTTAAAAATGCTGCAAAAAAGCTTTAAAAAATTTTTCACTTTCTTGCCATCTTTAAAAATCTTCATATAAGTTTTTCTTCTGTGTAAGTTGCCTTCAGTCAAAAAATGTGTATCATACGTAAAAATACCGTAAAATTCTTTCTTGTTTAGTCTATTTGTTACATCAAAACAATTTTCACATATTATTTGGCCTGCACTAATCTACAACAGATACAATTGTAACAGTTTAAGGGTTCAACGATTTAAGAAGAGTGAGCAACAAAAAATGTTTACTTATACAAAATATACTTTTTTAGAGTTTAAGTAATTGTGGGCATGTTAAATTGAGCTACTTGACTTATTTGTAATAATTGCTTATATTCCAAATTGATGATAAGATTGAGTAAGAATCTCATATTAATTAAAAATATGTCCCAGTCAGTAAGATCTCAGAAATATTCTTTTAAAAGTTACATATATATATATATATATATATATATATATATATATATATATATATATATATATATATATACATATAGATCTAGGCATTTGAATAGTAGACAGAAAAATCTAAACAAATTGAAAGTTATACTAATTTACGCTGAATTTTTGTAGGTTTCCTGATCCCCTATGTGAACCAAAAACCGGTTTTAAAGTTACATTAAAACTTTTAAGTTTTTATAACAAAACAACCAAGAAGATTTTATTAGAGATAATTTAAATAGAACGGACTAGTCAGTCTAAATTTTTCAGTTTAGAAAATATACACGCAAGAATACTAATTTGCACAGAATTTTTTCAACACAAATTTCACATCAAAAATGTTTCCATAAATGCTGTTTTTTTTATCTCTCTCAGAATCTATTTTTATTTGTCGAATAGATGTGAAAAGGTTCAGAAGTAAAATATGTGTTTTTGTTTGTTTGTTTTTTCTTGTGGTTTGTAATAGAAGCTACCATCAAAATAGCCAATAATTAATATGCCAATAAATGCTACAAGGGCTTTTGCATAAGTACACACGCACTTAAACACAGAGAATGAATCGTTTATTCGCATTGTTGTTCCACCGTCCTGATTTATATCAACGGAAGTTATCTAAAAGCATATACCCAAAAACCCCGCCAAAAAAAAATTAAAACAAATTATAATTTTTATACACGTAACAAGAAAAACCGTTACAATCGGTCAGATTTGATATCCTTTTTATAAAATTTTTCCCTCTTTCCGGGGATTCAAAGTGGAAAAAAGAGTGTACATTAAATGGCAAGTGTTTTAAAATGGGGACGCGTTTAATTAAAAAATTTCGCATGTAGCGTAAAAAGAGAACGACTATTGGCAAGACAAATATAAAAGACGAATTTTCATTTTATTATTGTCACTTATGTACACTCACGTGCTAAGGCGCACTTCATTTATCATACATTTATCATTACGTTGCATCGCTATGTTGCCGCGAAATATTGATTGATTTACATCAATTAAACACTTTTCATTTTCAATACTTTTTTACATTACAAGCTTAATTTTTTCTCCTTAATTCTATCACAGTATCATATCAATACATACTTTGTCCTCTAGAACAATCAGATGTAACGTAATATAGAAATTTATGTTTCCCAAGTTATAGATAAAATGTACCTCTCCTTACTGTTTATCAATTAATTTATCTACTAGTTTTCTTAAATAAAACGATTTCACATGATCATTTGATCAGCCACAGTGTCTATGGAAGTAGTTTCGATTATACTACGAATATTACTTGTTCCGGTTTTAAAACAAAAGTTCTCACATTGGGCTTTGATAGAATAATCCGTCTGAATTACAAAAGCATCTGGACTCTGGATCGATTGTAGTGTTGAAGCCACATGACAAGTGTAAAATATAAAAATTCAATTCCTTTTGTAAGCCATGATAACTAAATATTTTAACTTTTCATTTCATTTCCTCTCCATTGATTTCCCTTTCTCTTCTTTTATTTCCTGTCCTTTGTTTGCATTCCCTTCCTCTCGTTTCATATATATTTTACTTCATTTCCTTTCTTTTACTTTAATTTCTCTTCCTTTTATTCCATTTGCTTTTCTTTTGCTTCCTTTTGATTCTCCATATGTAATTTAATAATAGTGCCATCAGTTCACATATCGAATACAAATCGAGACTTTAATTATTTTTAATATATGATCTGAATGTTTATTTGAGATGGATATTATTTACAATTATTGCATTTCTAGTAATACGATCACTAGTAGTTCTGTAAAAAGGGTATAATAACAAAATAGTATAATAACAAAAAAAAAAAAAAAAGAAAACAGGTGCAAGAATAAGGCAAATACTTTTTAAACTTTTTTCAGTTCTTTCTCTTTCGCTTAGTGGATATTTGTTATTGATATGGACATTTGACTTTCTGAAAAACCTTCCAAATAACCGAAATAAAGGGAAAATCCCCACAAAAAAGGATTTAATTTGAAATATAATAAAAACAATACCGTTTTTTTATACATAATTCTCTTGATAGTTTTTTTTTCTGCATTTTCATTTCAAACTGTTACAAAACTTCTACATAAGTTGACAAGAACAAAAAATGACAATAATATCTAAACATTCTAATTTCTAAACATTTTCTATTTTTAAATTAACAAATATTTCAAAGTAAAACAAAGCTGCTACACCACTCCTCCCTTAGGAAAACCTATGTTTAGTAAGTTAAAAGTGACGCCTTTGTTTTTGCGTGTTGTATTTGTGTTTGGTATATCTTGCCTTTGTTGTTGTGTAGTGTGACTTTCGATAATGGCCGGTTTTAGAAGGTCCATGGGGTATGACTTGTTTATTCCATTTATGTCTAAATTGAATACTTTGTTATCCCTGTCGGCAACTTTGTACGGTCTCTAGTATGGTTGCTGTAAATTTTTAGTATTAATGCAGCGGAGAAAAAGGAACTTACAATCTTTTAGCTGTTTGGGAATAAATATGGCAGTATATTTGTTTTTGTTATAATTAATAGCGTTCTTTAAAACTATTTAATACTTCGGAATCGTATTCTTTGGAATTGGTTACTATAAGCTCGCCGGGAAGTCGCAAGCTTTGTCCGTATACTATTTCGGCGGGTGTTGCTGAAATATCTTTTTTATAGGTGGGGAGCTCGCCGAACCATTTTATCGAGTCATTCTTAGCCATAATGGTCGCCTTGAGCTGTCTGCGGAATCGTTCTGTCATCCTGTTTGCTCGCGGATGGTAAGGTGAAGTGCTATTTTTATGGCTGCCTACTAAAGATGTTAATATGGAGAACAATTTTGACGTAAATTGTGTCCTCTGATCGGTTGTAATTTTTAAAGGTACTTCGTGTTATGTAAACACGAGTTAAAGCCACTATCGTACTATCTCACTACTTATATCTTTTAAATAGTAAGCTTCTGGCGAGCGTGAAAACCGATCGATAATAGTTAGCGATTGCCTTTTGATAGAGGTAACGGATCGACTAAATCTGTATGAATATGTTCAAACCGGCCGTTGGGTATTGGTATCGGTATTGGAAAATCCGGAGATTTAGATTTCTGACATTGTATAAATTGACTAGACCAAATATTGAGTTCCTTCTCATATTTGGCCAATAATACCTTGTTGCAACAAGACGACGCGTTGCCTTTGTGCCTGGATGTGATATGTTATACAATTTCTCAAAAATGATTTTTCGTTACGCATTTATGGTCTAGGGGAATTACCTGAAATTTCGCAAGCAATAATTAAATTTAAAATAATGAAATCATTTTACAGGACCTGAAACTGAATTATCAAAATTCCAGAAGAGCGCATATTAATAGATGAAATTCCTGCTAAATGAAGATAGCCAAATGAACTGATGCTCCTCTATGAGCAATTATAAATGAGAGAGGGGGATAAATAGTTTAACCTGTCCCAACTCCATATTCCGTTAATGCACTTATGAGTAGTAAAGTTAAAGCAGGAGGTAGTAATCAAAATCTTATATTATTAATTCGTGGAAAGGTTATATCTGGGGCTCCTAGTATTAGGCATACTAGTAAATTTCCAAATCCACCAATAACTGTAGGTATTACTATAAAAAAGATTATAATAAATGCATGAGCAGGAACAATTACATTATGAATTTGATCATTTCTAATTATGGATCCAGGATGCTCTAATTCAGATCAAATTAAAATTCTTAATGATGTTCCAATTATTCCTGATCTTTCTCCAAAAATAAAATATAATGTGCCAATATCTTTATAATTAGTAGAAAATAATCATTGTTTCGATTAAATGGCTGAATATAGGCAATAGATTGTAAATTTATCTATAAAAATGAATTCTTTCTAATCATAATTTAATAGCTTTATAGTCAATAAATGATATTAGACTGCAATTCTAAAGAAGTATTTAGTACTAAGGCTTAAAAGATATTATTATATTTACAACTTTGAAGGCTATTAATTTTATTAATTTAAAACCTTAATTTCAAAGCTGTAAAAAGAAATATATAGAGGAAATTAAAAATAATCCATTTAATGAAATTATTGAAAGAATTGATAAAAATTTTCAATATTTACTATAAAAAGAAAATTTAATTCAGTTAATTTCATAACAATTTAATAAAAACAAATTCGAATATAATAAAATAATGTTGTTATTATTAAAATTAATACTAATATAGTTTGTTTACTTATTAGTATTTCTTGAGTAGTTAATCATTTAGGAATAAATCCTAAAAAAAGAGGTAATCCTCCTAAGGGTAATAAATTTAAAAAATAAAAATTTTTATTAATTTTGAATTGAAAATTATAAATGTTAATTGATTAATATAAGAAATTTTGAATACACTAAATATTATCATAATAAAATTTAATAATGAATAAATTAAAAAATATAAAATTCAAATAGTATTATTATTTATGATTCATATTAATATTCATCTTAAATGGTTAATTGATGAGTAAGCTATTAATTTTCGAATATATACTTGTTTTAATCCATCTAGAGAACCAATTATGGAAGATAACATGATTGAGATTAGTATAATATTTTCAAAATTAAAACGAAAAATTACTGTTAAAGGAGCAAATTTTTGTCAAGTTATTAAAATTATAGAATTAAATCGTGATAAACCTTCTATAATTGTAGGAAATCAAAAATGAAAAGGAGCCGATTCTATTTTTATTAATAAAGATAAAATAATTATTAATTTACAATAATAATAATTTATTTTTAAATATATTGAAATTATAGAGAATAATAAAACCGTAGAAGCTAAAGCTTAAATTAAGTAATATTTTAATGAACCTTTAGTAGATATTAATTTTATTCTCTTATTACGGAGATAAAGAAATAATAAATTAATTTTTAATCCTATTCATGTTTTTAATCAAAAATTACCTGATACAGAAATTATTTATCCTAATATTAAAGTAAAAAGAAATATAATTTTTGATGAATTCTTAAAAATTAAAAAGAAAAGGATTAAACCTTTATAAGTGGGGTATGAACCCAAAAGCTTAATTAGCTTATCTTTTTATATTTTAGCGGAAGATGTACAAAGGTTTTTGATACTTTTAGAAATTGTTTAATTCTATTAGATATAATGAATGTAATATTTTACATAATTTACCCTATCAAGGCAACTCTTTAATCAGGCAATTCATTTACTATATATAAGAATTTTTATAAATGATTTTTAAAAATATTTTAAATTACTTCTTTATATTTATTTAAAATTTATTTCAAATAAATATTTTACAAATTATAAAATTGTTTTATTTATTTATATTTATATTTTACCTATATTATTACTTTAATATTTAAATGAAAATTTTTAAATATGGTGTTTATAAAATTTTTAAATTATATTTAATTATTATTATATATATATTATATATAATTATTATATATAATTATTTATAAATATTTCAATTAATTATTTAAAAAATAATAAAATTAGTTTATTTATTATTATTATTTTATTTATTTATATTATATATATGTATATATCACTATATTTAATTCACTAAATAATGAATAATTACTATTTATATTTTATTTAAGTAAAATATTACTAGATTAATTTAGTTGAAATTTTATATTTTAAATTTAAATAATAAAATTAATTTATTTATTATTTTTAAAGCAATATTTTAAATTTATAATTAAAAGAAAAATGAAACAATGTGTGTGTATATATTAATTTTAATAACAAATTAATAATTAATAGTTATTGTTGGTGGTAATAAATATATTTATTATTATTATTGTTATATATATATATATATAAAATTTATTGTAATTAAAATAAATTTCTTTAATAATTATATATATATATATATCATATTAAAGTTTATTATTAGGGGAAATAATTATATATATATATATATATATATATATATATATATATATATATATATATATGAATATTTTTTTTTATTAAATACAAAGTTTCTTTATATTTATATTTTATTAGTTTATATTGGATATGAAGTAATAATAAGCATTAATTAAAGGTGTGTTTTATGTTTTATTTAATTACTAATATTAATTTAATTATTAATCTATAATTATAAAATTTGTACCAACAATCGCAGTTAAACGTATTAATAATAAGTAAATTATTTTAGTTAAAGTTAAATGTTAATTATTTTTTAAAATTAAATTTATTAGGTGAAATTATTAATTTAAATTATTAAAAATGATATTAAATTGACGCTTAAAAAATTAAAAAATAAACTTGGATAAAATACCCTATTATTTTAATTTAAATTAATTACTAAGGAAGTAATAGTTAACTTATTGAAACCTAAAAAATTTGGCGGTATTTTAATCTATACAGAAGAGCCTGTTGATCCACGTTGGACCTTACTTAAATTTCTATTCAATTTATATATCGTTGTTATTTAAAAATTTTATAAGAAATATAATTTTTATAAATTTATATTATAAAAATATATCAAATCAAGGTGTAGTTTACGTTTAAGTAGTAATGAGTTACAATAAAATTATTTATATGAATATAAGTTCTAAATGTTTATTGAAAGTCGATTTGATAGTAAATTTATAAAGATTAATAATTTGATTTTAGCTCTAAAATATGTACACATCGCCTGTCATTCTTATTATTAAGGTAAGATAAGTCGTAACATAGTAAATGTACTGGAAAGTACATCTAAAATGCAATAATAAAAATAAGAATAATAATAATAATAATAATAATAATAATAATAATAATAATAATAATAATAATAATAATAATTATTATTATTATTATTATTATTATTATTATTATTACTATTATTATTATTATTATTATCATTATTATTGTTTTTATAAATTCAATTGGCTTATACACAAGTGTTACCTAGATTTTATAATATTTACTTATTAATTGCAATTTGTTTTGTCTACTTAACAAAAAGAAATCCATAAAAAAATATTTTCACAAAAATAAAAGATAATTGTATTTGTTTGTTAACGGGCTAATATATTATTATATTAATAATATATTTTATTATATTATATTATATTTAATTATGTTTAGCGTAACAATGTTTTGGTAACAAATACAGGCACATACAATATGGACGGGCATACTTGTTAATATGCCAATGTATATTTAATAATAATTAATTAATTGATTTAGTAAATTTAATAAATGAAATTCTTTATATTAGTAACACTAAATTAATTAAATACGTAATGTCAATTGAATATAATTGCATAATTAAAATTGGATAGGATAAATAAACCCGAAATTTAAAAAAATAATTAAATGGCATGTGATGAATTTGAAAAATCGGTTAGTATTATACGAACCTTTTTAAGAGAACGCTTTTTGGTGATTTGTTTCGCATTCTTCTTCGCATATTGAATAAAAAAATAATACTATTTGGGTTTTTGCAGTTCTGTTGTTGGAACTGAACAAAACCTTTCGGTAAAATGTTTGTATATTAGAAATATCTGCGTAGTTTGTACGTTAAAATATTTAAAACAACACTATAGATTTTTCAATTGGTTCTCTTTCAATCTCATTTATAAAATTTTATATAGATTATGCAAATTATGTTACGAAAAAATTTTCTACAAACTTCGTAAACATTTTACATGAATTCAGTAGAAAATTTTTCTTCTCCTCTTTTTTATCACTATCCTCCACATGTTTGGAATATATTCACTTTGTGATTATGCTTGTAACGCTTACCATTGGAGTATATATATTCTTGATCAGCACCAAATTCTGAATGACTGCCCGTCTGTCCGTCTGTCTATTGTAAACATTTTCCTGATCGCAAAATTTGAGATATTTGAGAGAATTATTAAAAGGTGTTGCGCGTAGGTTGGAATTGAATATGAGCCAAATTGGTTAAAAGACACGCCCACAGTGTAATATAAACTAAAAAGACCTCGTCTTGTTAAGCAAATTTTTGTAGTTTTGGGATTTAAATTGGGCAAAATCGATCAAAGGACATGCTCACAGTGCAACGTAAATTAAGCAATGTTTGGTGATTTTTTACGCATTACTTACAACCTGTAAAATAAGCCAAAATTTGGCACTAGTAGAGAGGCTGTTTGTCTACAATATTTGTCCAAAAATCATGTAAATCGGCCACACCCACGCAGAATTACACAGTACTAAATATTCACTTCTCTATCTACTATTGAAAACCTTAAACAGGCTCTGAATCGTAGTATTATGGTGTTTGAGTTGTGGGTATCCAAATTTTGGCACAACCAAATATAATTTTCTTACTTGTTTTCTATTAATATTTTTGTTAATTTTTTTTTTGTATTTATTTTCCGTTTATATTAAGTATGTGAATTCGAGAGAACAAAAACAGAAAATCAAAAGTACACGCATCGAATAAATAATAGTGCTATTGAAAATACTGCTCTTAGAAATTCACTGCAATGATTGAGCTGAAATTAAAGACGTTAGAAATTACACCAAACAAAAAAAAATCAAACGTACTTTACGTTGTAATATGTTTGGGCATTAAATGTCATTTGAAACAATATTAACTTCATCTATCATAATTTGAAAATAATGTTGTTTGATGATAAAGATTATAATAATAATGATGATATTATTTATGACGATGAATAATGATGACGATTATTATAGTGATAATGATATTATTACATATATATGTTCGTAAAGCAACATTGCCAGTATTACTTCTTACCTCTCTTCTTACAATCAAAATATATCCGAACATTCAGTCAGAATTCGCTTGCACAAGTTTAAAGCGTTACAAAACGCTTTAAACTTAGAAAAATAAAAAAATAATTAATAATGTTAGTTAAATTGCTATTTGTTAGTTTCAAATATAACACGTAAAGATTTAATGGTTGATCTAGGCTGATTTTTAAATACTCTAAATCACTTTTCTTAATATAATTAAAGAGTCCAGTAAGTGAATTTATCAAGAAAGTAAAAAACTATAAATGTTCAATTTGAAAATTTTATTATATGACAGGACGTCCAAAAAAGATAATTTTTTTTATACAAAGAAAAAAAAAGAAAAAATAAATCAATAGGAAAATTTTCGGAAAAAAATATCAGAGAAAAAGAATCAATATAAATATTTTCTGAAGTAAAAAAAAAAAAACTTGTCATCGTTACAATAGTAGGCTTTGGCTGTGAAAAAAAAATATATACATAAAATTTTTCATCATTATAAAAGTAGACTTTTGCTGTGAGAAAAAAAAGAAGGCAACCTGTGAATGAGTAATAGTTTCGTAAAAATACCGAATGAGAATGAGTAATATTTATTTCTAAAGTAACAACCACACGCATAGCGTACAAGTCGTGTCAGAGTATAACATAACTAGTTAAAAAACATACGTTACCGAATTCAAATCCCAATAAGTTAAACAATTTTTATGAAAACGAGGCTTACGACAACAAGTCCTAAACGAAAACTACAACCAGCAGACAACAGGTTATTTAGGTATTCGCAAGACTGCGGCGAAGGCCTGCAGAAATTACTACTGGCCAAGGTATGTACAGAGACATCAGAAAATATGTATTAACCTGCGAGTCCTGCAAAAGTACAAGACAAGTTAATTATGCCATGCCGGTGGAATGCTGACACAAATACTCGAGGTCCCCCCGTGAGCAATTGTACGCGCGGGTTTTGTAGGTCCCGTACCACGCTCAAAATATGGTCAAATACAATATTCGTCTTCGTAGATCAGTTCTCCAAGTGGGTCGAATTAACAACAACTACGCAAGACTACTTCAGCAGGTCTTGTAAAGGCTCTACGAGAAAAGGTTGTCTCTCAAGATATAGAGTTCCAAAAGTCTGGATATTCGATAATGGTAACCAATTCACCAGTGTAAGTTTAAAGACTACATCAAGGAGATTGGGGTTGAAACAATTGACAGCTCCATATACACCACAAGGGAACCCCATCGAACGCATGAATAGGATTACCAAAACCATGATTGCCCAATTCGTTGATCAGGATTACAGGAAATGGGACGAATATTTGCCAGAGATCCTATTTGTCGTGAACAACAGTGTTGCAAATTCAACGGGCCATACTCCTGTATATATCACACAAGAACGCGAACCAAGGCTGCCAAACACCCTGTTATGATAAAATAACCCAAAGCGCAGGAGCCCGACATGAAACAATCGTCCACAGGATACAAAACCTTCCTGATGCCTGAATAATAGGGAAGCAAAATATAAATCGGTCAGCTCGCGACCAAAGACGCCACTACAATCTTCGCAGATGCCTGTGGAAACCGAATATAGGAGATCTTTTCCTCGTGAAGTAACTCTCGATATCAAAAGCAATCAATAATTACGCCACCAAATTGGCACCCATATACGATGATCCATATCGCGTTACCGAACTTCCTTACAATATATAATCGCAGAAATTGTCAAAAACGGTCAACGCCTTACTGCCCACGTGCATGATTTAAAACTTTATACACGGCCTGATAACGCGGATAATACTATAGCAAAACAACAATAAGCCATAACTTCGTTTCCATATTTTAGGTCGTAAGTTAGAAAACAACAATAGCGTATATTCACACCGAGGTCAGGCATGCATAGGCAACGTAACACCTATAAATATGTACAAGTTTAGCGAGAGTAAAGAGAAGATACAATAGCCGCACGAGAAAACGAAGAACATGACTAACAATAGGAGAAAGAATAAGAGAGAGAAAGGAGCATCGCACTGGAGCACCCCGGAACGACAAGCTGCACCAGCAAAAAATATGTAAGAGAAAGGATTTCTTTACAACGTACGTGCAAGAACTTCCACCAATTTTGTCAAGTTTGAGGTTGATATGTCAAATTTTACGACCAGCCAGGCAGACATGTGTAAATCGATTCAGAATTTGACGTTAACCAAGAATATATAAACTTTGTAGGGTCTCCAAAGCTTCCTTTTACAAACAGTGTGACAAACACAATGACAAAGTGAATATACCCCCAACCTCTGGGTGGTGGGTATAATCAAGTACATTAATTACAAGACAAGAATGTAAAAAAGACTTTTAAATGATATTAAAAGCTCGTTATATCAGTAAGGGTGCAAAAAATTAACCGATCTAGCCTAGAATTGGTATTGTATTGCACTGCATTATTTATGTCAAGTTCCATAAAACCAGCGAAATTTTCTTTCAAATATATACAAAATTGTAACTTGTGTTCTCTGCAAAGATCTTCTCTCGATAATGCCTTTATTTGGGTTCACTGATCCAGTTTAAACCATTTTTAATAGGGTGCGCCTTTTATATTAAAACCTACAATATTCAATATGTGTTTTACGTGCATACCTGCCGTGACGGCTTAACTGCATGGTGCACAATTGTACAAATGAGCGCTAGCGTTGGTAAACACCTAACATGGTACATGTTACCGTCATGTTACTAGATTCCAATTTAAAGCCTGTATTGCACCTTATATACATGGCTTAATCTTTGGTATCTAGATTCGGAGCCTTCCTATTACTCCTTGGCTTAGTTTGGTTAGTTCAATAAGTCTACCCGGCCACCCATTTTATTCGGGAAATGGGACCCTGCACGACAACCATATATATGTTTGAATGGGCAACGTCCGCGATATGGACACCACAGCCCCCACGAAGCCAACCTCAATATCCGACCAAATTAAATCTTTGGTCGGATCTCGTGACTCATGATGTCCTCTGATGGCCGGCATCAGCAGCGACCATCTCATGAGCTACTCTTTGTTGAGCAGGTACTTCTCGGGACTGGTTACCCCCAAAACCAACTTTTGTACTGAATTCTATTAAAGAGTCCTAAAAATTGCGATGTGCATTTGAATAACAAGTATACATGTACTGACATTTGATAGACAAACGGCGAGACGGATAGGCAGGCTAAAATCAAATCAGGAATTGATTCTGAGTCGATTGATATAATAAAATGTGGATCTATCTTAACTCTGCACAAACCTAAATTACCCTGTACCACAATGTGTAAGGTCATAATAAAAGAACAAATATGACTGGGAGTTTAGCAAATTCTATATTCTTTATTGTGCGGCATCAGATTGTGGGAATAATCTAAGGCTGGTATCGCTGCGCATCGGATTTCTCCATATTGACGAAACAACCGCCTTATGCTTGTCATCAACATGGCTGCCAAGGAAAAGCATTTAGTTTTCTAAGGATGAACGTACCGGGCGTATAGCGTGAAGTATCACAATATAAAATAGAAAAGCAAATAAAAGAAATATAGTTATTCGAAGTAACTGGAAATGTTACTATTCTATTAAAACTTTATTGGTCTTAAAAAGAATATTCCAAAAAAAATCAAAATTAGCAACAAATAAAAAAAATGCATGAAAAACTATTAAATATACAATCTTTTATAGTCACGCAAACAGATAAATCTAAAAAAATGTTAACAGAGACGGATTCCAACTAAAGTACAGTAGAGCAAAAATTACAACAACAACAACAACAACAAGCTGAATTTTGTGCATTTTCATTCCCCACAGACATTCTAACTTTCCCTGCCTTATATAATTCATATTTCCATTAACTTGTGTTATACTGCATCCGCTAAAAGGTTTTCTTCCAGACTATTTTAAACTTTCACAGCGTAGTCGTCACGCTCTGCATGGCTATATTAAAAGCAAGTAAGAAAATTATATTTGGCTAGCCCTAAGTTTTGGATATCCTCCACTCAAATACTATAATATTACAAATTACAACCTGTTTCAGTTTCTTTAGAAGTAAATAAAAATCGTAAATATAAAAAAGTGAAAAGTTGAAATTATCAATTTTCGCGTAGGCGTAATTTTGGACAGACATTGTAAACCAATAGACTCCCTACTTGTACAAAATTTCAGACTTCTATCCTCTACAGTTTTTAGATGACGAGCAAAACACTACACTACAAAAAACTTCCACTTTGGGCGTGGACTTCGACTGATTTGGACCAATTTCAATCCCAACCTGCGTACAAGAACTTTGAATGTTTCTGCCAAATTTGAGCTCAATATCTCAGCAGAATGTCAACAACACACAGACAAATCAGAGACAGACCTGTCTAAATCTATTCAAAATTTGATATTGATTAAGAATTTATATACTTTATAGGGTTTCCGACGCTTCTTTTTGAGTGTTACAAACATAATGACTAATGACCACCAACCTCTGAGTGCTGGGCACAAAAAAGGGGAAAGGAAAGGAAGGAAAGGATGACTTCATTACATTTATCTTTCATTCTTTCCTCTTTTCTTTCCTTTCTTTTCCTTTTTGCTGCTTCTGAATATCTCAAGAGAACGTAACGTGATAAATTGTACGAGGCACATATATATGGTACAATGCTAATTGGAATATATATATATAAATTATTTATGTACATAAAAAAATGGTAAATGGTGGAGCAGACCAATATGAAAAGTAAACGTAATTGAATATTAAATGAAAGATATTTTTACTCAAAAAAAAACATACAGAAAGGATTTTACCAAATATTTTTTCTCATATTCTTATATACATTCTTTTATACAGAATACGGAGTACAATAAAATTATATAGAGTTCTTTTAAATCCAGAAAGACTTCTTGTAAGCATCTATATTTCTTTATAAATTTAAGTAGATTTGTTCATTTATCCATCTCCCCATATATCCATCTATAAACACTTTCTGTCAAACGACTAACCATTACTTCAATGAAGTTTGTTACTACAGATATTTATTGATCTAATGGTTAAACTTCAGTGAAAATTTACAACATCAAACTAATTACAACTTTTTATTGAAAAATAATACAAAAAACACCTTTATATGGGACAAATAGTAAATAATAATAGTAGTTTAGACCCGATCTTAAATATTCTACATCACTTTGTTTAATATGATTAAAGCCAAATAAATTTGTAATTTCTTAATTATTTAAAATGTTCGTTACATCAGAGAAGGTTCAAAAAGTAGATCAATTTGAACCAAATAATATAAATACTTTTTATTCAAAATACAAAACTACCAATTTTTGCTCAAATATATGCAAAGTTCATCTAACGAACTTTTTAAATCATTCGAAAATTTACAATTTTTAACTTTGTTGGCTTGTAATTCATGTCCTTGACTGTTTAATCACATTAGACGTAGTGGCCGCGAGTCGGCCGTAACTAATTATAACATTCCTACTTGTTATTCCTTACACCACTTGTGGTCCAAGGTATTATAAGTTTGTGCAGATGTTTATAACCCTCAATCAGAGTTGAGACAGATCCACCAAAAGGTGGATCACTGACTCAGAATAACTTTCTGCTTCGATTTATACCTCTCTAGTGTGTGCCTGTCTATCTGTCCGTTTAATGTCTGTCCATGTAAATTTGTTTTCGAGCCACAGGTCGCTTTTTTATACCCACCACCTAGAAGTTGAGGATATATTCACTTTGTTATTAAGCTTGTAACACCTAGAAGGAAGCGCCGAGATCCTCTAAAGTATATATATTCTTGATCAGCATCAAATTCTGCGTCGATTTAGACATACCTGCCCGTCTGTGTGTCTGTCTGTTGCAAACACTCTTCTGGTCGTAAAATTAAAGATATTGAGTTCAAATTTGGCAGAACCATTGAAATTTCTTGCACGCAGCTTGGGATTGAAATTGGGCTATATCAGTCGAAGCACGCACCGACAGTGCAACATAAACTGAGAACACTTAAATTTTTTAAAGAACTTTTTTGGTACTTTTTTGCTCATCATATGTAAAGTGCAAAATTTAGAAGACTGAAATTTTGCACAAGTAAGAAACCTATTGGTCTACAATGATGTCCCAAAAAGCACGTAATTTGGATACAATTATGAGAAGGCATACAATACCAAACTTTTATTTTTTTATATTTACTCAATTTAGTCTTAAAAAACTGAATCAGCTTCTGAATCATAATATCATGGTATATTGATGGTGGGTATCCAAAATTTGGCTCCAGCCAAACATAACTTTCTTACTTATTTAATATATTTTAATGAAATTTTTTACATAAGTATATTTTGGCCCAGAAGCGCACCTTATTGAAAATGGTTAAAATTGAGCCATTATTTCGACTACGCCGTTTATGACGCCTTTCTTAAAAAAAGTCGTTATATGGAAAAAAATTACACGTTTGAAAATATTTTACCGTAAAATGGACTTTGACACGGAAAATATGCGCATCACATTTGGTCCATCTGGGTCCATTTTTAAGACAACTATTCATATGACACCTTTTTCAAAAAAAAGTTATTATACGAAAAAAAACTTCAATTTTAAATAAAGTTTAGCGAAAGTAAGCACTGTCTTGTGATTTAATATACAGAATAAGTGTAGCAAATTTAATCCAGATCGATCTATTTTCTAAACCTAAATGAATATTTTAAATAATTGAGAAATCACTATGACTTTAATCACGTTGAGCAAAGTGGTGTAGTAAAGTTCTTACTTGCTTTTAGATAAACCAACCAACTTTCAAATGATACTTAACGAAGTTCGAATAAGCGTGTTTTATGATTTGCTTCCAATGTAGAATGCTACGTTGAATGTCCGTTGTTAGAATGCTTTATGAAATTGTGCAATCGCAATGAAAGTGTTCTCTGTTGAGATTCAGCATGTCATAATAAATATATAAAGAAGATCGCTATTTAAAGCAATTATTCAAAATCGTTGGCCATATTATAAAAATTACATTTGAGGGATATAACATAACATTTTTGTTTATAAACTATTTTGACATTATCAATTATCAATTTTTTTTGTTACACGGCCTTACGTAAATTGATTGAGTGTAGACATCAGTCATTTTTACCAAGAATCATTTTATGCTAAGAATCAAACAATGATTTATTTTAATAATGAGAACAATATAAAAAAAATTCCGGCACATAATGTCCTACATACATATTATGTTACTCATATATATGTGTGTGCATGAGTGCGTTTGTGGAAATGTGTACATGTACCTAGAATTATATAAATAGCTAAAAAAGTGAAAAAATTTATTGTGATTTCCATATGGTAGGATAACAAGGGAAAGACTGGGAGTGACAGAGAGATAGAGCGAGTTTGGCAAAATTACTTATATGTTACTCATACGCCCCATTACAATAATTTTATATATATGGGGCATCTTTATTAATGGCATTTTACATAGTAAAAATATATATATTACAACAACAACTATATTTCTGTTTTGATTATTTGTTACATTAGCAAATATGTTTTTCTGTTTACTAAAACACACAGTTTTGTTTGTAGAACAAACAAAAGAGTGCGAATATGAAAATCAATTTAGAAATCTATATTGTAAAAATTGGGTAAAATCAGTACTAGATAGCTTCAGTTGTGAGACTTCTACTTCACAATGGTTTCACAAAATTTTTACACAAAATAATAAATATTCTAAATTACTAGGATTTCTTTGTCTCTCTCCCTCTCTCTTTGACTCTTTTCTTCCTTATTTTTTCTGATTTTTTTCATTGGTTTTTTAAAATGTGCTGGTGTGTGTGTGCGTTTAAGTTGAGTTAATGGTTCAGCAAATTCACATTTAAATTCGATTATTTTAGAATCGGCAAATCAACTAATTTATGTAAGAATTAAATGGATGCATCGATATTGTAAATCTATCTCTCTCTTTCTAACTCTTTATTTCTACCTCTCTTACTATCTCCTCGACTCCCTCTAATTTTTTTCAATCTTTTTATTTGTCGAAAATTAGTATGATTATAATTATATGTAGAATTTCAGCAACAGTTTGTATTGGACTTACCTTCTTCTTTGCCCATTTTAAAATCATTATTTAGGTGCATTTTGAAGGCATCATAATTTATATGATCCCTATATGTTTGTTTATCATTATTATGATTCTTATGATGATTATTATGATCATTGTCATTATCGTGGACGATATGACCATTTATGGCCAATAGCAACGAACCATTCTCTTTAGCGGGCAAATTTTCGTGGCATATTTGTTGATGTTGTTGAGGCACCTGCCGTTGCTTTTGTTGTTGTTGTTGCTGTTGCTGTTGTTCTTCCGTTTGAGTGTTATCACAATTTAACATTGTTGATGATGATGATGATGATGTTGTTGTTGTTATTGCCATTACTATTGTCTCTGTTGCTGTTCCATTGACTGTTGCTGCCGATACTGTTGCTGATGTGATTGTTGTATTAGTAGTTATAGGCACAGACTGGGTATTGTGATTTATTAAAGTCATCATTGCATCACCATTGTCCACAATCTTATCTATTTTTAAATGATTATTATGTATAGTGGTTGTTGTTGTTGTCGTTGTTGTTGTTGTTGGTACAACTGTTATTATTATTGAATGTTGTTTACTTTGATTTAATATTAATTTACGTTTGGATTTCTCCGTATTTTCAGTTATTACTGTTGCTGCTGTTGTTACTATTGCTGCTGATGTTGTTGTTGTTAGTTTTATATCATGCACATTTGTATTGATTGTGTTATTAAATAATTGTTCTTTTTGTTGTAGGAAATTAGGTTGCTGCTCTACTTCATTCGTGGCATTTTGTTCAGTAACAACATTCTCTTCATTTTCTTCGACACCGTTATTTGCATTAACTTCGTGTACATGAATCGGTGTTGTTGCAGCAACATCTTTCGCTATTAATTCTTGACTTGTATTACAGCCCATATTTGCAATTTTTTTGTTTTTTTTATTTTAATTTTTTGTACAAATTTCTACTCTTCTTCTAATTAGAAATTTAATTTAGTTGAATAATTAATTTCTTTTTAATATTTCTCTCGGCTGAAATCAAATAAATTTATTTCAATTTATTGGTGCTTTATTTGCTTTCTACTTCTATTTATCTATCTATCTATCTATCTCCCTCTTTCTCTCTCTGACTTGTTGCTTTCTTTGTTATAATAATTACTTAAAGGCAAAATAAAATACATGAAAATACTCAACGACAATAACAAAAATAAGAAGAAAAAATAGAAAAGGCAAGAATAATTTTTTTGCCAAGGCAACAATATTTTTCTTTATGCAGAATTATTCAAAATTTTGTTTAATCAATTTATAATATGTCAGTCTATCTCTATCTATCTCTACCTCTTTGTCTCTTCGTCATTCTCTCTTTGGATTTCTTTCTCTCTCGGCACTTGTAGTCCTTGGATGTTATAAGTTTGTATTGTGCCGCACTGTTCGTCCGTTGGTCTACCCGTCCGTATGGGTCTGTTAGTTTATTCGTCCATCCATCTATCCATCCGTCTATTTATCCGTCCGTCTATTTAGCCGTCTGTTCTTCTATCCATCATTTCGTCTACCCGTCCATCCCTCTGTCAGTCCATTCGTTTATCCATTCGCCCATCATCCGTCCGTCTGCCTGTGTTGTATGATATCGATTCATGTGAAATCCTTATAAAGCATTATAAATTAAAATTTATAAAGCATTTTACTGAAATTTTGTATACAGACTACTGAATTTTTTCTCAAAGATGAACTCTTTTAAAAATATTGAATTTCATTCAGATTAGTGCATTTTTTTAAACAACTTCTATATAATGAACTTTTACAACAATTAAAAGGTACAAACTTTTAATTGTTTTTTTAATATTTTTTTAATTTTTTAATTGCATTATAAAAATTGTGGTAGGGTAATTAAAAGACGGATTTGACAGATTTGATCCCAGCCTAATATAATTTTCTTACTTGTTAAAAATTCTTTCAACTTTGCTTTATTCGTATAATTTTTTTGATAACTCTTTATACGTGTTTAATTTTTTTCTTTTTAATTTTATTTTTTTAATTTATTTTTTAGTTTTACTATATTTTTATTTTTATTCATAAAAGAGGCATTTAAAAAAATTCTTTCGTGCTTGTGATTCGCCTTAATTATATACTACACCACTTGTGGTACAAAATATTATAACTTGGTGCAGATGTCTGTAACGCCCAAAAGAAGTTGAAACCGACTCACCTTTTATTACACCAATCATCACTTCCTGATTCGATTTAAGGCTGCGTGTCCTCCTGCCCGTCTGATATCTAGGTAAATTTGTTATCACGCTACAGGTTGAAATTTTGATATATTTTAGTAAATTTTTCTACATAAGTGTGTTTTAGTCCAAAGATGAAAATCTTGGTGGGGATTAATGTCGGACCATTTTTACGACCCCGCCCTTTACATCCATATATGAAAAGAAATTGCAATTTTAAATATATTTTATAGTAAATTGGTGCTGAGTTTTTTAATATACTAAACGTATTTACTAAGTTTGATCCAGGTAGGTCTATTTTTACGTCTACTTCTTTTTCGAAATAAGTTAGTTTATGGACAAAAGCTTCAATTTTGGATATATATATATATATTAGCACAAATTAGCACTGCCTTGTGTTTTGACATGAAAAATCAAATTTGGTCTAGATAGGTCCTTTTCTTGAACCTCCTCTCAATTGACAAATCACATTTTTTCCAATATTATTGGGTGTCAATTGACTTTAATCACATTAAATATTAAATCTCTATTTAAAAATCGGCCCTGACCAACTATAAATAAAATTCTTACTTGTTTTTTTACAAATTATTTTTTTTTATAATTACAAAAGCTTTGACTTTCCAGTTTCTTTGAATTTTTGCGCATTTTTATACCCACCACAGAGAAGTTAGGAATATATATATTTTGTCATTATGGTTGTAACACTCAAAAAGAAGCATCGAAAACTCCATAAACTATATATATTCCATTTAAACATGTCTGTCGCTACACTCTCCCAGTCGCAAAAAAAGAGATATCGAGCGGAAATGTACTAGGAATTTCGGAAGGTCTTGTAGACAGATTGGAATTGAAAAGAGGCCAAACCGGTAGAAGGAGACGCCCACAGTCCAAGAGAATTTGAATCGTAATATCATGGTGCATAGATTGTGGGTATCCAAAATTTGGCCCCATTTAAATACAATTTTCTTACTTGTTTTTTTATTCTGCTGCAATCGAAGAAATGTATTTAAACATTTAATTAAAAATTACAGATCACATGCACACACACTTTTAATATTAAACTTTGTGCAACCAAAAAATATTTTACACTAGAGAGAGAAAATTGTGGAAAAGGAGATAAAAAAGGAGGAATGTAGTTGTCGTGGTTGTAGAGATATAAAATTAACTAAACTTTTAATCATAATCAAACTCAACAGATTATTTAACATTTGTGCCGCTAAACAAGATAAAATTAGGTAGCACTGTAAACTAAAAAGAAGAAACAGAAAGAAGCAAAGATAAATTTAGTCAAATCAGTCACGACACCTAAGATTGATTAAATATTAAATGCCCAAAGGACAATTGAAAAGAAAAAACTTGACTTAAGCAGAAATAATTTTTTTATTATTCACTAGCAAAGTATTTTTCCATTAGGTAAACCATGCCTAAGACCGTATATTCATTCGAATCGTTAGAACGTATATCCATCAATCAATTATTCCGTATGCCCAATAAATCCGTTAGACCGTGCATGCATTCGATTCTTTAGGCGGTATGATTATTTCAAAATTTTCAAAACAGTTTTTTAATAATATTTTGTTATTCTAACATAATTCATCTCAAACTTTGTTTGTTAAATTACCAAGATCAAATTTCTTGAAAGGATAATTCACCAATATAGGAAAACCTGATTCTAACAAAAGTTGTTTGGCGAGACTCCTAATACAAATTAATATTATGTAAAACTTGTGCCCAATTGTTTAATTTTTTTTTTTTTTTTTGGTGATGACCGCAATAGAGATTTTATCAGAATTTTTTTTTAGTATTAATTTTATTAAATTTTTGTAATTATGTTTAATTTCTTTTTTAATCGTTTTTTTTTTTTGAAAAATTGTGAAAATATTGCCAATCATTCACTTTATATCAACCGAGTCTTTAATTAAATCAAAGGAAATAATTTAAGGTACTTTCATAGTCGAATGATTATAACATTTTTATTTTACACAAATTCCATAATTTAAATTAGGTGTGTGTGTGTGTGTGTGTGTATGTGTGTGTGTGTCAAAAATAATAATAATAATAATAATAAGAAAGAATAAGAAAAGGTGGAGATATATATAAAATTTAATAAAATGAATAAACAAAAAATAAAATTAATTAATAAAACTAGGAAATGAGGTAAAAATTTGTTGTTAAAAATTAATTGAAATCAGTACACCATGGTGTATACATGATGCACTAATTATACTCGTCATTTATTTCTAATAACAATTAACTCTAATAAAGTTGATATATTTGATTATTCTTTTATAAAACAAACAATCAAGCAAACAAGCAAACGAACAAAATAATTGTATTGCGTTTGAAAAAATCTTTTTAACTTAACCCGATTACAGTTAAACACTAAATGAGAATTGTGAATAGAAAAGTTACAAAAATGCAAACAACAAAAGAGGAAATAATAACAACAATAACAGTAGCAATAATAATAACAATAACAATAATAATAATAACAAGTAAAGAATTATGTTTGACTGGAACTAATCTTGGATAACCACCAGAGTCTATTTCAATTTTTTAGTAGTAGATAGAAATCGTAAAATCGAGGTTGTCTCAGTTTATGTTGCGCTGTGGGCGTGCCCTTTGAACCATTTAACTCATTTTCAATATCAACCGCCCTGTAAGAATTTCCAATATTTCTGCCAAAATTTGAGCTCCTCATATTGATTGTTAACAAGACAGGTAGACATATTTAAATCCAGAATACTCACCACCCAAAAACTATTTAGTATTTTACAGATACATAATTTGATGTTGTATAATTTCAGCTAGGTGTGGCTGATTTGCATGAATTGTTCGTAGACATTGTACACTAGTGCCTTTAATATTTTTACAAAAGTTCAGTTTTCTCTTTGTTTTATTTTTTAAATTAGAAGCGAAAAACTTTAATATTTTGCTTAGAAGAACAGAGATATTCTTAGTTTACGTTACGCTGTAGCTGTGCCCTTCGATCGGTTTGATCTATGTTGAATTCCAACAAATGCACATGAAGCTCCAATGTTTCAGCCAAAGTTGAGCTTGATTTCTCCTTTTTTGCCACTAGAAGACTGTTTACCACACACGGACAGACTGACAGACATGTCTAAATCGATTCAGAATTTGATTCTGAATATATATATATATGTATATATATCCTTTATGGGGTCTTCGATGTTTCTTTTCAAGCGTTCCAACGTAATGATACAGTGAGTATACCCACAACCTCTATGTAGTGAGTACAGTAAAAAAAACCCGGCAGTTTAAAGCTAAAGTTAAAGTTTATATGTAAAAGCTGATATGTACAGTGATATACATTGTTTGTGTTTGTTCTTTTTTATATTAAATCATCCAAATTATATGGTCCTAGTATATAACAGAGATGGCAAAACAATGACCCATTGAAGAGGAAGGTGTCAACTTCTGAACATGATTTGCAATGGCATCATACACTTTTAGTCTACTTCTTCTTCTCTTACCTGAGAAATGTTGATCAAAAAGCAACAACAACAAAACATAATAATAACAAACAGCCAGAAAAGACGATGTGATGCCATTTGATTGATTGAAAGCCGCTTGGTCATGTCTGATTGAATTGAGATATATAATAACGAGAAGCCGATAATAAATACATGCACAAATTGCAGAAGAAGAAAAGAAGCCAACATCAGACATACTCTAAGTTATAATAAAACATCTACATAATATATAAGACCGCGTGAATTTCAGAGGTATAAAGATGATGCGAAAGAAAGCCAGATACAGAAAAAAAGACACAGAGAGTCATAGAGTTATATAGATGGAGTGACTATGAATTCGATATTTTATATACAAACATATTATTCTATAAGGTGATCTATATATATATATATATATATATATATATGCATATGTTCGTGTGTGTATGTGTGTGTGTTTGTATGGGCGAATAATGACAATAATGTGCAGCATACAATAAATTGTCGTTTTTTGTTGTTGACTTCAACAAAGAAAAAACAAGTAAGAATTTTACAGTCGATTGGTGCCGACTCAAACATTTTATACCACTTTGCTTTAATGTGATTAAAGTGATTAAAGTCGAAGGTAAGAATTGCAGGCCAACAAAATTTCAAAAATTGTAATTTCAATAGATTTGGATTTCGATCGACCTGGACTAAATTTGGTACACATATTGTTTATGTCATAATATAATTCATTGTTAATTTATGTTAAAATATACTTAAAATTATAATTTATGGAAAAAAAGGGAGGGTTTATATGGGGTATATTCGTAAAAATGCTCCGATTTTAACTATTTTCAATAGGCTTTCTGCCTGGACATTAACCATCAACATCAATAATTACAACAAAATATTATTATTATAAAGATTATTCAAACAATAAATTATTTTAATTTATCTTAAAAAAAATATAAGAAGGGTCCAATTGCTTAATTACTTAACTGTCACATGGCACATTTTTTATTACAGTAGAATGAAATTTATACGAGGAATAGCTTCTTCCATTAACCACTAAATATCTAAATAGTATTTTGAAATAATTCAATTCTACATCCAAAAAAATGTTCAAAATGTTCAAAAAGCCTAAAAAAAAGTGCCACTGCTAATCAAATCTTCCATAAAAATTTCTATAAATCCACATAAGAGTTTTTTCTTTAATTTTTAATAACCGATAATTGGATCTGATAAAAAAATGTGCCATGTTGTAAAAATTGTTTGATACAGTAAATAATTTTTTGCAAAACGCTCGTTATCATTGTACCACATGATGGTAAAACTTGTATAATTTTGCATTTGAATTAAGGGTTAGATCAAAGATACTCCTATAAAGAGAATTTTTCATTATTAAGTACTATTTGTTTGCATATTTTTCATTATATAATAGCGAAAAATACGAATCTAAAGTAAATCATTCAGATGAATGGTCGCACAGATGGATCGATGGTCAGTTAATTCCAGTAATAGCAGTATATTTTGTATAAAAAAATTCTAAAAATTTAATTATTTCTTTATTTTGTAATTATATTTTTTTGTAATTATATTTTAAAACAATCCTCGTATCATTAATAAAATACCCTGCATACCACTACTCTGTTTTTTTTTTTTTGCTTTCATCTCTCTTTTTCAGGATATTTTACAAGCTTGTTTATTTGTTTGTTTCTTTCAGTTATTAATGTATGCGTACGAGTCTACTGAAACATTATAAAACGACGTGCTGTTAAAAGGTTTGTGGCGAGGTGAAGAGTAGTGAAAAATTACATGACTGAGACGCCATAGTTTTTTTATTTGTTGTTGTTCTAATTTGCTGTAGTCGTAGGTATTTTTATATCTATCACCCCAAAGGTTGCCGATATACTTACTTTGCCATTGCGTTTGCAACACTTAAAAGGAAACGTCCAAGACCCCATAAAATATGTATATATATTCAGAATCAAATTCTGAATCGATTTAGAAATGTCTGTCAGTCTGTCTGTGTGTGGTAAACATTCTTCTAGTGGCAAAAAAGAAGAAATCAAGCTCAACTTTAGCTGAAACATTGGAGCTTCATGTACATTTGTTCGAATTCAACATAAGTCAAATGGATCGGAGGGCACAGCTACAGCGTAACGTAAACTAAGAATATCTAAGAATAACTAAGAATATCTCTGTTCTTCTAAGCAAAATATTAAAGTTTTTCGCTTCTAATTTAAAAAATAAAACAAGGAGAAAACTGAACTTATGTAAAAATATTAAAGGCACTAGTGTAAAATGTCTACGAAAAATTCATGCAAAAAGCTTTACTAGAAACAATAGTCGGTCGTGGCAGATTCTTAAATACCCTACACTACTTTCTTTAATGTAATGTAAAAGTAAAGTAGGTAGAATTACAAATGAGCGATATAAAGTAAAAAAAATTATATTTGGCTGTGCCAAATCCTGGGTACCCACCACTCATACACCTTGATACTACTGATATGATCTCAGTTTATTGAGAATTCTAGGCGTGTTCCTTTACCGATTTAACCCGACCTGCCTACCACAATATCTTTTTTTTTTGCTATGGTGACAATGTTAAGAACACACGGACAGACGAAGAGAAAGGCCGGCACACAGACAGACAGATAGCCATGTCTAAATCGATTCAAAGTTTGATGCTGATCAAGTATATACACATACGGTATAGGGTCTCCTTTCATGCGCCCTTTTAGGCGTTACAAACATAATGATAAAATGAATATACACCCAACCTCTGGATGATGGGTACAAAAATTTGTAAATTTTTAAATGATTCGAAAAGTTCATTCAAAGGCGTGGTGTCTGAAAATTGACCAATTCGGTGTAAAATTTGGTACGTATACTTAGTACATCAATATACAATATAATGCCTGATTTCGTTTAAGCATATTCAAAATTATAGCATTTCATACCCTACCCATCACTTGTAATATGGGTTAACACCCAGAGTAGTTTCCAATGGACTCATCTCTAATTATAAGGATGTTTTCTGTTCATGTAAATCTTTTATCAAAGTGTAGATTACAATTTTAGATTTACTAGATTTTAGATGAAATTTAATATTTAGATGTGCTTTGGCCCAAAGGTGCCCGTGAGTAATTAAGAGCTGTGCCAAAAGATTTTTATATATAAAAACCTACAATTCTGGGTATGTCTTGGTAAAAATGTAGTGTAGTGTAGGATATTTAATAATCGACCCCAATCAATTATAATGGATTTTTCTTGTTTACATATAAAGGCTCTAAAAAAATATTAAACGTTTTATTTTTTATATATGTGTGTATGTATATGTATATGTATGTATGTGTATGTGTATATATGTATATATAAATATATATATTTACTTACGTATGTATATAAAAAGCTATGCTTGTTAATGTGTGATCTCTATTATGATGCCTCCTTAAGGTATAATCAAACTGTCTAAGAAAAATAGCAAAAAGAAAAAGATGAATAAAAACAAACAAAAAATTCTAGCAAACAATAAACTCTGTTTTGTCTAATGTTGAATTTAAAATGATAGCAAATATAAAAATTATAAATTATATTGAAAGTCATTTCTCTTGGTAAACTATTTATTTAATAATCTGAAACTATTAAAACTCTAACATATTTTAATTCATCTTTAAAAATCTTTAATATGATACATTTTAATATGACACATTTATGGTACCAAAATTGAAGCATCTACACATTAATTTTCACAATTTTGGTTAGTGTTCTTTTTACTTCAACAGCATATTACTTTTTCGAAAATGAACGAGTACAATTTATGGATAAGAAGACTTTTCACATTTCCTACCGCTGTTGAAATAGTTTGACTTTTTACATACAAAGAAAAAAAAAGCCATTAATTAAATTCTTATATAAAAGAATAACTCCACTTACACTTGGCATCGATTGTAATAAATTTGGGCAACAGATTAAATTCATTTAATATGGCTTGAGATGAAATCACCGCAAATTATTTTCAAATTATCTAGAATTGATGTTTAAGCAAAATTTTAGAAAAATAATGGCCTGATACACAAACAGACGTCTTATAATATTAAATGTGAAAATGTGGATTACTCGTCAGATGGACAGGCAAATTAGTAAATTAATACAAATTTATTTTATTTTATTTAAATTTTCACAGATGCGTTTAATAGATTATGGATGTGTCAATATCTATAAAGTAAATTAGCCTAAAAAAAATTGCCCTTTTATGTGACACAAATATTTAAAATTTCAAAAAATATTCCAAGAAAATCTATACAAATATCACCACCATGAATATCATCATCAACCATAACATTACTTTTTTTTGCTTTGCTTTTTTTTCCTTTTTTTCATTTCTCTTTTATTTATTTCATAACTTTACTTAAAATTGAACTACACAGTGAATGCGCTTTGCCATTAATTAATTACTAATGCACATCGTCATTGATTAATTATAAATTAATTACATTCCTTTTATAGCAGGTTAATGGGAGGATAGTGGCGATAGTGTTGGTCATGGAAATATGAAAATATTCTTATTCTGCAGTTGTTTACATTCCCATGAAAGTTGTCTGGTCATTGGCCTAGTTCTTACTCTTCCACATTTACTCTTTCGCTAGTACTGCATAATCGACTTCCATTCAAATTGGTTTTGACATTGACCGGAAGTGTCATATTGCCCAATGGTCATTGACTTTTATACATTTTGTTGTAATCTTTACTCAGCGGTTCTTGTATTAATTAATTCGATGTTAACTTGTACATCTTTATAATTAAAAGGGGTGTATTTGTTACACGTAACACGTATCGTAAGTGTAAATGTAAGCCTAAGTGTATGTGTACATAAAATTTATGACCTTAAACATTAAATAGACAAGGAAAGAATCAAGACAAAAAAAATCAAAAAAAAAGAAAACAAGTAAGAAAATTATATTTGGCTGGGGCGAAATCTTGGATAACTACC
Source organism: Melophagus ovinus (assembly GCA_023089585.1). NCBI lineage: Eukaryota > Metazoa > Arthropoda > Insecta > Diptera > Hippoboscidae > Melophagus > Melophagus ovinus. The sequence continues at coordinate 197,668 of JAKKIB010000197.1, forward strand.
ATCCAAACATTAAGATATTGTTATTCAGAGGCTATTTCAAATTTTTTGGAAACTTTTTTTTGGAAAACGTAAAATGAAAATTTGGTATTGTAGAATTTCGCGTATGCGTACCTTATTTGCATGATTTTTGGACAAACATTGTAAAATAATAGCATCCTTACTACCGCAAAATTTCAACCTTCTATTTTTTGCAGTTTGCAGATGGTGAACAAAAAATTACTAAATTTTGCTTTAAAAAATGAGATTTCAGATCTCAGTTTATGTTGCGCTGTGAGCATACTCTTTAACTGATTTTCTCCATTTTTCATCCTAACCTGCGTGCAAGAACTTCCAATGATTCTGCCAAATCTGAGCTGGATACCTCAAATTTTCAACCACGGGAATGCTTACAACAGACAGCACACAAACGGACTGACGGACAAACATATCTAAATCGATACAGAATTTGATGCTGATTTATATATTTTGTAGGATTTTTGAGGCTCCATCTTGGGTGTTACAAACATAATGATAAAGTTATTATACCCTCAACCTCTGGGTGGTGGGTATAAAAAAAAATTAAGAAGCACAAACGGCCAGTTGAAACAAAAATTTTTTTTTTGGATTGAAGTAAAGGTCAATAAGGGAATTTTATGCACAACAAGCTATAAAAAGGGCAAATGAATTAATAGGTAAAATGTAAATGCATTCTTCTTTTTTTTTATTGAAATAATAGAAGAATTTTGACCTTATCTATCACATACGAAATTTTATAAAATTGTACATGGAGCATTACCGTTGAATAATAAAATTTTGATTTATTATTCCACAAATTCGTGGCTTTTTTTGGTACCTTACTTATTCATTATTATTCACATTATTCATGTTTAATTAAAGACAATTTTTGTAATGTACCAATGGGCGAAATGTAGCAACGAGCACCACTCCCAATTAACAAACTGACGCCTGTTTTACATTTTATCTTACAGAAATCTCACCCTGGTAAGGTAAAAATGAATGCCACGGATGTTAAATATTATTAATATAGAGATTCATACGTTATTTAAAAAAAATTTATGCAATATTTCACAATTGTTTAATAAATTTGAATTCTTTTTTTTAACAAATTAATAAGTCTTCTCACAATCCAAATATTAATTATTGATCATTCGGGTCAAAAGTAAATTTCAATACTACTTTTTCTTTAAACTTTTATTTTTAAAATTAAAATGAAAGTAAAAGTAAATAAATATGAAACATAAAGTGTTGGCCAATACAATTAATTACTTAATAAAAAACAAAACACAAAGTTGTTATCCTTAAAAAATATTATTTCTTATTATTATTATTTTCTTCAAAAAAGTTTCATTTTATAAAAGTGGAGCACAAATTATGAGAAAAATTTACAATATTATGGTTGCAATTTTGAAAAATGCAATTTAGCAATTTTGAAGAATTTTTAAATATATATACATTTTTATATTAAATTAGACGAGATATTAAAATAATTTTTATAGTATAATCAAAATTATAAAAAATATATATATAAAATATATATAAAATTAATTATTAAATTTCTTCAGTTTTTTTGTTTCTTTTTTGTATATAATACGAAATCACCGCAATTGCTCAGCATTTGAAATAAATACAAATACAACATATGATTTTGAATGCACCGCAAACAATAATTATAAAATAAATTTAAAAAAAATTTTTTTTTAATTAAAAAAAAATTTAATAAAAAAATTTTACTACATTGAAAAATAGAGATACGGCAATAATAATAATAAAAATAACAAATATAAATGGAACAAATAAGCGTGTTATTGTTAATTGCTGTCCTCTTATTAAACTTCATTATGTATACCACAATTTGGAGTCACCATAACTTGTTGTTACTAAATCATTAAAATTCTTTTCATTTGGTTCATTCTATAGAGTCTCCATAATTGCTAGGCTTCTGTGATAAATACAATACAATAATAGTTGTTAGAGCGCTAACTAAAAAGATGACGTCAAACCAACGGTGGTAAAAACTGAAATGTAAATTTCCTAACACTTGCGTTATAATCACACTATACTCGGCCGGCATATTCATACGCATTAAAAGTACGGATGAACAGAAATACATGCCCATTATTTGGGCTAATATTAAAACAATAATATTTGATGATTTGCTTGAGGAAATGCAATAGAAAAACTTAGTTAATGTTAATAATAAACCTCTGATGGATGTGACAACAATACAACCAACTAATAGAAATGATATATGTTGATTCCAGAAGACCAAATCAATATCAAAGCCACACCAATGTACAGCAATTTCAAAGCCTCGTGTGACTGGATCTTTTTTACCCACTCTATCAAATATTATGTTGATCGTGCATATCAATATTTTCCATAAACAGTAAACACTAAAGAAATGTCCAATAACATTGAAATAACGTCCCTGCAACGTCTTAGACCATTTCTGCCTTTCTTGCATATTCTTTAAATAAGTAATTTCTAAAAACATGTGACGCAATAATTCTTCTAAGCCATCAATTTCCATACGCAATTGAGTGATATTTTCACCGCGACCATCCATACAATTTACAGCTGAACTTATAAAATTCCATATTGTTGGTTTAGTTTGGTGAGATTTATACCGCCGATGTAACTCCAATGCTAAACGTTTCTTTTTACTTGTTATCATGTCAACCGTTAACAATAGACGTCTTTCCAAATTAAATATATCATTTTGAGAAACTGGCCGTATAAAGTATGTCATACTTTGATATGGACAATTGACAGCGCCAAAACCAGATAATATAGCCATAACAGTTACACCAATTACACTAATACGGGAAACGCATTGTTCTATGGTAAAAATACCATGTGATACGCTTAATAAAGGGAATGGATCACCAATACGCCAAAGGCTATAAACAAATGTCAGCCAACAGCATATTGTTGCAATGCGTACCCATTTCTCCGAGACTGAGAGGAATATATTTAAATTTATTTTACAATTTCTTAAACGCATAATTCAATTATAACGAACTTATCACGAACAATTAATTACACGAATTACACACCTAATAATACACTACTTACTAAATGTTATGCTATTAATTATCGAATGGAATATATACAATGGTATAACAGCTATAACCATTAACAATAATAATGTTAAACCGATACGCCAATGTGTATAACGTGATGTACTTTCTAAAATACCCAATATCTCGAAGATGATTAATTCGAACATTGTTATAGATAAGGCGAATGTTATAGAGAATATCAATTGTACCGACATATGACGAATTTCATAATTTTTAAATAATTGTTTAACGAAGAATAACCAACCGCCGGCAAAAAATACCACCTGAGATACAAAAACGATAATGCAATCTTGAAAAAATGCCATTATGTGTCGTGTATAGTATTTAACGCCTTAATTCGCCTTTGAAATTTACTACTTGGAAAATATATTTTCTTTAACATCGATTGCCGTATTATAAATTTAATTTTCCAATTTATATATATATATATATATGTAAATATATTTATATATATATATATATATATATATATATATATATATATATATATACGTATATGTATAAGGATACACTGCGATTTCAACAGATAAATAGATGTGTGGAAGCAACGAAAGAGAGATGTATATGGTCTCCCCACTTCTAAAATATAATTGACAAAAATTGTAAAAAATAAAATAATGACATCGACCTCATTAACAATAATAATAATAAGTCGACAATTGAAAACAGTAAATGTCAAAGTATATGTTTTTCATTATTTTTGTTTTTATCAAACTGTTAAGTGTTCAAGAAATTATCAATTGCAAAGTAACCAAACACAATTACTGTTTTCACTTGCTATCTCTTTCTTTCTCATTTATTATAAATTTTATCTATATATGAAATTACTAGATGTAATTTATATATATATATACATATACCTGCAATTTGAGAAAAAAGATATCATTGTAATCAAGCATTGATTTGTTAAAATTATAAAATATCGTACAGTTAGCCCGAAAACATTCTCGTATTCAATTTAATATGTATCAAAGAGCACAACAAACTTATTTTATATATGAGATATAAGCTTTCTGTTTACAGTTTGATATGCATTGTATACGTTAACAGCTGATTTTCTTTATTTCATTGCAAATGAAATGAAATATCACAATTTTATTCATTTCATTGATTTTTAAACAAATATTAAAACAGAAAAAAGAGGAACAAAAAGCATTACAATATTTTTTATTATATTTATTTCATAGTAGCTATCAAATTATTTCTTTTGCTACTCTTCACTTGCTTTAATATAAAATCTCCATTAAAAATGTCTGAAAGCAACAGTGTAACATCTGGTGGAGAGTTTTTTAAAATCAATGTTACTAATTCTCAAAATGATCATGTAGCCTTCGATATAAAATTTTCCAAATCTTTAACAGTTGCCGATCTTAAGGAAAAATTGCAATTAATAACTGGAGGTAATGCTGGCACAATGCAAATTGAATTGCGTAAAGGCGACATATGTATATCTATACTAAATGATAACTCAACCTTATTAGACTCTTTAAATATTATACCCGGTATGCATTTCCATGTTAAAGATAATTCTATTGTTGATATGAAACAAGGGGAAAAGTTCGATCTTAGCGATGATCAATATGAACGCATGGACAATACGTTGAGAGATTTTCTACGGAAAAATCGTTTAGGTAAATACAATGAGGAAGAAGCTAAATTGGAAGAACAAAAGAAACTGGAAAGGGAACGTATCGAAAAGGAAAGGAGTGAACTTTGTCAAGTTGGAAAACGATGCCAAGTTTTTATAAAAGGGCAACCCGTACGCCGCGGTACGATTATGTACAATGGACCGTTATGTGGTAAAAATGGTACATTTATTGGTGTTAGATATGATGAACCATTGGGTAAAAATGATGGATCGTAAGTTAAACTGTTTTGGAATTTTTCATAGTTGCGTTTTCATTATTATACCCGACACAATTTGTGTGAGCATGACACGAATGCGTGTGAAATCTAGGCGGGCTTGAGACAGACATGACACTTGACACATGACAGACAGACACTTTCTAAAAAGTACTTTAATAAAATTCGGTAGATAATTGGCTTTTGGTTCAACGATGAAAATGATTAGGGTGGCATAATTTTTATGACCACTTCCTGTATAACGCCCGTTCGAAAAAATTTGTATGGGTAAAATGTACAGTTTTCAATATATTTCTAAGTATTTGACATCAAATGTATAGTGATTAGTGGTGATAAAATTTGATGCAGGTGTGGCCCTTTTTTAACCACTTTCCATATAGGGGCCTTTTCTCATTACTTGAAAATTTGATTTTTTTTTATTATATTAACCTGTAATTAATTTTCTTATTTGTTTTTTAAAAATCAAATTTAACTGTCTTCTTTTTGTTCTTAAAAATATATGTGTTCGTATTATATAGAGTGAATGGTAAGCGTTACTTTACCTGTCCACAAAAGTATGGAAGTTTCGTTGCGCCTACATGTGTTGAAGTTGGTAATTTTCCCGAGATAAATTATAATCTTGATGATGAGTTATAGAAATATACCTACATAGTTATCTGGCTTCTTCCTGTTCACTTTAAGATTACAAGAATTTTCTGGGCTTTTAAAGGAAATTATTTTGTAAATTACATATTAACAAGGTACAATATATATTAAAATCATATTTTCAAACATTTTTGTAATTTACTTTAATCATTTTATCATTTTTTTGTAATTTAAATTTATACTAAACGGTTGAAATGTGTTGAAGAAATCATCCGGCATTTGATTTCTGAGAAATAATACGCTTAACTTAAAACTGATAAACATGTTTAATTTAATATTTGTCTATTCAAGCTTACAAACATTTGAACAACACAAATCAATTAAATGAATGATACGTTTCTTTTATAGACTATTTGCATAAACCCGTCACAAGTCATATACGCTGCCATTTTAAAAAATGGCGGCTCAAAATTCTTATTAACATTAAGCGTTAATTATAGATAGATAGCATTAGTACAGCGGATAAAAACATATGATTTCTGCTTTGTTTACATAGGGCAAATACATAAATAAATAAATCAGTAAAACGGAAGAATGAGCTGTATGTAAGTCATTTGGTTGGTTAACATTTGCGTATCGAAATGGATAAATTTAGGTATATCTTTAAAAAGTCCTTGTTTGACATTATATGTATTTGAAACCTGGCTTGTGCCAGGATACCTAGATGGTCTATTTTCAGTCAATGGATATAAACTATTCTGTGCTGATAGATCAGATTATGACGGAGGCGGGGCAATCTATGTAAAATGTGGTATTAAGTGCTTTTTCCCAAAACCTCGAACATAGACAGACCCATTGAATATCCATATTTATATTTAAAGAACGGTTCTGATAAATTATTGATTGGCTGCGCATATAAACCGAACCGTAGTACAGACGTAACTATTGCTTTAAACTGCACGGACATTATTATTTGGGTTGATTTCAATAGTAATATTCTTAATGAAAATAACCTTATGGAAGCAATGGAATTGTACTGTTTAATGTCAGTAAATACCTCAACCCTGACACGTTGTTCTGCTCAGTCGCCTACATTACTCGATGTTTTGTGGGTTAATAACCTTATTAATGCTCTTTTGTACGACAAGCTAAATGTCCTGTCCTCCTCCAACAAGATCTAATCTACATGACATAAAAGTTCCCTCTAAGTAATCTGGAAAAAACTTTGTTGTAGAGACCTTAAAAGACTTGGCTACTTTGCACTAGAAGTAGAAGTCGAACGTATAAATTGGCAATATATTTTCCTTATTCCTGATAGTGAAAGGAAGGAATTTTTTTAATTATTATGTCCAAAGTTTGTTCAATGTTTTCGTTTCCATCGGAGTCCTTTACTTAAATGCAAATAAACATCCGTGGTTTAATCAACATATAAAACGATTACTTTTAGACAGAGACACCGCTTATCGTAATTGGAAGCGCTATGGTAGCAGAGTTTATCATGACACCTTTAAGTCCGCACAACGAAAAATATCCTATGCCATCAAGAGTCGCTAAGACAACGTATTATGATTCTAAATTCAAATATACGCGGTCATGAAATCAAAAATGGAAATATATACGGGAAATTGACATTAGCTATTTCCGCCTCGTCATGCTTTAAAAAGGAGGTCATTTTACATATTTCATCTTAAGTACTTAATTTAGTTTTAATTTAATATTAATTTAATTTATTTGTAATTTTCAACTTTCACTTTATCCCTTAAAGTTAATTCTAATTTTATTTTTATTTATTTTTTTCTTCAACTTTCCTTTTATACTGTTTTAATTTGTTTTATTGCCTTTCTTATATTTGTTTTTTATTTTTATTTTGGTTTGTAAATGCTTCTTACTTTTTTTCTATTATTTAATTATAATATTTGCATTGTGCAAGTCACCGCAAATGAATTACTAGCTAGTGCGGTGAACAATTAAATTAGAAATAAGTAAAATATATATATAAACTTGTTTTTTTGTCATCTAGTAATTATCATTTTTGTGTTTATTTCCTTTGTAAGTATAGTTACATTATTGTGAAAACCACATTAAATACAACATATATTTGTATATGTCACAGATTACGCATGGAGTCAATTAAAAAGTGCGATAATCAAAAATAATGTATTTTTTTGGGCACTTTATTGATGGATCACACATAAATAGTTTTGAACAAAATTCCTCATAGAATCTTTTAAAGCTTGTTGAAGTCTTTGAGAATATAATAAAGCCCAACTCGAACAAAGAGCTGTAGTACACAATTTTTATTTGTATTAGCTCAACATACACATGGCGTTATATTTACCAACTCATCATGTAATAATTTGCCAATAATATTTCTATAGCAAGCTGAATTATATATTTGCACAATTTTATCTTATAATTTCTGATTTTGAAGATGGGCAATTTCCTAAATGCTTATCATTTGTAAATAAATCGTTCAATGTTATTGGTCCACGTGTAATATTAAGAACTTCGCTAAACGATTTGTGTTTTTCAAAATTTTTGAAGTTGTCTTTTTAATAAAATTTAAATCACAAAGACTTATTTCTGATCTTGGCAAATTATGGAAATTTTCTATGGACGATCTATTTACCAGATCTCTTTCACCAAAGCCTCCAAAAAACAATCTGTTTCTCAAGAATTAAAACCATAAGGACGAGTCTTCTTCAAAGCCTTTTTCGCAATCTTAGAAATCCCTATCAGTGACTTCATCAGAATACTGTGCGGGTACACAATTACCATCTATAAAATATTTCATGTAATGCATGTCCCAATGTTTTTGAAATCCAAATGAAAATGCATATGGTGTCACTTTATTTAAGTGTGCATCCACCGCTTGCTCTAAATTATCTAAAACATATTTCCAACAAGACTGCATGATTTTTTTGTTGAAATATATGTAAACCCCCAGTTACTTAAGTTCTTTCACAAATGCTCCAAACCAGCGATGTTTATTAGGCATCCCTGTATAAATGAAAATACCTCGTTTTTATTGGTACCAAATTTGTCTTTAATTTCCATATTTAGCAGTACATTTCGGTGACCTTAAAAATGACTTTTTTAAATCTGTGCCCTTATAAGCTTTTCTGTGCTCCTTTACATTATGAACACTGCTGCTATTAAATGTATCAAATTTCCTATCAAAACATATAATGCACTCGGAATTTTTCGCGATTTAAATAAGCTGGAACTGTACAGGCCATTCGTACTAATACCTGCAGTATTATTAAGTAATTGTGTCGCGTAACGGACTTTTATTTGTTGGTGCATTTATGAGCAGCCGTTAATCTATGCGCACATTTAATAGAAAGGTTCCATTACACTTCACAAAATTCCAGGATATCTGACCATTGCATATTATTTCCGTTGAATATTATAAAATTCCTTGAGTCTGCAAAATAGTTTCGAATATTCTTTCTTTAAATGGGGTGTATCAAAAAAGAATATTATACTCTGATCGTCCACTTCAAAGCAAGGCCGCTTTATTGAAACTCCCAATTTCTTTGACAAACATTAAAAATTTAAGCCTTATTCACATACAAAGTGAACTGAATACAGATTTAAGCCACATAATTTAAGGATAACTTTGTAAATTATTTAAATATTTTAAACTATTTCTTCAAAACATTTGCTTTACAAAATCCGTTTATGAAGTAATATGCAGACGCCTGCCTCCACACTTTACTACCAACGCTTGTATCATAAATGTTAATATTGATATGGTAACTTGAGAACTTCTAATTTCATCTGCAATCTTCAATGCCAACCATCATATTTTTTGAACATTTCATCACACATTATTGAAACAAAACGTTGGGCTTTCATAAATCCTCGGCTTTTCAATTATAATGCGCTTGTGTTTAATGTTTATATTCCAGAACGTCTTGGCCAATAACTCACAAAGATTCTTAATGTTTTCTCTCCTGGAAAGACCAGAGAGCACCTTAGAAATTTATATGCGTATATATAACTTTTAAAGAGTTTGATTAATTCTGTAATGAATGGAGGAACATCCTTCTATAATTCATTTAAAATTCCTCCTTTCCTTTAATATCGTTAACTAATAACAGCTTTAAACATTTGCATTCACGTTCTCTATGTTCAAGTGTTCAACTAGCACTTATGTCTATAAGCTTCTTTTTGCGTGGCGCAGTCATTTAAATATGATGCAGTTTGAGATTGATTGTTTCTTGAAATTGCTTGTTGTGGATCACTGTTTACTAAATTTTTATCAGGAATAACGCAAGATTTAAGCTGAATTCTATTTCTCACTCTGGTGTTTATTACCACTAATGCAAGCAAATTCCGTGAAAGTGCTGCGTGTATATATGATTTCTCTATAGTTTAATGTCTTTTTTTGTCACACTCGAGCTTTGGAAAATTGAAAATGTACAATTACCTTATACACTTTTACCAAAAACTCAGATTGCGCTCTTAATATTAAAATTGGAAAAAGAAAGTTACCATTCCACTATGAATAGTAAAATTACAGAATAAAAGAAAAAACATAAAAGAAAATTTATAAGAATTTCTATATAAAGTGGAATACGCAATAATAATAATTATTAGTACTTAATTGAAATCAAAACTTCAGAGGAAATGTAGCATATTTTTTTTTGTTTATGAAACGTCACTAAAATGTAAAATACGAAAATTACCCTTACGAGTTGTGTGTGCGTGTGTGTATGTGTTTCCGTGTTTGTGTAATAATTTAAAATTTTAATAAATAAAATTGATATCAGAATTTCAAAAAAGAAATTTTCATATTCATTTTCTGTTTTATAATTTTTTTAAATATTTTTTTGGAGTTTTACATTTTATCTAAAATGAGTTGTTATTTTCGACAAAATTCTAATACGATAATAACCATACCCAAATATGTGGAATCCACAACAGGAATTACTTATTATGATATTAAAGTGAGAGTTGGTCCAATTGAATGGTACGTGGAGCGGCGCTATAAAGATTTCAATCAACTTAATGAGAGACTTGTAGAAGAAATCGCTATTTCAAAAAAGCTATTGCCACCCAAAAAGGTACAAAAACTTTTTTCACCATAGTTTGTCGACTCGTTTTTTTTTTGATGCTTCTACTTCTTCCCTCATCTTTATCTTCCTTCTCTTTCTTTTCTTCTTCATTACCCTCCTCAAGGTATGAAATGAAAATTCTATATGTATTTAGGTTTACTGTTGTTGATATCATTTTTACTGTTTTTATTGATATAGATTGTGGGCAACAAAAATCCGTCATTTCTAGAACAACGCCGCCAACAATTGGAGAAATATTTACAAGAATTAATGATATTCTTTCGGGTGCAATTGCCAAAAGCTTTAGCCGAATTTTTAGATTTCAGTACATACGATATTACATATTTATTACAAGATTTAGCAAAATTATTTCAAGAATGCGGCGATTTATGGCTAAGCAATAACAAAGAGTATCATTTTTCAGCTTTACAAGTAAAGAGCACTAAAAAGAAAATATACCAATATCATGACTTGATTTGATAGACTATTTCATATTTTCTAGGTTTATGCCATAAGTGAACGCTTAAATTTGCCCTGCCCCCAAGAAAATATTGAACATCATGGAAAATATGATTTTTCTCATGTCTTGGATTTTTGCACCCAATTAGAAGTACTAAAAATAGCACCAGTTAAGGTTTGTATGACCAGAATTATTAATTGTGTCCTCCATTTTCACCCATTTTACGCACATATATACGAGATACATTAAATTTTGTATAAGTGCAAATTTATAACACAGAAAGATTTCATACAGTTTTTTATAGATAAATTCATTTCACTTAAGTTATTCATTTATTTTAATTGAGCTGCGTGGATAATAGTAATATGAATTTATAAAAAACTATATGAAATTTGTATTATTTGTACGAGTTGTTATTATTTGGAAAGAAGTTCTTAGATGAGAACAACATATATAATTTCAGATATTTTTTTTAATGAAACAAGCAATTTTAACAAAGTAAATATACGTACGCACTAATTGCGGACAATATCGGTTCATTTTGAGCCGTGGACTACGGACTTTTACGAACGAAGAAGTTCTTCGACTTCTTTTAATTTTTTTTAGATTAATGTGATATGGGGTGAAAACACGAGGTGTATGGTACTTTAAAGTTGTAACCGACTAAATCATAATAAGATTTTTTTTTCTGATTTACTAATATTAATTAATGTAACTAATTCAACTGTAATGTAATTAAGGAAACATATGATAATTATGGAGTTGATTATAACAGCGTTGATGTGCCCATTGGCCGTAGTAACATTATACCAAATAATTTGAAATTTAATTTGAACGCATTCCGGAATATACGTACATTGAAATTATCGGCTTTACCACCCGAAAATATAATTGATATTGATATACTTAAGCCTACGTTGAAGAAGATATGTGTTCATAATACAACAATAACGACCATTAATCAAGTTTTATTATGTGATAATGTACATAAAAAGAAACTTACTGTCCAATTACCAAAAGATGAAGCTATAGCTTTAAAATGTAATAAAACAATAACCTCAGCATCAGCGCTAACACCAGTAGCGGGTGCAGCAGCAGCAGCAACAGTAACAACAACAAGTATGACAAATAGTAATATAAATTCACTAATGATGCCTGGCATTAAAATGACATGGTCCAATATCAACGAACTGAATTTCTCTGGAAATTTAATTAAGCAAATTGATGAAAGTATACGATCGGTGCCACAACTCAGGACATTATCATTGGATCGTAATCGTTTAACTAATATAAAAAGTTTAGTAGAATTACCGCATTTGCAAAATCTTTCTTTATCGGCCAATTTTATAAAAGATTGCACCGACTGGCATATGAAATTAGGCAACATAGTATCATTAGATTTATCACAAAACAAATTGAAAATGCTGCAAGGATTAAAGAAATTATTGTCTTTAGTACATTTAGATGTTAGTTGCAATTTAATTGAAAGTATAGAAGAGGTTGATAATGTCGCCAGTTTACCATTATTGGAAACGTTACGTTTAACTGGCAATCCATTAGCCACTACAGTAGGTATGTATGTAATAATACTCAATTAAGTTAACAAATGTAATTATATCTTACACCACTTTGCTATGAAAACCGAGTCAGAAGGACTCTCCGAATCAGTTTACGTTTTTAAATCCGTGTGTCTATTTGATGCCTATTCACATGAACTTGTCAAAATATAAGGTACAATTTCAGAGGTATTTTATTTAAAATTTGTTACATAAATGTGTTTTGGTCCAAAAGCCGAACGAGAGTGCATAAGAGTAAGATACGAGAATTTTTACAAAAATTTAATAAATATAACTTACAATTTTTCATAATGAATATGAATATTTGACATAGTAAACCCGCGTCCCGCACTTGATCTAGATCAGACTACTTTTTGAATCTCGTCTATTATAGCAAGCGCCTTAAATTATATAAAGGTAAAATTTTTTATCTTCTTGCCTTTTTAAATTTATTTTGTTGAAGTTTAATTCAAATAAAGCAAAATGGTGTAAGGTATTTAAGAGCTGACTTCGCCCAAGTGCAACGTTAGTAGTTGCTTTTTTATACCCATCACCCACAAGTTACCTATTTTGTCAAAGCTTTTCCCACCACTCAAAAAGACGCATCAGCGACCTTATAAATCTGATGTTCCAACTTTTTGATACTGTGGAACTCCTACTATTAAAAGAAGGAAAATCTAGCCCTTTAAAAGGTACTCACCTTTTTAGATGAGGCACTCCATAGTAATGGAAACAGCATCTATTAGTTACATACATTCTTGATTTTGATCAAGTCAAAATTAATTTGGTTATGTCTCTCTTTTTATTATAAAGATCTGTAAACAAATCTGTAATATTAATATCTGGGATAATGGGTATACAAAATTTTGCTCCAGACATATATAAATTTCTTGTATTCTTTTTTCTTTTTGTTTTTTTTTAATTTGTCGTAGATTATCGTGCGCGTGTTTTGGCACGTTTTCATGCACGCGCTAAGGAAGTTACACTGGATAGTGAGAAAGGTACACAGAAGGAACTCGACACAGCTTTAGTATTATCCGCCTTACATATATCACGTGTAAGGCAACAAAATCAATGCCAATGACAACATTGACTGCAGTTATTTTTTCTTGTTTCTTCTTTTTTATACATATATGTGACGATCCATTGAGAAAATGGCAACCATCGAAATTATATATAATATATACAAAATGATTATAGAAAATTTTTAAATAAGTAAACAAACTATCCTTTTTCAAACCATATTTCTTGTCGCTATAGCTGCAGTTATTTGTTCTGGGAAAATCGCCTTATGCCACACATCGATTATGGTAAATTTGGTAAGTTCGTAAGTCCATCGCTTCATTATATGAATTGATACAGAATAATTTACCAAATCGATTAAAGTCTAAATGTTTAGCCATCTATTCAAAGTTTGTCTACGTGTGCTTTTTGTTCAAATTACTAACATATACATGGGTGCAATTTGGTCCACAAAATGAAATTCAATATATCGGGGCGAACCACTGTCGTACATCACTCTGGTTGATTTAATTAAACATTTATTCCGTGTCATATATTACGTGTCAAAAAATTGGAAATTATAATTTTCGAATGATTTGAAAAGTTTGCTATGAGAGGGTTCGAAAGTGAATTACTCTTGACCAAAATTGGCTCACTTATTTACCCTGTTAAATGCTTCGATGCGCTTTTAATTGGAAAATAATTAAAATTGTAGTTGCGCTCATATAACGTTATGTTGGTCATAAAAAGGATCCGAATTTTACTACTTTCAATCTTTAGATAAAAACATCTTTAGATAAAAACACATCTTTGTTTCAAAATGTCATCAAAATATCGCAAAAATTACGATTTCAAACTTAATAATTTTATATACTAACATTAATGTAATCACATAGACAGACATCGATTCACAAATTGATTTTCAATTAATGTTTGTAATAAAGTATGGGTATATATCTGAAACCCTTCTCTGTGTTATATACAATCTGCACAAAGTCATTATACTCCGTAACAAAAGCTGTAAGTTATTAAAAAAGAAAATAACACAACTTTAGATAAAAGAGAGTGAAGTAATTAACAAAATCCTCCGAACATTGAAATAGAAAAACAATTTTTATTAATTATAATTTTCTTTTATTATTATTAGTGCTGTCGCCGCGATGAATGATTACGTTTGATCGAATGATCGAAAACATATTTTTTAATAGTTTTCTTAAAATTTCATATATTTAGGAAAATTTTTTTGCAATAATGCATAATATTATAAATATATATGTGTAGTATGTATATGTAAATTTATGAAAAGTACATTTATTCATTATCCTTATTTATGTGTCCATATATTAATGGAATACAATAGTTTGATTTCTTTTTATATTTTTAAATTTAAAAAATTTTTTTAATTCCTTTTTTTCGCTTTTTTTTGATTGCTGCATAATCCAATAAAAGATAATCTATATATGTCTCTTTCTTATCTCATGAAGGAGTTGTTGTTGCTTTTACAAATGATATTGGTTTTTGTCCAACGAAATTGCTTGCTGTTATTTTTTTAACAAATTGACAAAAAGAGATGGAGAGTTTTGTTGGTTAATTAATCAATAGTGTTTTCTACTTATTGCACAATATAATTGTAATGTGCATTCATGTTAGTATTGTTATTTTTATTATTATTATTAGTATTATTAATATTGTTGGTACATTCACGAGGGAAAAAATCTTAAACATTTTTAATAGTTTTGCCAGGGTAATGTAAATGAACGATCCCTGACCATTTTTGGTCATTTTCATTGTGCTTCATGATGATGCGGATGTTGTTGGGTGATATGTTGCTGTTGCTGCATTAATTGATGATAATGTTGTTGCTCAGCGGCAGCAACAGCATCAAACATGGGTGTATGTACTTCACCCAGAAATTGTGGTGTTGGTGGTGGATTCGGATCAGCCAATTCACCAATTAACGGCATATCAATATCAGCAGCGTTTAATGTATGACCGGCAACTTCACCTTGACCGAAACCTAAATGATATTGTGGATGGCCACCAACAGCTGGGACCGTTTGCAAATGACTTGTATTATCCACTAAATGTGCATAATGTTGTTGCTGGTGTTGGTGTTGTTGTTGTGGATCAGCAACATCTGCGACATGTTGTTGTGGTGTAGCATCTATTTGGCCAAACTGTATGGGTGCTTCATCTGTGTCATTGTGGTTCATAACATTTCGATGAGTATTATTCATGGTGGCATCACCACGACCAGCATCCAAATCAACTTCAGCTGCAGATTTTTGTTGCTGTTGTTGTTGCATTACTGCCATATTACCATCATCTACAACAACATCAGTTACGACTGACATGTGAACAGTACTCTCAGTACTACCACTAACACCAACACCTGTACCACAATTAACATGATTAACACCAACACCATTGGTTACTGCATCTTCTATCATTACAACTCGTGAAATTTCGCCCTCTGTTTCATTGCCTTGTTCACCATCTTTTTTCACTAAACCCAACATATCCAGCATATTCCGCTTAACTGTATTCTCTTGAGCACCGACCAATGTTGAATAAGCTGATTTCTGACCGCAAAGCACTAAATGTAAAGCCATAGTGTTACCATTACCGGTAGAAAAGCCGCAGATACAATGCATCTCATTGGCCATTGGCATCTCCATAATATCTTTAAGTTCGTTAATGCCGCTACAATCTGTGCCATGTTGGAACATACCACGTTCACAACATGTCTTATAATTGCATTTATTGCATTTTAATAAACCAGTAAAGTGTCCTTCGTTAATGATTTCCGTGTTACATTCAGCGCAAATGGAACCATCGATAAATGCATAAAATTCACCCAATTTCATGAGAACATTAAATGGTAAGGGATCACGGTGATGGGAACGTATCTTCGGTGGTTGTACAAGCATCGAATTTCTAATTAATGGCCTAATACTATAGGCCTGTTTAAGTAAGCTGTTATGATGATTGGCCAAGTGTTGCTTTAGAGAACCTTTATCTACAAAGTATAAGGCACATTTTTGACATTTCAACTGTGCTTCCTTTTTACTCAAATGTTGACGTAAATGCATATAAAAATTTTCAATATTACTTTGATTGATGCGTCCCTTATACGAGAAACGATATATATCTAAACAATGTGGACATTGTAAGAAATTGTGATTTTTATGATCTTCATAAAAATGATTAATAATATCTCGATGACACGATGTCCGATAACTGCAGACTTGACAATAAAATGGTAACTCCAATAAACTGTGTTTATTTTGTAAATGAGATGTTAGAAAATTTAATGAGTTAAAACGTTGCTGACAGAGCAGGCAACGATACGACGGTGAACTTGAGTGTTTCGTCTCTAATGGATGCACTAGCACTTTATGTTTATTTAATTGCATTTCGTTGACCTTTTTCTCCAAACAATATACACATTGATACTTATTATTCATATCATTATTTTCAACCGTAATATGAGAGAGAAGATGTGCCTGTAATTTCACATTTGATTCAAATGTTACGGCTGTATCACATATGGGGCATTCCACATGTACTGGATATATATTATCATTATTTGTCGATATCTCGCTTAAGCCTGTTGGCGTTTGACTTTGAATTTGCGTATCACTTTGAATTTGCATTTGATTTTTATCCACTGGCTGCATGTAGGGAAATTTCTCATAAAATTCATCATAGCCATCTTGTATACCATAATACATTTCTTCTAAACCTTTCAATTCGTCTTCTTCTTTCTCCTTCTTAATCATTTTTAATTCATTCAAATGTTTCTTGTGGGTAGCAGAGTTTTGCGACTTTGCTACAGACAAAGCTGCCGATGTTTTAGCACTTTTCGAAGCTGCTCCAGCTGCGCCACCACTCGTACCTCCTCCACTATGTTTACTGGAGCCTCCTGACGTTGCTTTCTTATTTTCATCCAACTTTTTTCTGCTACTACTAGCGCTGGTACTTGCACCAACACCGCCAGCACTACCACTGATTGCGGCAATTGGCATGTCATCATCTCGCTCCTTTTTAATCACTTTCAAACTAATTTTATTCATATTTATATAATCGGCCTCATTGATAGCTAAGAAAGAAAAAGAGTAAGTAAGATGAAACGAAAATATATAAATAAAATTCAGACCCACATCAAATTAAAAAAAATTACCCAGAGATAGAGATAGAGGGGTAAAGGAGATGTTGTTGCTGTTCGTGTATTATTAGCGAGTGCAGGGAGTAGAAAAAAATGGACAGTTTAGAAAAACAAGCAAAAACAGAAAGTGTAATAATGTAAAGTTTCTTAACCAAACAAACAAAAAATGGAAAATTTAATCAAAAATAGGGAGAAAGGATTTTTTAGTACTTTTCCTTCTTTTTTTGTTGGTCATACTTTGGCTCAAACAAACACAAAAAGCATAATACAATAGAAATTAATTTCTTTGTTGATGCTGCTGTAGCTGCTATTCGTTTTTTACTTTTGAAAATATTTGAAGGAGTCATATCGTAGTAGTAAAATAGTAAAACTAACAGCTAAAGTTTCGCTTACACACACCTTAATCATAACTCTATGTAACCAATAAACAGAATATCCATGCATCCATCAATTCATCCATTTATCAATCATCCATCAGTCGCTTGCATCATCCATTCATCCAGACAGTCATCCATTTATAAATCAAACAATCCATCCATCCGTCAATCAAAAATTAAAAGCGAAATATTATTCTTTTTTTTTTTTTTCATAAAAATCAATTTTATTTGTTGTATTTCAATTTTGTTTATTCAATAAACAAATGAGCAAAAGAAAACAAATCATATTTAACAACTGAATAGTGTAAATAAGGCACATACAAGTCCATGCGCGCACATTAATATAGCGGACACACATACATACACGTACGCCAAACAAATTATATTATGCTTTTTGTTGCTATTAGTATAAATATATATACACAAACACACAAATATGCATATACATATACATATACATATATATATATATATATATATATATGTATATTTATAATATATATGTACCATCCACATAACAAAAATTACAAAAAAAAGAAAATAAAAATTTTACTAAGTCATTTACTAAATATTATAACAAAAACTTTTATCTATTCCTTTTACCAAACTGATTATTTGGTCGTTCCTTTGTTTGTTGTTATTGTGTTTGTTTTAGATTGGGAGGGGGAAGAAATGGAAAAGTTAAGAAACCAAAAAACAAAAAAACAGTAGAATCAAGGTCACGCCTGCAGAAGTAAAGGTTTTTTAAGCATTTGACCGTTGAAGTTTTTTGTTTTTCTTAAATACAACTGTCCACTTCTTTCATTTATGCAATAAGAATTCTCGTTAAGTGAGTAAGTGTGAGTAAAGAAGTGGAAAAATTATTTGTTAAGTATATAAATAATAAATACAATTGGGATAAAATTGAATAAATTGCACTTAAAACATAAAAAACAATAAAAATCAGAAAAATGTTTACGTTTGACTTATAAAAAATATGAAAATTATATAACGCTAGGGAAATGATCATCGTTTTCGTCTTCTTGTTCTCATTTTTCTATACGTCTTTTTATTCGACGGTAATTTTATGAAAAAAATTGCTTTGCATAAGACAACAACAACAAAAACAACAAATTGCTTTACTTTACGACGATCATTTCAATTTCATTCATTTCACTAAGTAGAAAATTTTCTTTGTTTTTTGTGTGATTTGTTGTTGCTTTGTATTTTTGTTTTTTGTTACTAACGTTTTTTCAAGCGTTTTGGTGTTGTATGCGGTGGCGTTTCCTTAATATTCGATGGTATCACACTCCAATCTTTAAATGGATTGGTAGCTACATGATATAAACGTTGAGTTAACGATTCATTTGTATTTAGGCGCGTCTGTTCAGATATGTGCTGGGTAATGCTATTAAATGCTTGTAATGCATATGTGCCAAATTGTTCACGCCATACCAATTCATCTAAAAATTGTTGAATCATTTGTCGCGATAAAAGTGATAAGGTGTTTTGAAACATACGCGGCACAATGCGCCTTAAATAGTCCATGGCACCAGAATTAGTATGTTTAGCATTATTATCGGCAACAGATGATTGAATAATATTTTTAAAACCCATTTGATGCAATGTCATTTTATCGATTGTTAGATCAATACAAAGTATACTGTCCTTGTGGACCCAACGTTGTAATGGTTCCAAAATTACTTGAAAACGTTTCTTATAATTACGATCATTGTCGTTTAAGGGTTCTACAGCACGCAAACGTATACTTTTCTCCGCTACATCTAAAACACCTAACACTTCAACTTTCAGGGTACGCTGTTGGCCATCTTGTGAGGTAGTGCCAAATGAAATGACGCCTACTTCAACATATTTACTTTCACCACCAAATTGCTTACATTTCTGATGGACGGCCAATGTACAGACGGCCCTTAACCAGGTGTATACACCTTTCACATAAACATTATCAACTTTAACCCATTGTACAACATTTTGTATGTTAGTTTGGCATGCCCAATGATAAATTAATTTTAATATGCATGAGGGTGGATGTGGCGCACCTTCGAAAATTGAACCATGGAATACGGAAACAAAACGTGTTGGACAACACTCACTTATCCAAACATAACCACCAGTATATGGAAATTTCGAAGCATCTGAATAGACACCCAATTTTAAATCAGAATTTTTATGATTGCTACAACGTTGCTCAGCTTTTAACAGACCCTCTTGTATTAACCATTCCGTGAATTTATTTGGCGTTAACATAAGAACCAATTTAACTTTCGCATCCAACTTATTACGCGTAGCGGACATATCTTTAACTTTAAGCCACGGCTTTGCCAATACCACCAAAGATGGAAACGTTTTCCCTTGTAATTTCATCTCCTTATTCTCTTTTGGCGATTTACCATCTTTATTATCGGCACCTATTAATAGGCCACCAACAGATGTATCCTCTGAAGGCCTAAAATTGGTTGGTGTTGCAGTTACTGTATTTTCCGTTTTAATCGTTTTAGACGATTTCGTCTCCTTGGCTACTTTGCCACTTTTTGTTTGCCCTACGTCTTTAGTATGACTTGTTACATCAGCACGATTTTTACTAACACCTTTACCACCTTGGGCTGACCCTACCATTTTAACGCTCTTAATACCAGCTATTGCAATTCGTTTAGCTAATGGTATATCATCGTCTTCTTCATCCGACGACTCTAAATAAACTAAATTGGATCTTTTACGAGAATTATGACTTCCTTTACCGGTTGACATTTCGGATTTTCTCTTCGGTAATGTAGCCTCTTTTAACTCTTGCAAAACTTTACCTTTAAATGAGTAGGCTTGAAATACCTGGCCATTGAACAATTCTTTGCCCTCATTAACACTTAGAGCATTTTTTAAAGCATTCTTTACAGCAGTATGCTCCATGGCTACCTTATCGTATGCTGCCAACTGAGTCGGCGACAACTCTTCTACCCAACATTCTAATTCTAAACTTAATTCACTCTTCGATATCATACTTTTTAATATTATTACGATATTTCCATACACAAATTTTACTTTTTAACAAGTTATTTGTATTTTCCTATATTTTCATACACGTTCTAACACTAACTTCATGTATATTTTTCTCCGCAGCAAAACCAGACGAAAATGGCGGATGTTGAAATTTTACAGTCACAGTGGTGCCATCATAACATTAATTTATAGTATGGAGAGCACAGTTATACAAAAGTATTCTATTAATACAGAGATGCCGTTTTGTTTTTTCTTTTCTATGTTTATTTTTTAAAATGTATGGGTATGTCGGTTCTTTTAGATCAAAATAAAACAAGCCTTTAGACAATTCAACGATTTTACGTTTCTTACATTATATTGTAAGCTCACCTTTCAACAAATAATTAATCATACATTTGAACGTGAACGCTATCTTATAGAAATTGCAAACATCCCTAACTTAAAGATCTGCATGAAACAACAAATTTCGAACTAAATATTTTACTTAAAAGGGAAAAACAAGGGTTTAGTTTATTTTTAGTAGAAATAAATACTTTGCTGCGTAACTAAAATCTTTTTTGGTTTAACTATTCCGATTAGAATATTAGTATACTGAAATAAACAGGTGTTTATTTCAGTATACTACTCTTAGTAGTATAGACATTTTTGGTTCAGTCACTCACGTTACAAAAAGCAAAAAAAACTTAAAAGTTTTTAAAGAAATGAGAGAGTATCATAGATCTAGAAGTTATCATCGTTGTGGCCGTAAAAGGTCAAAATCAAAAGATAGGGGCCGTGATCGAGAACGGGATAAAGACAAAGATAGAAAATTAAATCGAAAAAGACAGAAAAGTAATCGTGAAGAACGGCATAGCCGAGATCATCATAATTATAAAGCGGTGTTAAAAAAACGACACTATGAACGCAGAAGCCATGATTGTGACAAACGTAGTAATTGGGATCATGATCGAAATGGTAGTAGCGATGAACGAGATTATTATTATGATAGTAAAACACATAAAAGTAAATCCAGGACATCGAAGCAAACAAAAAATTTACATCATCGTCAGTCAAGCACGTCGTCATCATCGTCAACCTCATCACTAAGCTCGGTTAATAGTCGCCACAGTCGGAACAGTTATAGCAGTCAATTGGTTAAGCAATTACGTCGTGATCGAAGTAATACAAGAGAATCCAGCTTAGATGGTAAAACGCTTGGCAGTAAAACATTGTCTAAAGTAATAACACCTAAAGAAATTGACTTATTGGATGGCAAAGTACAAAAAGCTTTAGAGAAAATCGAAGAAAATGCGTTTATCCAAGGAGTGTTTTATAAAACTAAATATTGCGAGGCACCAACAACACAAAGGTCATCTTTATCGCAAGAAAAAACTATATCAGGAGATAAAGTGATAATAGATTTAAATGCAGAAACTGTAACATTTCCTAAACCACCCGAAACATTAACTAATATACCGAACAATGAAAAAAGCGAAATATTTCATCCAAATGTATTACTCTTTCTTTCTATCTTTTTACGATAAATGAAACTCTTTCATTTTACTATTTCTTTATTTTTCTTAAATTGCAGTTCATTGGTGACATTGAAGAGAAACAAGGAAAGTGGATACGAAAATTATATTTATATCGTCAAAAATACATGAAACAATAATATAATCAAAATAAGTCAGAGCCGGTTTTACGGGCCCGTTGTAACGCCTCTTCAGCTGTTAATAATTCATTATTAGATGGCTCTTTTGCTGTTCCATCTGCATTTAGTTTGCCAGCTTTGTAATCGTCAATAATTTTTCTCGAATATATGGCATTAAATAAATCTAAACTTGTAAATTCAGTTTGCACAACTTCTGGTGCTTTATACGAGACATATGGTTTCAACTTACAATTCTCCAAATTCGGCACAATTATTTCAGGTATTTTTTCCGGTATAGAAGTAAATTTACTATTAATTATAATACCAGTATCACGGACGCCTCGTTTATTAATTGCAATTGGTGGTTTTTGTTGAGTTCTTTGTGCTTCTTTAAGTGTACGTGTTCCACGTTTATTATATACTGGAAATTTCCTGAAATTTCTTTTACCCTCTAATGAAGCACTTGTTGAAACAAAACGCCCACTACATTTTCCATTGAGAGAATTCAATAATAATCTCCAACTATTCTGCATTTTTCAGTTTATTAGATTACATTCATGCTAACCAAACACTTTTACTTTAAAAGATTTCGTTTTAGATTGATACAAATCACAAAATAGATACAAAACCTTTAATTCTATATACAACATGAAATAAACAAAACGCAATTCTATTTATAAATATACTAGTAATAAATAATATTTTAATAATAGTATATTTTATAATAGTAGTAAAATATACTACTAGTAATAAATAATAAAAAGAAATGCATGAATAGTTATGTAAATATATGAGTATTAAATATGCTATTTCACTTTAATTACATAACTTTACGCATTATACTTCATATTTTAAGTTCACTTTAAAGAGAGAAACAAAATATATACACTTTCATTAGATTGTATATCTTTTTTCACATTGAGCATCTTCAAGCTTGGTGGTGTAGCCATAAGGTTTGTTTCCATCACTTTCTATAGTTATTATTAGTATTATCAAATTTATTCATGGGGAGTTAAAAGCATGGCCATTTAAAAAAAACTGACGCTATTGAAAATGTCGCCATTATATAATGAATGCAGTGAAAATGATTTCAGTATAAAGATTTTCTTGGTGCAATAAGTATGTATGGTATTATAGCAGTTGTTTAAATAGGCGATTAAATAATTAATTTAAATTAATAATTACAATTTATTAACTAATTATTTACAATACTTTATTGTATAAAGTTAAATAATTCGAAATTTAAGAAAAAAAAGTTAAAATTATACAAATTTCGTGAAAGCTGTGAAAATTATATGTTGCTCAACCTGAATAAAAGACGATTGAATTTTTGTGAAAAAAAAGTTATTGAGTTCGTTTGCTGCTCAGCTATCACAGACTATTTTTATGCATGGATGACCTGTGTACTACAATTACAATGCTATTTACGAACGATAACACGAAAAGTTATAGAAAAGAAATAGTTAAAATTAAGTTGATTAGCAAAAATGAAAAGAAAGAATTATCTTATGAGTGAGGCATCTGCGTCTAACAATCATGCTGCTTTCAAGAAAAGAGTTTATTTTTTATTCATGTGATAAGAAAAAGTGCAAGAATACATGACGATGCAAGAACGGAATACAATCATGGATGGTTTTCTATAATAATATGTTCTGCTAATAATCTTTCAATCATAAAATCAACATATAAATATGTTGAATGTAAGTTCGTGTGTGGATTGATATATGATTAATAATTAGAACTAAAATTATAACCATTTTAATAAAAAATTTATTCTTCTCATGATTTTCAGATGTGATACGTGACGTGAGTATATATGAACATACATATTTGTGGCACATATCTACTCTAAAATCGTTATATTAAGGTAAGTTTGCCTTAGTTATCTTTAAATTCTTTAGGTTATTGGATGCCAAATATTTGGTTACGTTTAGATATGCAAAACGCTCTAAATTGCACTTTAATGTATAAATAAATGTTTAGGAGATTTTATTTAATTTATTTATTTTAATTTATGATTCTCTTTTGTTGTAGGTGTTACCGAATATTTTTCACTCTGCCTTACTTATTACATGCAAAAGCCCAAAAAATTTGTACATAGCTATCAAAACAAATATGCTGCACGTACAGCAGTCATAATTGGTAAAACGGACTATTTCTAGCAAATATTTCTGAATTATGTAGACTATACAAAAATTAAAAACATATGTAGCTCACATATATAGAGTTATAAATGTATCACAAATGTGCTACGTGAAATGACTGCATAGACTGTGGTAGTATGCGTCAATTTTCGATGTGAAAAGACTATGGAGACTGTGCAGATTATAGTCTACACCATTAAATGCAATGAAAATATTTTCAGTATACAGATTTTTTCGATATGGTGAATATGTTGTGGATTGTGGCAATAATGTAAAAGGGGCAATTAAATAATTAATTAGTAATTAATTTAAATTAATAATTACAATTTATTAACTGATTATTTAAAATACTTTATTGTATAAAGTTAAATAATTTAAAATTTAAGAAAAAAAGGAGAAAATTATACAAATTTCGTGAAAGGTGTGAAAATTATACAAATTTCGTGAAAGCTGTGAAAATTATATGTTGCTCAACCTGAATAAAGGACGATTGTATTTTTGTGAAAAAAAAGTTATTGAGTTCATTTCGTGCTCAACTATCGCAGACTTTTTTTATGCATGGATGACCTGTGTACTACAATTATAATTCTATTTACGAACGATAGCACGAAAAGTTATAGAAAAGATTAAAATTAAGTTGATGAGCAAAAATGAAGAAAAAGAATTATCTTATGAGTGAGGCATCTGTGTCTGACAATCATGCTGCTTTCAAGAAAAGAGTTTATTTTTTATTCATGTGATAAGAAAAAGTGCAAAAATTCATGACGATGCAAGAACGGAATACAATCATGGATGGTTTTCTATAATAATATGTTCTGCTAATAATCTTTCAATCATAAAATCAACATATAAATATGTTGAATGTAAGTTCGTGTGTGGATTGATATATGATTAATAATTAGAACTAATAAAAAATTTAATAAAAAATTTATTCTTCTCATGATTTTCAGATGTGATACGTGACGTGAGTATATATGAACATACATATTTGTGGCACATATCTACTCTAAAATCGTTATATTAAGGTAAGTTTGCCTTTTTTATTAATATTCAATGAATATTCACAAACGAATGATTCACTGTGCGGTAATTGTGGAAAATGCGACTTGTTAGATTTATACTTTGATAAAATGTAATCAGTTCAGCTATTTTCTTCACATAAGTTACCATTTTCGCATAAATATTATTGTTATATCGTATGAAGTAACAATCTCGATATACTTATTTAAGCATTTAATTATTTAATCAATTTATAATTTTGTAGTTCATCACATTTGGTAGGTGGTGGCAGTGCAATACATAAGAAAATGTACTTGATTCCAATTATTTAAGAATTATATAACATCTAGTTTTGTACTTTGTGTCATTACTTTAGTCTAAAGTATGTTTCCTTACATGGAAGATAATCAAGAAGAATTTATCCCTGTTGTTATCTATTATAGTAGACTTATTCTGAGCAGTAATGCTTCTGATTTTAATTTTCATCATAATTATTATTATACCCACCATCCAATGGCTTGGGGTATATTCACTTTGTCATTATGTAACGCCTAGAAAGTAGTGTCGGGGTAGTGGTCAGTGTCAAATACCGGATTGATTCAGACAATTCGGTATTAACACACAAACGGACATATATGTCCATTTGCGTGTCTGTCTGTTGTAAGCATACTTCTGGTCATGAAATTTGAGATATCGAGTTCAAATTTGGCAGTCATTTAAAGTTCTTGCACGCAGATTGGGATTAATAACGGACCAAATCTGTCAAAAGACCCACCCATAGTGCAACATAAACTGAGAAGACCTCACTTTTTTAAGCAAAATTTGGTATTTTTGTGCTCATCATCTGTAAACTGCAAAAGATAGAAGGCTGAATAAGTAAGGAGGCTATTAATTTACAATGTCTGTTTTAAAAATCATGTAAATC
This sequence comes from Melophagus ovinus, assembly GCA_023089585.1. Lineage (NCBI taxonomy): Eukaryota > Metazoa > Arthropoda > Insecta > Diptera > Hippoboscidae > Melophagus > Melophagus ovinus. The sequence goes on from JAKKIB010000197.1 coordinate 224,517, forward strand.
GGGTTCACCTACTCGAAATTATGCAGTATCAAACTTTCATTTTTTCATGTTTATGTTTTCAATTTATTTTTAAAAAACTGAATCAGGTTCTGAATCAAGATCCTAAGATCGTGGTGTATTGGCAGTGGGTAGCCAAAAATTTGGCCCCAGCCAAATATGATTGTCTTAATTGTTTTTGATTCATTTAGAAGTTGCTTTTATTTTCATTTTATTTGTTTAGACAACTTAATAATATGATGTACGTGCCATACGGCAACTTCTTACATAAACAGCTACTTCGGATGTTTATTGATATTCAGTTATATGCAGTAGTTCAATTTTCAATAGAGCAACATTCTGTAGCAGCAGCGACATCTATCATCCGAAAGCTGTTGGATGTTAGTATTTATATAGATTTCGGACATGCTTCGCATTGTAATGCCATATGGCTTTAGGCGTATCAGTAATCTCAATTCATGTGCAGTAAGGCCATTCATCAATAATAACTAAATTATGACATATTTCTTGGTTACATTAGTAGCAATATCAGCAACAGCACAAAAGTAAACATCAATAATTACATAAAGGAGTAAAACTATTTTCTTAATGAAAAATTAAATAAATGGAAGCAACGAACAAATCAAATGAACGGTATCAAAATGATGCGTAAGAATTTCATAATATAGATATCCATTTCATAATTTAAATATAAAAAGCGTCTACGATAAAAATGATGTGGATGCATATATATGTATATATATATATATATATATATATATATATCTGTCTATATAGCTTTCGTTACAGGTATAAAAAAATTCATCGTTCAATCAAATCAGAGTAAACCAAATTAAAACATATCAATGTAAATTAAACCAAACCGAACCAAGATAACTATAACAAGAAATTGCAACAAACGTTTTGAACATTTAATTTTGTTCGTTATATTTATTGATTACAATTTTCATTATTGATATAACATATATTTAATTATATTTCTTGAAATCTATTATGATATTATGAAATAAACAATCAAGAAATAATGATTTTTCATGTAAAAGAATAATTACACTAAATGAATATAATTTTGTTTTCATAAAAAATCATCATCTTCTTTTCCTGCATGGATTCGATTGAATATAATATAAATAGCGCCGAAATATCAAACGGCGTACGCTTGTGAAGGTAAGAAATTAACAATAGAATGTGAATCAGGCGATTTAATTAATTTGATACGAGCGAATTATGGACGCTTCTCGATAACAATATGTAATGATCATGGCAATATGGAATGGAGTGTGAATTGCATGTTTCCAAAAAGTTTAACAGTACTAAATTCAAGATGTGCCCATAAACAAAGTTGCAGTGTTTTAGCTGCAACAAATATGTTTGGTGATCCATGCCCCGGTACACATAAATATTTGGAGGCTCATTATCAATGCATATCGCCATTGCAAACATCAACAACAACAAATCGACCCAGTCCACCGCCATGGGTATTAGCAAATAATTCGCCTGTACTATCCAATGCTACTAGTAGCAGTAGTGCCGCTGGCATACTACCACCACCTTTACAACCTGCATTGTCTTCATCGTCGTCATCATCATCGTCAGCAGAAGTAGTAGCGAGAGACAGAGACGGAGGAATAGGAGTAATCTCTACAGCATCAACAGGCTCACCAACGACTAGTACAACTTTACATGGTGGACGGGTACAAGTGGATATAAATCATACAGCACTAAAGTCACCATCATCGAGATATGACGCAGCAATAGGGACAAATGCAACTCCTACAACAATAACAACAAGTCATCGTCATCCTTACTTGAAGTATAATAATGATAGCGGTGGTGATGGCAGGAGAACACCACAATTAACACATTATATAACAAAGGCACCTAATGTACCATATTATAACTTGGACATAAAAAGTAGTAATGGTGGAAAAGGGAATGACACAACACCTCCAAATAGTCGTTTATTAAGTGGTGTTGGTGGCATGGGAAATGATAATGACATTTCATTAAATGGGCGAGGAGTAAGTTCATCATCGTCATTACCAGCAGCTACAAGTACGTTAGTAACATCATACAATCAAAAGAGTTATAATAATAACCTTTTTATGGGGCAACGGGTGCTATAGCCAGTGGTGGTGGAGGCTCAATACGCTCAATTAATAATATTAACAATTTAAATAAGACTTTGGCAATTGGTAAAAGCGCTGGGAGAGATGAAGATGAAAGTAATATATTTTGTGGCTCAACAAATGCACGCAATCTCTTTTGGAATATGACACGTGTTGGGGAGGTTAATGTACAACCATGTCCGGGAGGTGCTACCGGTGTTGCGAAATGGCGATGTGTATTAATAAAACGTATCCCGTTAGCTACCGACGTGGATGTCAATGATGTTGATAATTTAAAAGATGGTGTAACAACGACACCGTCAGAGTCATCATCATCATTACCACAATGTAATGGTAGCTTAAATTGTGAAACAAGTATTAAAATGAACTTAAAATTGCGAAATTTTGAACCGACATGGCATCCACTAACACCAGATCTAACGCAATGTCGTAGCTTATGGTTAAATAATTTAGAAGTGCGAGTCAATCAACGTGACTCTTCCCTCATATCGATTGCGAATGATTTGTCTGAAGTGACTAGTAGTAAAACATTATACGGAGGGGATATGCTAGTAACAACGAAAATTATTCAAAAAATGTCTGAGAAAATGTATCACGATAAGGAAACTTTCCCCGATCAACGTTTACGTGAAGCAATGATTTTAGAGCTGTTACAAGGTGTTGTCAAAACTGGATCCAATCTATTAGATGAATCACAATTATCATCATGGTTGGATTTAAACCAAGAAGACCAAATGCGAGTTGCCACTTCATTGTTAATTGGTTTAGAAGACAATGCATTCTTATTGGCTGATACAATTATACGTGAACGTAATATCATACAGAAAGTGAAAAATATATTACTCTCTGTACGTGTGTTGGAAACGAAAAATATACAGAATAGTGAAATATTCCCGGATGTTGAGCAATGGCAAATATCGGATGATCATATTGAATTGCCAAGAGCTGCTCTAATTGAAAATAGTGAAGGTGGCTTAGTGCGCATAGTATTTGCTGCATTCGATCGTTTGGAATCGATTCTGAAACCATCATACGATCACTTCGACTTAAAAAATTCCAGAAGTTACAGTAAGTCAATATTTCTGAACATACTCTGGTTGCGCCGTTCAGTTTAAACAGAAAAAATATATAAAGATTTGTGTTTGAAAAAAGGTCCGGGCTATTACAGCCAATATTATTTAATCATCGCAAAATAAATAACTTTTTAGATAAACTTATTGAAAACGAACTTTATTATTATGTAGACTTTAACATTTGTGTGGGGACATTCATCTGAAAGATAGTTCAGAAACTGGATGTACTTTATACAAATTATCCAATTAATACGTTTTATTCTAAAATATGTTGCGTACAACGTTTAAGGCATTATAATTCGTTTTCTTCATTGGTCATTTCTGACTCAAAACAGAGTTGTATTAACAGATTACTTAAAATTATGTCTAAAATTGCGGGGTTTGTGTCCAGTTAAATACATGAATCGCATACGTGACCAACATATAGAGACTTATTGTAGTCGATTTAGATTCAGAACATGACTATAAAATGATTTACTATAACAGTAAGTAAATTTCTTTCAAATCCTATCAAGTGTTCCACACAGTGCACGCATACAGTGTACGGAGCATACAGTTCAATTAATTTAATATTAAATTAACTTGTCAAAAGCGAAACGAATAAAGTGAGCCGATGCGTTCATTGATTTTATTTACATGACTTAGCTCTCTTTCATATTTTTTCTTGTCTTAAATATAGTTCGAAATACGGTAATATTAGCTAACGAAACGGACACATCTTTTTCAAATTCTCAACAACAGCAACGTATACGGATATTAAATAGTAAAGTAATATCGGCCAGTTTGGGGAAAGGCCGTCATATACAATTATCCCAACCAATCAAATTAATTTTACGACATTTGCAAATTGATAATGTTACAAATCCTACATGCGTCTTCTGGAATTATATTGATCATGCTTGGTCAGCAAATGGTTGTGCATTGGAGAGTACAAATCGGACACATAGTATATGTATATGTAATCATTTAACAAATTTCGCCATCCTTATGGATATCTTAGATGATCATAGCAATTCTCTATTTACAATGTTCGATGGGAATATGCGTGTATTGATATATATTAGCATCACGATATGTCTGGTGTTTATTGTGATTGCACTATTAACATTAAAAATATTCAATGGTGTATTTATAAAGGTAAGACAGTCATCATTATCATCACTATCGTCATTATCATTATCGCAACAGCAACAACGGCACAGAGATTCATTCAATCATCAAAGTAGACCTTCACGAATATTATCATTGTCGTTATCATCACGAAATCGTCGACAACAAAATAATGTCAGTAATAATAATAATATAGTTGTAATTGATCAAACGCATGAATCATTAACATCCACCACATCACATAATAATCATATACAACAATTGCAACAACAAATAAATTTACAATTGTCCAACAACAACAGTAGTAACAATAATAATTTGATACAGCAACACAATTCGATACGTAACTTGAATCGTAATAATTTGAATGTTAATAATGCCAATAATTTTAATAATTTACAACAACAACAAGTTACTGTGGCAACTGCTACAGCTACAGTTGTTGTTGCTGCTGCTTCTGCTGCTGTTGCTGCTGCTACAAATTCAAATCATCATCATCCACAACAGCGAAATGTACAAATGAATAATTTAAATTTGAACTTAAATTTACAATCAGCTCGTAATAATAATCACCATCATCATGGTCATAATTTAAATCATCATAACAATAATAATAGTAACAACAACCACAATCCCAACACTAATAATAACAATAAGAATAATCAAATGGTAGTGGAAACACCAATTAGTAATACATCAGCAGCAGCAGTGGCAGCTGCTGCCACTATGGCGGTTGCTATACAACAACAACAACAACAACAGCAGCAACAAAATGTTTTTGCTGGCGCTGTTATAAGTGGCGGCGTCAGCAGTGCAAGCAACAATTTAAATGTGACCACAATACGCAACAACAGCAACAACAACATCAATAACAATAATCAAAATGAGCAAAATAATATTATAATGCAAGGAAATGACTTACAATATAAGTGGTGGTGGTGGTGAAATTTAATCACTTTCTTTTAATTCAGACTTTTTTCCGCTTTATTTTACTTTATTTTGATTGATTTTTTTTTTTTTGTAAACATTTCTTTGTGATATATTTTAAGTAGGGTGTAGATTTGAAGAAATTTATGTAATTATTTTATAAAATTTGCAGTTTTAAGTTTTTCTTTTGTATGTAATTTACGTGTAAAACAATCTTCTTTTATTTTGATTTCTTGGTTGTAGTAATCATATAATTTTAATCATACTTTTTTGATAAAAAATCTTTGTACTATTTTTATATATAAATATACAAACATTTAATTTTTTTTGGTGAAAATAATAAATGCATTTTAATTTTTATAATAACAAACTGTTAGAAAAATAAATACATATATTTAACTTGTGTTGTTATTTAAAATAAGAAAAAGGCAGAATTCTTTTTATAAAAATTTTACTTTAATGTTGAGTTTATTGATCTATTTTATTTAGCTAAAAATTTTACTTTCATTTATCTATCATTTCCTTTTTGTTTTTTTTTTCTTTTTACTTTTGTTTTGTTCTATTTTTCGGTTTTTGTTTAGTTTTTTTTTTTTTCATTATACACCACCCACCATTTATTATATGTATGTTAATCCTTATATATAATGAAAAACAATTACAAAAGAAACAGGATAAAAGGAAAAGTTGAAAAAAATGTTGTAGCACAAAAAATGCTTTAAATGCGAACGCATTTCAGAAATGTTTTCCCGCTGCGAAAGATTTGCATTATTAAAAAAGAAGAGACAAAAAGAAGATAGATATTTACTTTTAATGAGACGGCAATTGAACTGGTATGATTTATTGTATATCAGTCCTTGTTTGCAGCACTCGCTTTGTATTGAAATATAAGGATAAAATTTAGTAGTTTGGGTTATTAATTTGTATTTATATAAATATACATACAATGAAAAACAGTACTTGCTCACTATTCCACTGTTTCACTCCTTCATGGGCATATCGTTCCATAATAAATTGAAGGCTATTGAGTGGATAGTAAAATTTTTATGTTCTGAAAGTACTTTGACGCTTTGTCAAGATACGTTATGGCTGTCAAACGTACTGTATAGGGTTAACAAATAAGGTCGAGGGAGAAAAAAATACTTGCCATATAAGGCAATATAATGCACTTCCTTTTTGTTGTAATTTTACCGTTTTAATTTCGTGCTAACTTTCAACTGTATGTCTGTTTTTATAGGACAGTCCTATTGGAAGAATTGCCACATTGTTAATTGTTCATTGCTAATCAAAATGAATACCATTGTTTGCGGTTTGTAATACAAAGTTTTCTTCTTATTACAGGAAAATTAATCTGTCTTCATAATATAATAACGATTATTCTTTTTTCTATGCTATTTTATTCCATTTTTTTTCTATTGTATTCTAATATTAGTATTTTCTGTATCTATCTTTTTTCTATTCTATATAAATATCCTTGCAGTCTGCTCGGACATTAATATACAGGAGTATATATATTTGTTTATTATTAATTGAATTGTTGTTCTTTATCGGTATTGAACAAACTGAGACGAGCATTGTATGCGGTTTCACAACAGTTTTCTTACATTGTACGACATTAACAATTGTAGCATGGTTTTGTTTTGAAGGTAAGTTGTTCTTGTCGCTAGTGTTATTCATTTTCTTTATTTCTGAAAAGATTAGAAGCATGTCAATATATATTACTGACCCTGATTTTCATATGTCATGCGTAATTTAATATCGCTTTTCAGAAGCACCAAAAACAAAGAAATATTGCGTAAAGAAAATTTGTTAGATAAAGTTTCGAATTACTTTCAGACGACAATATATTTAAATCTCTTAGTGTACATGCGCCCTCTGTAAGACGTAATAAATTTATATGGATACTTCTATTAAATAAATAAACTAAATAACTTTATGTCTGTCTGTTTGTGTAAATTTGTTGTCAAAATACAGGTCGCAGCTTTTGATATGTTTTGATAAAAGTTTTTACCCAGACTTCCTTTTGCACAAAAACGAACTTCCTAGCACATGAGCTCATTTTTTGAATCTCTTATATCAAATCATTGATTTTCTAAATTTTTCAAAAGTTGATTTATTTTACTCTTGAATTTTAATGCATTACTTGCAATTTTCTTTGTACAGAGCGAAGTGGTATTTAAAAGCTTTGACAAACTAAACTATTTTTATTGATTTTGATTCAATTTTACATACATCATTGGCGTTTATTTCTTTTTTAATTTTTTGAAGCATTCCAATCATATACAACTTTAACCACAGACGATATCGTATTGGAAGTGGACCAAACATCAAAAGTTAATTGTTATTATTTATTATCATATGGTCTATCCTTTACAATTGTGGCCATTTCATTAGCTATACAACCTAGTACATACACCCAAAATGATTACTGTGTTCTAATGGAGGCCAATACTCTATTCTATTCTACATTTGTTACACCGATAATATTATTTGTAGTGGTAAGTAACTGCCTTACATAAAGTTCTACTGTGTTCAATTTCGCCTTGTATCATCTTTAAGTGGGCAATGTTCTTGATGGAACTTAATTACTTCGACATTTTAATCATCAATTCAGATTATTGTACCATAGGGTTAAATAATAAGGTGAAGCTTGAAGTAGCATAATTGATAAAGCCATATGAGTTTATCTGTGGCTACATGTCCGCCTGTGATAAGCATTCTAAATATTTTACTTCTATTATATCCAAATACTAATTTGAATAAAAGGGGGAAAAATAAAGGAATCGCTTTTTTAGTGTTCGTTAGTCATCGAATTTAAAAGTGCTAACAACATACAAGATTGTCAAATATATATAATCTTAGCCCTCCCCATTGAATATTAGAAATACAATGCTTACTTATTTTAAATTATGACCATCCTCTTCATGGAGTCAATCACTATAAAAAAAAAATATCGAATAAATACATGTATATTTTAAAAGCACTTCCTTATATTCTCTTTTGTCGAACTTCAGGGAGGTTTAATTTACACATTTCTCTCGTGGGTAATAATGTACCGTAAATGTCGTTCCACACTTAAAAACAAAGAACACGCACGTTTAACTAATGTACGGTAAGTACTGTACTTATGCACTCTTCTTTTTATATGTGTTTTATATTTCAAACCTTAATTCTTGATTCTACTTGTTTGTTTTGTCTTCTGATAAAATTTCACTGTTGGTTATAGCTTTGATATACGATGTTCCTTTACATTTCTTTTGTTGCTATGTATCACTTGGTTGATGGCGTATTGGTATTTACGGTATTCGAAAATGGGTGATGACGTGGCTGAAGTGTATGGTTATCTGTTTATTACTTTTAATACATTAATGGGTGTCTATATATTTATATTCCATTGTATACAAAATGAAAAGGTAGTAACTATGGGTGAATGTGCATGAATAGATGGCCACAATCGCATCTCCTATTTTTCTTTTCTTGATGTACTTTTTTTTATAGATAAGACACGAATATCGAAAATATGTCCGACATAATTCATGGTTACCGAAGTGTTTAAGATGTTCAAAGACTTCTATCTCTTCAGGAATTGTTGGTGGTAGCGGTTGCATTATGACGTCTACCACAGGAGGTAGAGTAACAACAGCAGCGGCAGCAATGGGTTCTTTAAATAATAGTACAAGTCCCTCTGCGGCTAATATTAAAATAAATACTGTTGCTAATTCTACTACAACTTTACACGGGAAGAAGTCAAAATCAACAGTCTTAAATGCTGATGATGATGATTATGATGAAAATGAAGGGACCGCAAGATGTAATAATAATTCACCAACAGAGGATGCGGTAATGATATCGATATCCAGTGACTGTAAATTCAATGAATTGAACATGAGAGTACCACATCGATTGGGTGCCGTCACAACAATTGCAAATAATAACGGTCCAGGCAATATTGGTATGAAAATTGCTAGCGGTGGCAACATAATACTGCAACCGAATGAATCTCCTGTTCAAAGTAAAGGGGAGCAGTCACTCTTACAAAATCCAGCAGCCTTGGAGCGTAACTCTCATAACATGAGTGCGGTGATGGATGGTGTCGATAATTCAGGCACAATACGCTCCACTAGTGGTCTACGAACACCCAACGTTGTTCATACATCACCCACGTTATCGATTAGTTCCAGTTATTTAATGTTTAATTATAATCAGTGTAACGAACAGCAACAAACACCACAAGTACAACCCGCTGTAAGTGAATGTCAACAAGAGTCTTTCTATCATCAAACAGAATATTCTAAGTGGCCACAAAAGATGCGAAAAAATAGCCAAATGGGAGATTTTCCTGGATCCTCGAATAACAACAGTAAAGCCATGATGAGCGCAAATGGTAGTGATGGTCATCAACAGTTACATGACTTTCTTTATTGGACTCAAAAGCCCAGTCAAAGTCATACTAAAAAGAAACGCGGCGGTGTTATTGGCTCTAGTTCTCCCAGTGGATCATTACATTCGCGGAATACACCATCTTCTCATTCCCAGCAAGTCTTAATGTATTCGTCTTATAAGAAGGCCACACTAAAGAACCAACACCAACAACAAAAATCGCCCCATCAGCAGAAACAACAGCGGCCAGAATATCCACATTATGCCGAAGCATTTGACACAGGAACGCTCGCCTATTATAAAGAACAGCAGCGCAATAGAATTCAATCTCATCAGGAATATTTGCAGAAACAACAATTATCATCGGATGAAGAACAAGTAGAACCAGCTGCGCATGTTCATCTTTTACAACAAATAAACCAGCATATTTGTAATGGTGGTGTTATAGGAGGACAAGGGAGGGCAGGTCCAATAGCAGATTTCGGTATATCTTCAACGAACCTGCAACCAACTCAATATAATTATTACAATAGAAATAAGCATTCTAACTGTGATTCCAGTCAACAACAATCATTGCCAATTCAAGTTTATGATCGTCACACTATGAGTGATAATTGCAGTGATAGTGGTGATACATATTATAATCAAGGGTCTTTTGCCAGTGACACGGGGCCCGTATATGAAGAAATCTTAAGTAATCGTACATCTGACATTCAACATTATAACGTAGATGATATGCTGCCACATGACTACGAGGACGGACACAACGTACATACTTTGTTTCAAACGCATCAACGACAGCAGCGTTTGTCACAACGTGGTGATGTACGCTCATTACACAATTATCCAAAGAATGAAGAATTTAATATGATAGACCAAAGTGATGATAATGCAAGTTCGTATAGTGATCAAGAAGTCAACGTTTTAGATGATGAGTACGAAAATGACGATGGTGGTTCGTGCGAAGGGGCAGATGAAGAAGATAATATAGATAATAATACTGGAAACATGAATCTTCATAATCATCGTCATCATCACTGCCATCATAGAAAAGGAAGGGAATATAGTCAAAGCGACGAAAGAATGCAACGCCTAATGGCCATACAAGGTGCTGACTTTGACAAAAGGTTTCAACGCCACTTACGAAAAAATAGAACAGCAGTTCATGAGACGAGTATTCACGCACTACCGCCCGCCTATAATGAATTTCAAAACATAGCAAATCACTGTCCACCACAGCAACGACAATCCCAACAGCAACAGCAACAATTAACTGTTTTTGATAGAGGTACTGGTACTGGAGTTTCAATGAGTAGCTTTAAAAGGACAACGGCAGCAGCACTGGGAGCCTCTCCACCAACAACCGGTATTCACTTAGCTGTTAATGAACCTTTCAATCATGCGCCACCACTGCCACCAGCTAATCAAAATCCTTTGAATAAAAAATCATTGTCAGTACAACAACAACCACAGCAACAGCAACCACAAACTCAACATCAGCACAAACAAATTTCACCTCAAAATATAAGTAACCTGAATAATATATCCGTGGGTCGGAACATATCGGCCATGTTGGATGAGAATAATACCGTACGAAGTTATTTGGAACCACTGAATAAATAAATTAAAATTTCTGCTCATTTTAGTTTTTTATTTTCACTTTTTATCTTAATTAACTCAATTAAATAATAAGTAAGAACTTTATAATTGGTCGAAGACGACTTTTAAATACCCTTCACCATTTTGCTTAATGTGATTAAAGTCAAATGTTAATTACAAGCCAATAATATTGAAAAAAATGTATTATCTCAATTATTTTAAAAGTTCATTATATGAGAGGAGGTTCAAAAAATGGATTAAACCTGACGAAATTTGGTACACATATATTTTATGCTAAAATACAAAACTCTCAATTTTCGCTAAAATATATGCAAAATTGCACTTTTCTTTTATATACTAATTTATTTGGGAAAAGGCGTTGTTTGGGAAATGGTTGTAAAAAAATTTACTCTGGACCAGATTTGGTACACATATTACTTATGTCAAAATACAGGATGTATTGAAGCTTTTGTCCGTATAATAACTATTCAAAAAAGGCGTTACATGAAAAGTGGTTGTAAAAGTATACCGATCTGAACCAAATTTGGTACACATATTTCAATGTTAAAATTTATGTTAAAACAAAATTATTATTTCCACAGAACGACTTTTCTTTAAGGAAGATGTTATATGGGGAGTGGTTGAAATAATGATCCACTTTTAAGCATTTTCAATAATGTAACTCAAAAATTGTGACCTATAGCTTGGTAAAAAATTAACATTGGCAGATCGAATAAGAGAGAGATTCTAAGTTGATTGGGATAATAATAGGTTGGTCTGTCTCAACTCCTCTAGGATGTTACAAACATCTGCATAACAATATTATACCCTATACCACAAGTGGTGTAGGGTATAATAATATTTTATAACATTCGTCATTTAAACAAATCAAATATACAAAAACAAACACAGCATATATAAATAATAATGATAAATTATAATAATTGGGAAAAATGTAAATGTAAATGTAAATGTAATGTAACCGATGTATATGTGAATGTAATACGATTACTTTAGCTAAGATGACAACCATATTCAATGTTAACACTTAATTAAAACTCCTGTAATTCTGGGCGCATTCTCCAAGGGCTGCATTCCAAATAAGTTTCCAAATAATGACACTACCATTATGATCTTAAATTAAAAAAACTATAACGAACGAAAAGAGTAGAACTGAATAAAGAATTGGCCCAATACAACTCTTCCAGTACATGTTTAAAAAGGAGAAAACCAAATCAATGAACATGTGTCCTCTTTTTTTCTTTTTTTTGTTAAAATTTTTCTATTATTTTTCGTTAATATTTTATACATAGATTGGAGATTACTTTGTCTAGCGTGTCAAACTTATTATTAAAAAAGTAACAGTAGAAACAAAAGAAAGAAAAGAAAGATCAAATACTCTCTGTTAAAGCCGAATTGAACTTATCGTTTACTATTATAACAATTATAATTTTCATATTCTACTTTATATAACGTAGATAATCAAGAGCGCGTTAGCTTTAAGTGACATATTAAGCTTCTTAGCTATATGATATATGTATATATATATTGCATTGTACGATTTTTTATATAAAAGTGTTATATTTTTAAATTTTGCAGAATCTATTTTTATCTCTTACATATTTTGAGGTTTCTTCTTTATGTTGTGCTACATTTTGCACTTCATTTATGTCATAATTCTGTTTATAGCAAATTCCTTTCCATTTTCTTGCAAAGCAAGAAAAGGTATTGAAAATTTTTATATTTATTTATATATATATGTTTATATTTTGCTTTTCACAGTATACATGCATTAACTATGTATGCTCGTTTATGCATCTTTAGTAATAAAATTTAGAAAAAAGTTGTGTACATTTCTAACACGATTATAATGAAAGAGCATATAAATCTGTGTACAATAAATGAAAAAACAAAATAAACGTTTACTAGTTAATTAATTATTTAGCACCAGCATAAAAAGAAAGTGATTTTTAAATAAGAGTACCGTCATCGTGGTGAATGTTGTGTGTTAGATTCAGGATTTTGATATTTTGATATTTTGATATTTGATATTTTGTAATATGAAATTCAAGTAAAATGCGAACATCGCATAAAACCAAAATACAATTTCAAGATTTTCAGAAGATTTTGTTCTTATTATTAAAGTAAAAGTACTTGTCAAAATCTAATAAAACTCTCTTCACCTCAATTGGAATGTTTTTTGGGGAAAATGGTTTTCTCGCCCCTTACCTAATGTTTGCTTTAACAACCGATAATGTTGACGTAAAGGCCCTTAGTGCTTTTTTCGTGGTTTTTCTTAAAACCATGCAGTAAAACTGAGCGGCCGTTACTTGAACCAAAAATAGTTAACTGTGTTCTTGTTATTACTGTAAAACTTTAGTTGTTTTAAGAACTGTTGTTCCTTTTTTCGCAAGCGATTTTTGGTAGTTTTACTATTCAAAATATTAATTTAACAGCTATTGAAATTTTCTGTGGAAACAGACGCCTTGTATGGCCGTTGCAATCATTCGTCACCTTTTTCACCCCCTTTTGTATTTTATAATGCAAACCGGTATAACAATTATCTTTAATAAAAACGTTTCGTATGAATACCTTTTTGTTAAAAATGGATGTTACATGAGAAATCATTGTCAAATAAACCTGTTTGTATAGATAGCAATATATCTGTTAAAAAAGAAAGCATAAAAAATAAGACATTTCTTAATTAAAAGAGAAAGGACAACAGGTAAATCGAATTTAATAAAGGAGAAAAAAATTGTAGGCATTGGTCTAATTATTTAAGAAGCAATCAACCACAAGCCGTGTAGACAATTAAAAATATGAGAGATTTCTTGAAGGTATCTTAGAAGATGGAAAATATTTTTAAGTGCTTAAAAGCTAACAGAGTTCACTTTAGAAATAACTAATTAGCAGTTTTTGCACCAATTTTAAATATTTTGTTGCTTTAGTAGTATGTAACGACGAAGTAGAATGATAATTAGGACGTTTGGGTTAGAATTATACTAACGAATTCTTAGTATAGGTTTATCTGGTTATTTTAGTTGTTGACAAGGATTACTGAAGTAATAACTATAATAGCAGAAGTGATCGCTGAGGGCAGTTTGCCCGCAATGATTAGAATAGTGACTAGAATAAGAATCACATAACGACCATGGAGATGAGCAAGGAAAAATTTTGATTGGGTGAATAGGAATGATGATCGGTATAATGGTGGCAGTGATTACGGCTTTTATAATTATCAGTATACTGATCACGAATGCCGTAATAAAGTGATAGTGGCAACGAGCACATCTATGTTGACCTCAACAACGGCTTTAAGGATTACGTTTAAAGATGATAACAACTAAAGCAATAGTTAACTATTTTTAATTCAATGTAACGACAAAATAGTCTTACTGCTTATGGTTTTTTCAAAAACACGAAAAAAGCCCAATTTATATAGCATTTAAGACTACGGCTAAAGAAAAAGAGACCTTAAGTAGTCGTATTTGCAGTGCCGAAATATGAAAGCATTCCACTTGAAGTGAAGAGAGTTTTATTAGATTTTGACAAGTACTTTTACTTTAATAATAAGAACAAAATCTTCTGAAAATCTTGAAATTGTATTTTGGTTTTATGCGATGTTCGCATTTTACTTGAATTTCATATTACAAAATATCAAATATCAAAATATCAAAATCCTGAATCTAACACACAACATTCACCACGATGACGGTACTCTTATTTAAAAATCACTTTCTTTTTTATGCTGGTGCTAAATAATTAATTAACTAGTAAACGTTTATTTTGTTTTTTCATTTATTGTACACAGATTTATATGCTCTTTCATTATAATCGTGTTAGAAATGTACACAACTTTTTTCTAAATTTTATTACTAAAGATGCATAAACGAGCATACATAATTAATGCATGTATACTGTGAAAAGCAAAATATAAACATATATATATAAATAAATATAAAAATTTTCAATACCTTTTCTTGCTTTGCAAGAAAATGGAAAGGAATTTGCTATAAACAGAATTATGACATAAATGAAGTGCAAAATGTAGCACAACATAAAGAAGAAACCTCAAAATATGTAAGAGATAAAAATAGATTCTGCAAAATTTAAAAATATAACACTTTTATATAAAAAATCGTACAATGCAATATATATATACATATATCATATAGCTAAGAAGCTTAATATGTCACTTAAAGCTAACGCGCTCTTGATTATCTACGTTATATAAAGTAGAATATGAAAATTATAATTGTTATAATAGTAAACGATAAGTTCAATTCGGCTTTAACAGAGAGTATTTGATCTTTCTTTTCTTTCTTTTGTTTCTACTGTTACTTTTTTAATAATAAGTTTGACACGCTAGACAAAGTAATCTCCAATCTATGTATAAAATATTAACGAAAAATAATAGAAAAATTTTAACAAAAAAAAGAAAAAAAGAGGACACATGTTCATTGATTTGGTTTTCTCCTTTTTAAACATGTACTGGAAGAGTTGTATTGGGCCAATTCTTTATTCAGTTCTACTCTTTTCGTTCGTTATAGTTTTTTTAATTTAAGATCATAATGGTAGTGTCATTATTTGGAAACTTATTTGGAATGCAGCCCTTGGAGAATGCGCCCAGAATTACAGGAGTTTTAATTAAGTGTTAACATTGAATATGGTTGTCATCTTAGCTAAAGTAATCGTATTACATTCACATATACATCGGTTACATTACATTTACATTTACATTTACATTTTTCCCAATTATTATAATTTATCATTATTATTTATATATGCTGTGTTTGTTTTTGTATATTTGATTTGTTTAAATGACGAATGTTATAAAATATTATTATACCCTACACCACTTGTGGTATAGGGTATAATATTGTTATGCAGATGTTTGTAACATCCTAGAGGAGTTGAGACAGACCAACCTATTATTATCCCAATCAACTTAGAATCTCTCTCTTATTCGATCTGCCAATGTTAATTTTTTACCAAGCTATAGGTCACAATTTTTGAGTTACATTATTGAAAATGCTTAAAAGTGGATCATTATTTCAACCACTCCCCATATAACATCTTCCTTAAAGAAAAGTCGTTCTGTGGAAATAATAATTTTGTTTTAACATAAATTTTAACATTGAAATATGTGTACCAAATTTGGTTCAGATCGGTATACTTTTACAACCACTTTTCATGTAACGCCTTTTTTGAATAGTTATTATACGGACAAAAGCTTCAATACATCCTGTATTTTGACATAAGTAATATGTGTACCAAATCTGGTCCAGAGTAAATTTTTTTACAACCATTTCCCAAACAACGCCTTTTCCCAAATAAATTAGTATATAAAAGAAAAGTGCAATTTTGCATATATTTTAGCGAAAATTGAGAGTTTTGTATTTTAGCATAAAATATATGTGTACCAAATTTCGTCAGGTTTAATCCATTTTTTGAACCTCCTCTCATATAATGAACTTTTAAAATAATTGAGATAATACATTTTTTTCAATATTATTGGCTTGTAATTAACATTTGACTTTAATCACATTAAGCAAAATGGTGAAGGGTATTTAAAAGTCGTCTTCGACCAATTATAAAGTTCTTACTTATTATTTAATTGAGTTAATTAAGATAAAAAGTGAAAATAAAAAACTAAAATGAGCAGAAATTTTAATTTATTTATTCAGTGGTTCCAAATAACTTCGTACGGTATTATTTTCATCCAACATGGCCGATATGTTCCGACCCACGGATATATTATTCAGGTTACTTATATTTTGAGGTGAAATTTGTTTGTGCTGATGTTGAGTTTGTGGTTGCTGTTGCTGTGGTTGTTGTTGTACTGACAATGATTTTTTATTCAAAGGATTTTGATTAGCTGGTGGCAGTGGTGGCGCATGATTGAAAGGTTCATTAACAGCTAAGTGAATACCGGTTGTTGGTGGAGAGGCTCCCAGTGCTGCTGCCGTTGTCCTTTTAAAGCTACTCATTGAAACTCCAGTACCAGTACCTCTATCAAAAACAGTTAATTGTTGCTGTTGCTGTTGGGATTGTCGTTGCTGTGGTGGACAGTGATTTGCTATGTTTTGAAATTCATTATAGGCGGGCGGTAGTGCGTGAATACTCGTCTCATGAACTGCTGTTCTATTTTTTCGTAAGTGGCGTTGAAACCTTTTGTCAAAGTCAGCACCTTGTATGGCCATTAGGCGTTGCATTCTTTCGTCGCTTTGACTATATTCCCTTCCTTTTCTATGATGGCAGTGATGATGACGATGATTATGAAGATTCATATTTCCAGTATTATTATCTATATTATCTTCTTCATCTGCCCCTTCGCACGAACCACCATCGTCATTTTCGTACTCATCATCTAAAACGTTGACTTCTTGATCACTATACGAACTTGCATTATCATCACTTTGGTCTATCATATTAAATTCTTCATTCTTTGGATAATTGTGTAATGAGCGTACATCACCACGTTGTGACAAACGCTGCTGTCGTTGATGCGTTTGAAACAAAGTATGTACGTTGTGTCCGTCCTCGTAGTCATGTGGCAGCATATCATCTACGTTATAATGTTGAATGTCAGATGTACGATTACTTAAGATTTCTTCATATACGGGCCCCGTGTCACTGGCAAAAGACCCTTGATTATAATATGTATCACCACTATCACTGCAATTATCACTCATAGTGTGACGATCATAAACTTGAATTGGCAACGATTGTTGTTGACTGGAATCACAGTTAGAATGCTTATTTCTATTGTAATAATTATATTGAGTTGGTTGCAGGTTCGTTGAAGATATACCGAAATCTGCTATTGGACCTGCCCTCCCTTGTCCTCCTATAACACCACCATTACAAATATGCTGGTTTATTTGTTGTAAAAGATGAACATGCGCAGCTGGTTCTACTTGTTCTTCATCCGATGATAATTGTTGTTTCTGCAAATATTCCTGATGAGATTGAATTCTATTGCGCTGCTGTTCTTTATAATAGGCGAGCGTTCCTGTGTCAAATGCTTCGGCATAATGTGGATATTCTGGCCGCTGTTGTTTCTGCTGATGGGGCGATTTTTGTTGTTGGTGTTGGTTCTTTAGTGTGGCCTTCTTATAAGACGAATACATTAAGACTTGCTGGGAGTGAGAAGATGGTGTATTCCGCGAATGTAATGATCCACTGGGAGAACTAGAGCCAATAACACCGCCGCGTTTCTTTTTAGTATGACTTTGACTGGGCTTTTGAGTCCAATAAAGAAAGTCATGTAACTGTTGATGACCATCACTACCATTTGCGCTCATCATGGCTTTACTGTTGTTATTCGAGGATCCAGGAAAATCTCCCATTTGGCTATTTTTTCGCATCTTTTGTGGCCACTTAGAATATTCTGTTTGATGATAGAAAGACTCTTGTTGACATTCACTTACAGCGGGTTGTACTTGTGGTGTTTGTTGCTGTTCGTTACACTGATTATAATTAAACATTAAATAACTGGAACTAATCGATAACGTGGGTGATGTATGAACAACGTTGGGTGTTCGTAGACCACTAGTGGAGCGTATTGTGCCTGAATTATCGACACCATCCATCACCGCACTCATGTTATGAGAGTTACGCTCCAAGGCTGCTGGATTTTGTAAGAGTGACTGCTCCCCTTTACTTTGAACAGGAGATTCATTCGGTTGCAGTATTATGTTGCCACCGCTAGCAATTTTCATACCAATATTGCCTGGACCGTTATTATTTGCAATTGTTGTGACGGCACCCAATCGATGTGGTACTCTCATGTTCAATTCATTGAATTTACAGTCACTGGATATCGATATCATTACCGCATCCTCTGTTGGTGAATTATTATTACATCTTGCGGTCCCTTCATTTTCATCATAATCATCATCATCAGCATTTAAGACTGTTGATTTTGACTTCTTCCCGTGTAAAGTTGTAGTAGAATTAGCAACAGTATTTATTTTAATATTAGCCGCAGAGGGACTTGTACTATTATTTAAAGAACCCATTGCTGCCGCTGCTGTTGTTACTCTACCTCCTGTGGTAGACGTCATAATGCAACCGCTACCACCAACAATTCCTGAAGAGATAGAAGTCTTTGAACATCTTAAACACTTCGGTAACCATGAATTATGTCGGACATATTTTCGATATTCGTGTCTTATCTATAAAAAAAAGTACATCAAGAAAAGAAAAATAGGAGATGCGATTGTGGCCATCTATTCATGCACATTCACCCATAGTTACTACCTTTTCATTTTGTATACAATGGAATATAAATATATAGACACCCATTAATGTATTAAAAGTAATAAACAGATAACCATACACTTCAGCCACGTCATCACCCATTTTCGAATACCGTAAATACCAATACGCCATCAACCAAGTGATACATAGCAACAAAAGAAATGTAAAGGAACATCGTATATCAAAGCTATAACCAACAGTGAAATTTTATCAGAAGACAAAACAAACAAGTAGAATCAAGAATTAAGGTTTGAAATATAAAACACATATAAAAAGAAGAGTGCATAAGTACAGTACTTACCGTACATTAGTTAAACGTGCGTGTTCTTTGTTTTTAAGTGTGGAACGACATTTACGGTACATTATTACCCACGAGAGAAATGTGTAAATTAAACCTCCCTGAAGTTCGACAAAAGAGAATATAAGGAAGTGCTTTTAAAATATACATGTATTTATTCGATATTTTTTTTTTATAGTGATTGACTCCATGAAGAGGATGGTCATAATTTAAAATAAGTAAGCATTGTATTTCTAATATTCAATGGGGAGGGCTAAGATTATATATATTTGACAATCTTGTATGTTGTTAGCACTTTTAAATTCGATGACTAACGAACACTAAAAAAGCGATTCCTTTATTTTTCCCCCTTTTATTCAAATTAGTATTTGGATATAATAGAAGTAAAATATTTAGAATGCTTATCACAGGCGGACATGTAGCCACAGATAAACTCATATGGCTTTATCAATTATGCTACTTCAAGCTTCACCTTATTATTTAACCCTATGGTACAATAATCTGAATTGATGATTAAAATGTCGAAGTAATTAAGTTCCATCAAGAACATTGCCCACTTAAAGATGATACAAGGCGAAATTGAACACAGTAGAACTTTATGTAAGGCAGTTACTTACCACTACAAATAATATTATCGGTGTAACAAATGTAGAATAGAATAGAGTATTGGCCTCCATTAGAACACAGTAATCATTTTGGGTGTATGTACTAGGTTGTATAGCTAATGAAATGGCCACAATTGTAAAGGATAGACCATATGATAATAAATAATAACAATTAACTTTTGATGTTTGGTCCACTTCCAATACGATATCGTCTGTGGTTAAAGTTGTATATGATTGGAATGCTTCAAAAAATTAAAAAAGAAATAAACGCCAATGATGTATGTAAAATTGAATCAAAATCAATAAAAATAGTTTAGTTTGTCAAAGCTTTTAAATACCACTTCGCTCTGTACAAAGAAAATTGCAAGTAATGCATTAAAATTCAAGAGTAAAATAAATCAACTTTTGAAAAATTTAGAAAATCAATGATTTGATATAAGAGATTCAAAAAATGAGCTCATGTGCTAGGAAGTTCGTTTTTGTGCAAAAGGAAGTCTGGGTAAAAACTTTTATCAAAACATATCAAAAGCTGCGACCTGTATTTTGACAACAAATTTACACAAACAGACAGACATAAAGTTATTTAGTTTATTTATTTAATAGAAGTATCCATATAAATTTATTACGTCTTACAGAGGGCGCATGTACACTAAGAGATTTAAATATATTGTCGTCTGAAAGTAATTCGAAACTTTATCTAACAAATTTTCTTTACGCAATATTTCTTTGTTTTTGGTGCTTCTGAAAAGCGATATTAAATTACGCATGACATATGAAAATCAGGGTCAGTAATATATATTGACATGCTTCTAATCTTTTCAGAAATAAAGAAAATGAATAACACTAGCGACAAGAACAACTTACCTTCAAAACAAAACCATGCTACAATTGTTAATGTCGTACAATGTAAGAAAACTGTTGTGAAACCGCATACAATGCTCGTCTCAGTTTGTTCAATACCGATAAAGAACAACAATTCAATTAATAATAAACAAATATATATACTCCTGTATATTAATGTCCGAGCAGACTGCAAGGATATTTATATAGAATAGAAAAAAGATAGATACAGAAAATACTAATATTAGAATACAATAGAAAAAAAATGGAATAAAATAGCATAGAAAAAAGAATAATCGTTATTATATTATGAAGACAGATTAATTTTCCTGTAATAAGAAGAAAACTTTGTATTACAAACCGCAAACAATGGTATTCATTTTGATTAGCAATGAACAATTAACAATGTGGCAATTCTTCCAATAGGACTGTCCTATAAAAACAGACATACAGTTGAAAGTTAGCACGAAATTAAAACGGTAAAATTACAACAAAAAGGAAGTGCATTATATTGCCTTATATGGCAAGTATTTTTTTCTCCCTCGACCTTATTTGTTAACCCTATACAGTACGTTTGACAGCCATAACGTATCTTGACAAAGCGTCAAAGTACTTTCAGAACATAAAAATTTTACTATCCACTCAATAGCCTTCAATTTATTATGGAACGATATGCCCATGAAGGAGTGAAACAGTGGAATAGTGAGCAAGTACTGTTTTTCATTGTATGTATATTTATATAAATACAAATTAATAACCCAAACTACTAAATTTTATCCTTATATTTCAATACAAAGCGAGTGCTGCAAACAAGGACTGATATACAATAAATCATACCAGTTCAATTGCCGTCTCATTAAAAGTAAATATCTATCTTCTTTTTGTCTCTTCTTTTTTAATAATGCAAATCTTTCGCAGCGGGAAAACATTTCTGAAATGCGTTCGCATTTAAAGCATTTTTTGTGCTACAACATTTTTTTCAACTTTTCCTTTTATCCTGTTTCTTTTGTAATTGTTTTTCATTATATATAAGGATTAACATACATATAATAAATGGTGGGTGGTGTATAATGAAAAAAAAAAAAACTAAACAAAAACCGAAAAATAGAACAAAACAAAAGTAAAAAGAAAAAAAAAACAAAAAGGAAATGATAGATAAATGAAAGTAAAATTTTTAGCTAAATAAAATAGATCAATAAACTCAACATTAAAGTAAAATTTTTATAAAAAGAATTCTGCCTTTTTCTTATTTTAAATAACAACACAAGTTAAATATATGTATTTATTTTTCTAACAGTTTGTTATTATAAAAATTAAAATGCATTTATTATTTTCACCAAAAAAAATTAAATGTTTGTATATTTATATATAAAAATAGTACAAAGATTTTTTATCAAAAAAGTATGATTAAAATTATATGATTACTACAACCAAGAAATCAAAATAAAAGAAGATTGTTTTACACGTAAATTACATACAAAAGAAAAACTTAAAACTGCAAATTTTATAAAATAATTACATAAATTTCTCCAAATCTACACCCTACTTAAAATATATCACAAAGAAATGTTTACAAAAAAAAAAAAATCAATCAAAATAAAGTAAAATAAAGCGGAAAAAAGTCTGAATTAAAAGAAAGTGATTAAATTTCACCACCACCACCACTTATATTGTAAGTCATTTCCTTGCATTATAATATTATTTTGCTCATTTTGATTATTGTTATTGATGTTGTTGTTGCTGTTGTTGCGTATTGTGGTCACATTTAAATTGTTGCTTGCACTGCTGCCGCCGCTACTTATAACAGCGCCAGCAAAAACATTTTGTTGCTGCTGCTGTTGTTGTTGTTGTATAGCAACCGCCATAGTGGCAGCAGCTGCCACTGCTGCTGCTGATGTATTACTAATTGGTGTTTCCACTACCATTTGATTATTCTTATTGTTATTATTAGTGTTGGGATTGTGGTTGTTGTTACTATTATTATTGTTATGATGATTTAAATTATGACCATGATGATGGTGATTATTATTACGAGCTGATTGTAAATTTAAGTTCAAATTTAAATTATTCATTTGTACATTTCGCTGTTGTGGATGATGATGATTTGAATTTGTAGCAGCAGCAACAGCAGCAGAAGCAGCAGCAGAAGCAGCAGCAACAACAACTGTAGCTGTAACTTGTTGTTGTTGTAAATTATTAAAATTATTGGCATTATTAACATTCAAATTATTACGATTCAAGTTACGTATCGAATTGTGTTGCTGTATCAAATTATTATTGTTACTACTGTTGTTGTTGGACAATTGTAAATTTATTTGTTGTTGCAATTGTTGTATATGATTATTATGTGATGTGGTGGATGTTAATGATTCATGCGTTTGATCAATTACAACTATATTATTATTATTACTGACATTATTTTGTTGTCGACGATTTCGTGATGATAACGACAATGATAATATTCGTGAAGGTCTACTTTGATGATTGAATGAATCTCTGTGCCGTTGTTGCTGTTGCGATAATGATAATGACGATAGTGATGATAATGATGACTGTCTTACCTTTATAAATACACCATTGAATATTTTTAATGTTAATAGTGCAATCACAATAAACACCAGACATATCGTGATGCTAATATATATCAATACACGCATATTCCCATCGAACATTGTAAACAGAGAATTGCTATGATCATCTAAGATATCCATAAGGATGGCGAAATTTGTTAAATGATTACATATACATATACTATGTGTCCGATTTGTACTCTCCAATGCACAACCATTTGCTGACCAAGCATGATCAATATAATTCCAGAAGACGCATGTAGGATTTGTAACATTATCAATTTGCAAATGTCGTAAAATTAATTTGATTGGTTGGGATAATTGTATATGACGGCCTTTCCCCAAACTGGCCGATATTACTTTACTATTTAATATCCGTATACGTTGCTGTTGTTGAGAATTTGAAAAAGATGTGTCCGTTTCGTTAGCTAATATTACCGTATTTCGAACTATATTTAAGACAAGAAAAAATATGAAAGAGAGCTAAGTCATGTAAATAAAATCAATGAACGCATCGGCTCACTTTATTCGTTTCGCTTTTGACAAGTTAATTTAATATTAAATTAATTGAACTGTATGCTCCGTACACTGTATGCGTGCACTGTGTGGAACACTTGATAGGATTTGAAAGAAATTTACTTACTGTTATAGTAAATCATTTTATAGTCATGTTCTGAATCTAAATCGACTACAATAAGTCTCTATATGTTGGTCACGTATGCGAATCATGTATTTAACTGGACACAAACCCCGCAATTTTAGACATAATTTTAAGTAATCTGTTAATACAACTCTGTTTTGAGTCAGAAATGACCAATGAAGAAAACGAATTATAATGCCTTAAACGTTGTACGCAACATATTTTAGAATAAAACGTATTAATTGGATAATTTGTATAAAGTACATCCAGTTTCTGAACTATCTTTCAGATGAATGTCCCCACACAAATGTTAAAGTCTACATAATAATTAAGTTCGTTTTCAATAAGTTTATCTAAAAAGTTATTTATTTTGCGATGATTAAATAATATTGGCTGTAATAGCCCGGACCTTTTTTCAAACACAAATCTTTATATATTTTTTCTGTTTAAACTGAACGGCGCAACCAGAGTATGTTCAGAAATATTGACTTACTGTAACTTCTGGAATTTTTTAAGTCGAAGTGATCGTATGATGGTTTCAGAATCGATTCCAAACGATCGAATGCAGCAAATACTATGCGCACTAAGCCACCTTCACTATTTTCAATTAGAGCAGCTCTTGGCAATTCAATATGATCATCCGATATTTGCCATTGCTCAACATCCGGGAATATTTCACTATTCTGTATATTTTTCGTTTCCAACACACGTACAGAGAGTAATATATTTTTCACTTTCTGTATGATATTACGTTCACGTATAATTGTATCAGCCAATAAGAATGCATTGTCTTCTAAACCAATTAACAATGAAGTGGCAACTCGCATTTGGTCTTCTTGGTTTAAATCCAACCATGATGATAATTGTGATTCATCTAATAGATTGGATCCAGTTTTGACAACACCTTGTAACAGCTCTAAAATCATTGCTTCACGTAAACGTTGATCGGGGAAAGTTTCCTTATCGTGATACATTTTCTCAGACATTTTTTGAATAATTTTCGTTGTTACTAGCATATCCCCTCCGTATAATGTTTTACTACTAGTCACTTCAGACAAATCATTCGCAATCGATATGAGGGAAGAGTCACGTTGATTGACTCGCACTTCTAAATTATTTAACCATAAGCTACGACATTGCGTTAGATCTGGTGTTAGTGGATGCCATGTCGGTTCAAAATTTCGCAATTTTAAGTTCATTTTAATACTTGTTTCACAATTTAAGCTACCATTACATTGTGGTAATGATGATGATGACTCTGACGGTGTCGTTGTTACACCATCTTTTAAATTATCAACATCATTGACATCCACGTCGGTAGCTAACGGGATACGTTTTATTAATACACATCGCCATTTCGCAACACCGGTAGCACCTCCCGGACATGGTTGTACATTAACCTCCCCAACACGTGTCATATTCCAAAAGAGATTGCGTGCATTTGTTGAGCCACAAAATATATTACTTTCATCTTCATCTCTCCCAGCGCTTTTACCAATTGCCAAAGTCTTATTTAAATTGTTAATATTATTAATTGAGCGTATTGAGCCTCCACCACCACTGGCTATAGCACCCGTTGCCCCCATAAAAAGGTTATTATTATAACTCTTTTGATTGTATGATGTTACTAACGTACTTGTAGCTGCTGGTAATGACGATGATGAACTTACTCCTCGCCCATTTAATGAAATGTCATTATCATTTCCCATGCCACCAACACCACTTAATAAACGACTATTTGGAAGTGTTGTGTCATTCCCTTTTCCACCATTACTACTTTTTATGTCCAAGTTATAATATGGTACATTAGGTGCCTTTGTTATATAATGTGTTAATTGTGGTGTTCTCCTGCCATCACCACCGCTATCATTATTATACTTCAAGTAAGGATGACGATGACTTGTTGTTATTGTTGTAGGAGTTGCATTTGTCCCTATTGCTGCGTCATATCTCGATGATGGTGACTTTAGTGCTGTATGATTTATATCCACTTGTACCCGTCCACCATGTAAAGTTGTACTAGTCGTTGGTGAGCCTGTTGATGCTGTAGAGATTACTCCTATTCCTCCGTCTCTGTCTCTCGCTACTACTTCTGCTGACGATGATGATGACGACGATGAAGACAATGCAGGTTGTAAAGGTGGTGGTAGTATGCCAGCGGCACTACTGCTACTAGTAGCATTGGATAGTACAGGCGAATTATTTGCTAATACCCATGGCGGTGGACTGGGTCGATTTGTTGTTGTTGATGTTTGCAATGGCGATATGCATTGATAATGAGCCTCCAAATATTTATGTGTACCGGGGCATGGATCACCAAACATATTTGTTGCAGCTAAAACACTGCAACTTTGTTTATGGGCACATCTTGAATTTAGTACTGTTAAACTTTTTGGAAACATGCAATTCACACTCCATTCCATATTGCCATGATCATTACATATTGTTATCGAGAAGCGTCCATAATTCGCTCGTATCAAATTAATTAAATCGCCTGATTCACATTCTATTGTTAATTTCTTACCTTCACAAGCGTACGCCGTTTGATATTTCGGCGCTATTTATATTATATTCAATCGAATCCATGCAGGAAAAGAAGATGATGATTTTTTATGAAAACAAAATTATATTCATTTAGTGTAATTATTCTTTTACATGAAAAATCATTATTTCTTGATTGTTTATTTCATAATATCATAATAGATTTCAAGAAATATAATTAAATATATGTTATATCAATAATGAAAATTGTAATCAATAAATATAACGAACAAAATTAAATGTTCAAAACGTTTGTTGCAATTTCTTGTTATAGTTATCTTGGTTCGGTTTGGTTTAATTTACATTGATATGTTTTAATTTGGTTTACTCTGATTTGATTGAACGATGAATTTTTTTATACCTGTAACGAAAGCTATATAGACAGATATATATATATATATATATATATATATATACATATATATGCATCCACATCATTTTTATCGTAGACGCTTTTTATATTTAAATTATGAAATGGATATCTATATTATGAAATTCTTACGCATCATTTTGATACCGTTCATTTGATTTGTTCGTTGCTTCCATTTATTTAATTTTTCATTAAGAAAATAGTTTTACTCCTTTATGTAATTATTGATGTTTACTTTTGTGCTGTTGCTGATATTGCTACTAATGTAACCAAGAAATATGTCATAATTTAGTTATTATTGATGAATGGCCTTACTGCACATGAATTGAGATTACTGATACGCCTAAAGCCATATGGCATTACAATGCGAAGCATGTCCGAAATCTATATAAATACTAACATCCAACAGCTTTCGGATGATAGATGTCGCTGCTGCTACAGAATGTTGCTCTATTGAAAATTGAACTACTGCATATAACTGAATATCAATAAACATCCGAAGTAGCTGTTTATGTAAGAAGTTGCCGTATGGCACGTACATCATATTATTAAGTTGTCTAAACAAATAAAATGAAAATAAAAGCAACTTCTAAATGAATCAAAAACAATTAAGACAATCATATTTGGCTGGGGCCAAATTTTTGGCTACCCACTGCCAATACACCACGATCTTAGGATCCTGATTCAGAACCTGATTCAGTTTTTTAAAAATAAATTGAAAACATAAACATGAAAAAATGAAAGTTTGATACTGCATAATTTCGAGTAGGTGAACCCGATTTACATGATTTTTAAAACAGACATTGTAAATTAATAGCCTCCTTACTTATTCAGCCTTCTATCTTTTGCAGTTTACAGATGATGAGCACAAAAATACCAAATTTTGCTTAAAAAAGTGAGGTCTTCTCAGTTTATGTTGCACTATGGGTGGGTCTTTTGACAGATTTGGTCCGTTATTAATCCCAATCTGCGTGCAAGAACTTTAAATGACTGCCAAATTTGAACTCGATATCTCAAATTTCATGACCAGAAGTATGCTTACAACAGACAGACACGCAAATGGACATATATGTCCGTTTGTGTGTTAATACCGAATTGTCTGAATCAATCCGGTATTTGACACTGACCACTACCCCGACACTACTTTCTAGGCGTTACATAATGACAAAGTGAATATACCCCAAGCCATTGGATGGTGGGTATAATAATAATTATGATGAAAATTAAAATCAGAAGCATTACTGCTCAGAATAAGTCTACTATAATAGATAACAACAGGGATAAATTCTTCTTGATTATCTTCCATGTAAGGAAACATACTTTAGACTAAAGTAATGACACAAAGCACAAAACTAGATGTTATATAATTCTTAAATAATTGGAATCAAGTACATTTTCTTATGTATTGCACTGCCACCACCTACCAAATGTGATGAACTACAAAATTATAAATTGATTAAATAATTAAATGCTTAAATAAGTATATCGAGATTGTTACTTCATACGATATAACAATAATATTTATGCGAAAATGGTAACTTATGTGAAGAAAATAGCTGAATTGATTACATTTTATCAAAGTATAAATCTAACAAGTCGCATTTTCCACAATTACCGCACAGTGAATCATTCGTTTGTAAATATTCATTGAATATTAATAAAAAAGGCAAACTTACCTTAATATAACGATTTTAGAGTAGATATGTGCCACAAATATGTATGTTCATATATACTCACGTCACGTATCACATCTGAAAATCATGAGAAGAATAAATTTTTTATTAAATTGGTTATAATTTTAGTTCTAATTATTAATCATATATCAATCCACACACGAACTTACATTCAACATATTTATATGTTGATTTTATGATTGAAAGATTATTAGCAGAACATATTATTATAGAAAACCATCCATGATTGTATTCCGTTCTTGCATCGTCATGAATTTTTGCACTTTTTCTTATCACATGAATAAAAAATAAACTCTTTTCTTGAAAGCAGCATGATTGTCAGACACAGATGCCTCACTCATAAGATAATTCTTTTTCTTCATTTTTGCTCATCAACTTAATTTTAATCTTTTCTATAACTTTTCGTGCTATCGTTCGTAAATAGAATTATAATTGTAGTACACAGGTCATCCATGCATAAAAAAAGTCTGCGATAGTTGAGCACGAAATGAACTCAATAACTTTTTTTTCACAAAAATACAATCGTCCTTTATTCAGGTTGAGCAACATATAATTTTCACAGCTTTCACGAAATTTGTATAATTTTCACACCTTTCACGAAATTTGTATAATTTTCTCCTTTTTTTCTTAAATTTTAAATTATTTAACTTTATACAATAAAGTATTTTAAATAATCAGTTAATAAATTGTAATTATTAATTTAAATTAATTACTAATTAATTATTTAATTGCCCCTTTTACATTATTGCCACAATCCACAACATATTCACCATATCGAAAAAATCTGTATACTGAAAATATTTTCATTGCATTTAATGGTGTAGACTATAATCTGCACAGTCTCCATAGTCTTTTCACATCGAAAATTGACGCATACTACCACAGTCTATGCAGTCATTTCACGTAGCACATTTGTGATACATTTATAACTCTATATATGTGAGCTACATATGTTTTTAATTTTTGTATAGTCTACATAATTCAGAAATATTTGCTAGAAATAGTCCGTTTTACCAATTATAACTGCTGTACGTGCAGCATATTTGTTTTGATAGCTATATACAAATTTTTTGGGCTTTTGCATGTAATAAATAAAGCAGAGTGAAAAATATTCGGTAACACCTACAACAAAAGAGAATCATAAATTAAAATAAATAAATTAAATAAAATCTCCTAAACATTTATTTATACATTAAAGTGCAATTTAGAGCGTTTTGCATATCTAAACGTAACCAAATATTTGGCATCCAATAACCTAAAGAATCTAAAGATAACTAAAGATATGTCTTTTTTAAATATTTACCTTTAAACTTTTCAGTCTTATGTACTCTGTTGAAAAATTTTAAAGTGTAATAAATCTTAATTCTTACAAATAAATATAACACTTCCTTAACATTGACAGTAACACAAAAACGGTACAGCCCCTTTTTAAATACTAATTCTAGTAAAAATTGCCTGATAAAAGCATTAAAATAAAATGGAATAAATTTTTTTTTTACCTAAACGCAACTTAATAAATGAACTTAACATAAGCTTGATTTATAGTATTGTTGATACTCAAATGTACTTTTCCTCTGCCAGTTCAACTTAAAGAAACAAACGCTTTGTATCTCCTTCTTAACGTTAAACTTTTAGTACCGCTTTGTAAGAGAAACAAAAATCGCTTCTCTGTCTCTTTCTACAACTCGGCAAAAAGTTTATATAAAAAAAGTAGTTTTACTATAGAAAAAGTTCTCGAGGGAGCCAACTAGAGTTTTTAGTGCTATTTCTATAGAGAACTCACTCTTTAGTTAACCAAATATATGAAGGGATAAAGGTTTTTTGTACAGTAGTATGCGTGAATATTAGTAGTTTTGAGTGTGCTCTACAGTGAGGAGACGATATTGTCATAGTAAAAATCCAATCATATTAAATGATTACCTCATTTAACAATTCAATAGATAACATTTATACATACACATATATATATTTATATTATCTTATATATTATTTATTTATATTTATATATATGTATATATATGTATATATTGTAAAAGTTTTGTGAATGGAATATTCAATTAATTTTTGGTATATTTATTAATATATATCTAAATATGTATAGTATTAAGTTGGAATAGTATTATGCTAAATGCATAATCATTAACATTAACTGTTGTTATACTGCTGAGAGGGCCAAAGAAGAATAATTTTCTTACAATTGAATTGCTTATAAGTTAAATAAAGAAAAGAGTAGAAAGGAAAAATAGAAAGTGTTCATTTTGCACACTTAATTAGAAGCTCAAACAAACAAAATATGACGGATTTCCAATGGCCATGGGAGTATATGTTTCCGCCATTCTTTACATTGCAACCGCATGAAGAAACCCGTCAGCGTCAATTGAATGTTTGGTCAGATTTATTTCTGAAATATTTGAAGCATCTTAATAAATATACGATCAATATAAATGAGACAACATTTCCATTATTTTATAATGAGGATATTAATAGACGTCTATCACCATCAATGATATTACAGATATTAGAAAGATTACAAATAACTGGTCATGCTCAGCCAATGGATAAGAAACGTCAACAATGGTCTGTATATTTCCATACGTTAGAAGAATACGGTAATTTAATGTACGAATGGATTGAAGACACTGGTCAAATCAACACGGTCTGTACACTATATGAGATAATATCTGG
Source organism: Melophagus ovinus (assembly GCA_023089585.1). Classification (NCBI taxonomy): domain Eukaryota; kingdom Metazoa; phylum Arthropoda; class Insecta; order Diptera; family Hippoboscidae; genus Melophagus; species Melophagus ovinus. Next base: position 256,237 of record JAKKIB010000197.1, read on the forward strand.
ACAATCGACAGCTGAAAAAGAATTTCATGATATTGACGAAAGTGTCCTTATAAATGTTTTAAAATTATTAGAAGAGAAAGGTAAATGTGAACTAATTGAAATGGATGGCAGTTATGGTGTGAAATTTTTTTAAATGCAAAAGGGAGAAAAACATGAAACTCCAAAAATTAAGGATTAATTAACTTTAATATAATAATAGCGATTGCAATGAAATATTAAATGAAACGAGTTTTTTAGCAAAAAATAATATTTACAAAAAAGTTTGCTAGGTATAATTGCTTTGTACGAAAATATATAATTTTCAAAAGTCCTTCAAATTATAGTGAGCATCTCAGAATGAATTTTTTTTATTGCTGTGTATCCATATATTTTTATTATCAAATTCTATATAGAGATTCAAGTACCGTAGAAATTGAAGTAACAAGATTTGTTGGGATCTGATAATTTTCACATTTTGCCTTCAAGAAAGTTCGCTGTACGAAAAAAGTATACGTTTTCGGATATTTTTTAAGGGAAATTTTTATTCACTTAAAGTTGAGCCATGTTTGGAAGAAATCAGTAAGAAAAATTGTAGGTGTTTTCGTCCTTTGCACTTAATACAATAAACAATAAATCAAAAACAGTGGAGATGCTTTTAGTTTAGAAGATGCTTTCAGTTTAGGATGTTTTAATGTCGAACTTTCTTATTGGAAAATCTTAGTTCTTTATTGAAACTTTCTTTTTTTCTATAAGTAGATGTGGATGGAAAAATACTTATGTGAACATTTCTATAAACACAAGTAGCAAATTTTATATTTGCTTGTGGCTAAATTTTTGATACCCACCACACATACGCCATGATATTACAATTCAGAGGGTGTTTTAACTGTTCCTTAGTAAATAGAAAGTGTAAGCATAAAAAGGTTAAAAATTACTATTAAATAATTTTGTGTAAGCATGACTGATTCGCATGATTTTTGGACAACTTTTACAGGCCAATGGCCCTTCTACTGGTGTCAAAATTTCAGCTTTTTATATTTTGCAGTTTGCAGATGATGAGCTAAGAAATTACGTGTTATCCGTTTTTCGTTGCACAGTGGGTGGGGGCGTGTCATTTGACCGATTTTGCCTATATTCAATTCGACCGTACGCGTAAGAACTTCTCATGATATCTCAAATATTACGACCAGCAGAATGCTTACAACAGGCAGATACATAGATGGACGGACAGACGTACGGACAGACAGACATGATATACATGACAAACATGTACATCAATTCAAAATTCAATTGATGCTAACCAAGAATATATATGCTTTACAGGGTACCCAACCTTGTAGCCTTGTAGCCGCTACAAACATAATGACAAAGTGGATATATCTCCAATGTATAAATATTGCAATTAATTAAAAGTGTATATTAATTGTTCATCAAAAATAGAAATATGTTGGTCAACTCCTTGTGATTCCCCTTGTTTGGAGAATTATATAAAAATAATGTACATTTATTTCCAAATTGGAATATTATTATGCAATAATTTATTGTGTTTTTTTTTTAATTTATATATTCATTAAACTCTGCCAGTTTGATGGAGATTGAGATGTTAAAATAAGGAGTTTATTAAGATCATTGTAATAACGTAATTTCACATATTATTGTAATTAGTACTAAACTTATAAATGTAGTCTTTGGATTAACAACAAAGAGTTAGATTTTTTATCCTGTTTTCTTTTTTTTTGTCCACAAAAACAAAAAACAGCAACAAAAATCCGTTTACCTTAATACTATTTACTGAATGCATTTGAGCTAACTGTGTTAGGATATTGACTTTTTTACTTATGTATATTGAATAATGTATAGATTCATGTATCTAATAAAATCGATGTTGTTAAATGTCGCTTAACTAATGTTGTCATTAGATGATTAGAATATGTATTTTTTTGCTATTTCAACAACTGAATGTTATTGCTTACAGTTATTTAAATTGTTTTCAATTAGTGAAGACATTGAATAGTAAGCGCGGTTGCCAAGGTTACAATTGAAATTATTGAGGAAAACATGTTTAACATAACATATTCCGGGGTTTTTCTTTTTTTTTATACTTTGTTGTAAATAAATTAAATAAAAGTAGAAAAAATAATATAAAGGTATATATGTACAAAAGGTATATATATATATATATATATATATATATATATATATATATATATATATATATATATATATATATATATATATATAAAAAATAATTTAGAAATTTAAGAAGGTTATATGTTATATGTAAAAATAAGAAAAACCAAATGGTTATGATGTGATTGCCCGATGTAAGATATGATGAATTGAGTGGAGCACTATCCATTATAATATGATATGGGCATAAGCTGGGCGGCTTAATAAAATTTGTAAAATTTGGATATCGTATAATTTCGGAGGGCTGTAATAAATCAAATAAAATAAAATAACAATAAATAAATGATTTTAAATGTTGTAGAATTAAGAATGAACTTACAATTGAAATCGCTTCATTGGCCACACGACAAAATGTCATATGTTTACCACTGATCATACTTTGTTCTACACGTTTTGTAAATAATGGCTCAGACCACGGTAATTGATTTAAATGTGATAGAAATGTCCGATCATGAAATTCTATGGGATCAGATATAATTAATTTGTCTATTTAAAAAGAAGAAATAAAATTAAATAAAATAATTATCCTTCAAATATAAAAATTTAATAATAATAATAATAATAATAATAATAATAATAATAATAATTCAATAATAAAAAATGGATATTTACTTAGTAAAGAATCTTCATAAAGTAATTCCTCTTGAGTTAGATTTTTACGTTTCCTTTTTGTTTTGGCATAAATCGTATTCGGTATATATTCCAAAATATCACTATTATATAAAAATAAATTCTCCACATCTGTCATATTTAATGAGTAAAATTGATAAACGCCAAATGTTTCAAAAAATTCACGTACTGGTGTCATGCTGTAGCAACCAGCTAAATCGATCCGGGGATAGTACGTTAAAAATGATAAGCACATTTCCTGCTTAGTGGAATATCCACCAAATGTTGGCCATTTTCGATTTGATGTCTATTCATATAAAATAAAAATGGGCAACTTTATGGTCGATCTTGGTTAACACTTAAATATTTTAGTACTTTCTCTTTACTTGATTTTTCCGAATATAAATTTAACAAATGGACAATATTAATTAAAATTCTTGCATTTAGTATAACGAAGATAGTTCTGTTGAAATTGGATTTTCAATAGAACTATCTAAAAATTGTTCTTGTTGTCTGGAATAATGATTCGGAAAGAAACGTTTATATGGCCCACAATTACATTTATTTTCAATAATTTTCAATGTTTGGTATAACCGGGTATCAAAATTTAATCACGAAATATCCCATAAATTGCCTCCTTATACATTTTTAAATGGATGGTAAAATAAATTTAAGAATTTTATTGAAAATCAATCAGTAGATAATTGGAGATGTACGTCCTTAGTTATATAATAATATTCAGTCATTTGGAAAAGGCTTGAGAAAAAAAATACATGAAAAATAACATAATATTTGTATACCTCGTAGGCGCAATCGGTGATAATATAATCACCGGGTAATACGATAGTTTCATTCTCCAATTGTCTAACTTGTTGATAATTGTAATCATAATTATCATCTTCAATAATGCGTGGCAATTCATGACCATTACGTATATGCCTTAATATCATTTTACGTCCAGCATGATGTGTATGCAAAGTGCCAGATATAATTTTGATACCATTCTTCGGAAACATCTGTAAATATAAAATAAGTAAAAACTTTATACACGATTGATGGCCAACACTTAAATACCCTACACCACTTTGCTTAAAGTGATTAAAGACAAATAAGAGAATTACACTGTCAATAAAATAATATTGAAAAATAATTCTAATATCTCAATTATTTAAAAAGTTCGTATTGGCTCGATCTGGACCAAATTTTGGACAGATATCAGACAGGCATGTCTGCCTGATAGATATAAATCGAATCAAGAAGTGATTCTAAGTCGATTCTCATAATAAATGGTGCATTTATCTCAACTCCTTTTGAGTGTTACAAACACCTGCAACTTATTATATTCTGTACCACAAGTGGTGTATGGTATAAAAATTTGTTAATTAATTCTTATACTACCACATTTGAGCATGATGGGCTACATATACCAACATTACGATATAATTTTTGGCCGGGTGGTATTAATTGAGTATCCGATATAGACACGCCTGATATCATAATGCCAGCATCATGTTTCCTTAAATGCCTCGTATAATGTATACGAAAGCCCGAATTATCATGAACTATCATAAATTAAAAAAACCATAAATGGCAGTAAAAGATAAGAAAAAGAACAAAGAAGCGTAGAAATGAGAAAGAATTTTCATAATAATATTAACAAAGGGAAAAGAAAATTCATATTTAATATACACATGAAATGAAATGTTATTTCTTTACATTGTTGTCCATTGGGATTATCATAATGAATTTCCAACATGTAATATTTTGGACCAGTTGTACCGCCAAGGGGTATGCCGGCATGTAATGGTAAAAATTGACCTTAAATTAAACAAAAACAAAAACAAAAATATGAAATGAATATGAAAATATGAAAGCATGAAATTATTTATTTGTTTACGCTCGCTATTTGTTTATCTTTGTATCTTATGTCTTGGTCTATCGATGTATTATCATAAAGAATATGTGTGCGTGTGTGTGGGCATGTGTTACCTGTTGAACCAACCGACCATACAGCTACAGGTGTTATACATGCATCCCAATCTCTTGGTGTTAAAAGATTACTATTACAAATAGCACCGCTACTTTTCACCCAAACATTCCACGAAGCTGGATCGGAGCCGGGATATGATTTTGTTGAACATTCAAATAAAGTCATATGATGTACTAAAGGTTGAATATTGGGTCTATATAAAGTTAAACAAATAAAGCATCTTAAATACTTTCTTTTGAATTTTAAGGGCAATGAAATTTAATGTACAAAAGATCGGATAAGTGATATAGGGATATTTAAGAGTCAGTTTCGACCGGTTGTGGTATTATTACTTGCTCCAATTATAAGTTTAATATAAGCCAACAAAAAATTGCGGAAATTATTATGAAATGATTTTAATTTTCATATTATTTATTATCGTTTATTATCGTTTAATAATTTCCTTAAATCCAATTTGATAAATCGTTCTAGTAATGTTAATAGTAGTCTCACCTGTTTTTCCACCTACTACCCAAAAGGATATGTCGGAGACTCTATAAAGGATTTATATTCTTGATTAGCATCAAATTCTGAATCGATTTAGATATGTCTGTCGGTGTGTGTGTCCGCTTAGTCGTGTGTTGTCAATATTTTCTTGGTCCTCCAAAAGAGATATGTCGAGCTCAAATTAAATAGGAATATTGGAAGTCCTTGCAAGTAATTGGTATTTAAAATGGGCAAAATTGGTCGAAGGACAGTGAGGCGGAGTTTCTCTTAAGCAAAAAAAGATAGAAAGGTGAAAGGTGAATAAGTAGTAAGGCCATTGGTCGAATATATCTTTTTAAAAGTCATGCAAATCGTTCTCGCCCAAATTTTCATTTTTTTTTTATATTTACATTTTCTATCTACTACTGAATAACTAAAACAGGAATCGTAATATCCTGGTGCGTATATGCCGGGTATTCAAGATTTGGCCCCAGTTAAATAAAATTTTTTTTTTCAAGACATTTGATGTACAATACAAGGCAATGTGCAAATCAGAAACTTATCAGATAATTTTTGGAATGTTAATTGGCCTAATTTGTCATAAGCGTGGCTGTGAACTAAATGTGGCACGTATTTCCAACAGCAACTTATGCTTATACTAAAAATTAGTGATGTAAATACATCACTATTTTATATCCATAAAGTCAGGATCGTTTATTTTAGGCAACATCACTAAATGTCTATGGAAATCATTTTGGAGAATTTTCTTTCATTTATGCCAAAACAAAACATCGATGCTGATTAACGAGTAATAAATTTCAATATTATCGAAGCTTATTCGATCGGCATGTGAATTCATAATATCACTCACTTTAAATTTATTAAATCACTTTTTATGGCCATTGCAGTGTTTTGTTTACAAATTGCCAAGCTAACATCATTTAAATAACATTAATGTGGAAACTGAGTGAAGTGATACAGGTCTGCTAAGACTCTGGGCAAATAATGGCAAATAAGCGATATCGGGGATTTATACACCTTTGTCTGGCTTACGTAAGTGAATTTTTGGAATCTTTACAAAAATCCATTAATATGTTATTACTATCATAACATATTAATTAGATATAAATGTGTGTCATGAGATAATAATTTATTTTGACTGTCACTGGAGCTTCCATCCATTATATGATAAGTATTGACATGAGATTAGTTATAGTACAATATTACAAGAAGCCGGGTAAGCATCATTTGTATCGGATGATAATGTATTAGATTCGCTTATACTTATTAACTGATGAATTAATTCATCATCATTATCATCATAATCATAATTAGAATAATCACAATGAAGCGATTAAAATAATTCAATATCTTTTTACATTTTATTTAATAATATTCGATTCGATTTGAATCTAATGACTGATGAATGATCGATACAAAATGAAGTCTCTACAATATGATCCAATTTGATCCAATTATGCTTGTACATAAATATATAAATATTATATAAAATGTATCCTTACCCATGACGTGTTAATAATGCTTCATAGCCAATAATATGATGTTTATCGAACAAATTTAGTGCTTGAACTATTTTACACCAATACAAGGTATCTATAGAAGGTTCAATTGATACCTAAAGAAATTGGTATGTAAAATACACCAAAAAAGTCCAGTTGATTAAAGAAATATTAAAGAAAAATTTACAAAAAAATTTCAAGTCAGATTAAATGAGAAAAAATTTTAAGCAGAGATATGAAGAAGAAGCAAAAAAGGAAGAAGAAGAAAGAAGAAGAAAGTATCAAAAATGCTAACATTTTGTACAGCAACATCCCATGTGTGAATACCAGCTTGATTATGATGATTAATCGTTTGATAGAAATTATGTGTTTTACGAAATAATGGTCCCAATAGATGTAATGATTTAAAACCGCGATTTTTATTACCATGGCCCTTTAAATTTCCATATATTGGATCTGTGTCACCAAATGACCATAAAACTTTTATCGTATCACTCTACAAAAGAAGAAGAAAAAGGATACGACAAAACAAATATAGTAGAGATAATTTAATGTAAAATAAGTAAAAACTTTATAGTCGATCATGGCCGACACTTAAATACAAGTTCATTACATATAAGAAGATATTTAAAAAGAGGGACCTGTATGGACCAAATTGGGGTACACGTATTTTTTTTGTATCAAAACATAAGGTAATACAAAATTTCGGCTAAAATATATTCAATATATTCAAAATTGAAGGTTTTGTCTATACAAGGACCTTTTTTTTTGAAAAAAGCCTTTACGTGAGAAGTGGTGGTAGAAACAGATCCTATTTTAACCATTTTAAATAGGGTTAGCTTCTGGGCTAAAACACAATCATGTACCAAATTTTATAAAAAAATCTCGAAAATTTTGAACAGACAGGCTTAAATCGAATCAAGGAGTAATTTTAAGTGTATCGGTATAATAAAAGTTGGATGCTACAAAATATCTGAATAAACTTATAATACCCTGAATCACAAGTGGTGTAGGGTATAGTGTTATAGAGTTGATAGAATTATCAAATAAATAAAAGTCTGGCTACATTTTCATTTCATTTTCTTCGCAATTTAACCGTTTTCCTTTTTTTTTGTTGTTGGAGGGAAAGTACTGCTTATTCACAAAGTAATGTAATGTAGAAGAGAATGCAGTTATGGAAACTATTATTAATTAATTGCATTCGCACTTAAGGCACTGCATAACAGAACGCGGCTTATAAGACGTGCTTGATATTATCTTATCTTTTGAATCTATTAGATTCAAAATTAGAATTTAATTAGTAGATATTTAAAGTTTATCAAGGTTAGAAAGCACAACTATGGCAATACCATCGTTTATTGTCTCATAATTAATTTGGCCCATATCCAGTTCCCTTTTTAGACCTCGTTGCAATATTTAGACAGATATGACTACATAGATTTGGTAATGGCATATTGATCAAGCGTCAAACTTTATCGTTTCTTTTGATATTTTCTTCTGGATGCTGTTCTATTGCAAACGCTTTTATAAAACGTTTATGTCCAACAAATTCTTCACAAACAAATGGATGTGATGTGAGTGTGTGTGTATATGCGTACATATACATATATGTGTATGTGTATGTGTATGTGTATGTATATGTGTATGTGTATGTGCATGTGTATATGAAACGTACAAACGGATTTATACAGTAATAATTTCAGTAGAGAATAAAATTAAATTAAATGAAGGAGGGACATAATTCGTCGCAAAGGAAAGTATGGATGAAAAAACTTGTAAGTTAATTAATAATAAAAATTATAAGAAAGAACTACAAAAAATTATGCTTAAAATTATATATAAATTAATTAATTAGTTAATTTTTTTTGTCTTTTGATTTTAATAAAAGTTTTCCGTTGCGTGGAAGAAAACGATTTAAATACATTGCATATTCTTTGTTTAATGTGCCGTGATCAAAGAACTAAATTGGAGGAGAGAGATTATTATGGGAATACACCATTGTTGAAGGCATGCTATTTAGGCCGTTTACACGTTGTCGATATTTTGTTAAAATTTAATGCCAATTATAAAGCCGTCAATTATTTTGGTACGTAGGTAAAATTTTTTTTCCATCATAACCTAATTAACGTTATAACCTTATGACGTTATGTAATGTTAATGTAGCATTATGTTTGGAATTATGAATTATTAAATATGAATTACGAATTATGATTTTGTAGTGTGAATTTCAATAAAATTTTTATTTCGTTTATTTAGGTCAAAACGCTTTAACATTGGCCACGTACTCTGGTAATTTTGATATAATATGTAAATTATTACTTTATTGCTCCTATGAAGAATATAATAAGAGTACAATAACGCCAGCAATATGTGTAGCCTCCATGTTACAAAATTATCAATTATATAATTTTTTTGTGGATTTAGATCGTGCCAATCATGAGGATATAGAAACAGCACATGGTAATTTTAGTGATAACGTTTAATATTCAAATAATCTTACACCACAGATTACTTAAATCGATGTCATCAATCTTAACACTCTTGCACAATCTATAAACTTATAAACTAATAAATTTTATATTAGAAGTGTGCTGTAGGGTATTATAAGTTTGTGCGAACATTTGTAACATTCAATATTCATAACATTGAGATAGATAAATCAAAATTTTATTATACCGATCGATCGAGAATCACTTTTTGTATTGTCTTTTTTTATGATCGTCTTTTCGTTTGTTTATCAAGTTACCGTGTCGCAATTCAAATTGATAATTGACTGAAATTTGATATGTTTTGGCCCAAAGATAGAATACCGTTCAAAATAATTAAGTTCGGAGTATTTTGTGCGAAAATACTGTGCAATTTTAGGTTGTTTTTAATAAAAATTGTATGTTGCAAATTTATTTCAAATCGGACCTCTCAATTTGTACGACCCTCTTCCTTATAACAAAAATTTTTTTTTTAGTCAATTAAAAATTTACAGTTTTTTCCATTGTCAAATTGTAATTCATTTAAGCAAAGTGGTGTAGATTACTTGAAGAGATATAGACATATAGATTTTTCTCGTTGTAGGTTTAAACAGTAACGATATTTTCTCTTATAATAACCTGCTACGAAAGTCATAATTGTAATTGAAATTTTCATTTGTTATGTGCATTTTAAATGTAAATTTAATTTATCATTTTTCATTTATTTAACTTTAGATTTTATATTAATATTATGCAAAATGTTTGATAAATAATAAAAATGTAATTCAGTGAGAGAGAATTTTTGCCTTTTCTTTGGTTGCAAAGATGAACTTTACTAAAAATCATTAAAATTGGAAGATTTTTAAGACCACTTTTAAGTCCTTATACGGAAAAAAGTTATAATTTTACATATATTTTAACGAAAATTGGCATATTATTATTTTTTGACATAACAAATAAGTGTATCAAATTTGTTACAGATCGGTATATTTTTGGGATTTTCTTTACTATAAAACGAACTCTTACAAATCCTTCGAAAATTTATAATTATTCACTTGCTTGACTTGTAATTCATATACTTGACACTTTAGTCACATTGACTGTTTCGTACAGCAAAATGGTGTACGAAACAGTCAAAGAGAAACAGTCAAACCCGACTATTAAGCTCCTACTTGTTTTAATTGTTATATTAGATTATTTGTTAACATATTTTAGGATAGTACACGTAATAAACTTACCCCTAATGGTAAATCATATGGATCGCATGTTTCAACTTTTCTATAAAATTCGATTTGTGTGTGGGTAGCATTTTGAAAGCCATTTACCACAAAATAGTTTTGTGTATCATCTTGCACAGGTGCTGCATTACGTTGAACAGAAGAACCATGGCAGTCCTAAAAAAATACAAAACACAAACAATAAAAAATACATACAATAAACAAAATACATTTACCTAAGTTGATTCAGAATAAACCTCTGAATGGTTTTTATGCTCACCATTCAGAGGTTCGGGTATATTAATTTTATAATTACTTTTTCAACATCCGAAAGAAAGGATCGGAGGCCACAAAGTTTATACATATATATATCCATCCACAGCATTATATTCTGAATCGATTTAGACATTGTTCGTTTGTCTGACAAAAAGGGTCAGTGAAACTTCAAATATTAATTTTTGGAAAAATTGCGAAATTTGTTAATAAGAGGAGTAGATGGGAAGAGGGGGGAGCGAGGGCCATTCAAAAAGACAATCTATCTGGCTCAAAAATCTTGCTTAGAAATTTCTTAAAGAAATATTTACAATAGTGATTTTTTTCTTTTTTCTTGACATAAGAAGGTGAAGAATATGAATTCAATAGATACGTACCATCCGAAATAGAGCGCGCTTACAAGTTATGTTTTCTTAAAATATTTAAAAAAATTGTGATTAAAAGCTCGATAACAAAAATCAGATCACTTAGCGGACAAACTTGTATCAAGGCTAGAAAAAGTTTCTGAATTGTTCATTTTAATAATAAAATGTCCTTAAATGTTATATACGCTCCAATATAGGGCGTAATAAAAAAAAAGGTAGAAAAAAAAACTTTACATTATATTTTTTTAATAAGACTCATTAAAAAGCAGTCAAGCATGTTGCGTTATGGCGTCGGCCAGCAGTATTAAATAAAAAAAAAAAAGAAAAATAAATCCAATAAATGAAATATTCTCACTGCATGACCAAGCCAAGTCAAGCCAAATCAAATCGCATCCAATCGAATTGCATCGAATTGAATCAACAAAATAAATAAGTTAAATAAAGTAATAAATGAAAGTAAGAAAACAGAAAACAGAAAAAAATTGAAAACAAGAAAATACATAATAAATAAACATAATAAAAGTAAAATGAAGAAGGAAAAGAGGAAAAGTAAAACAGGCAAACAGTAACAAAAGTAATCTCCACTAAAAATCTGTAACACTTAAATTGGTTTTCTTTAAAATTCTGCCTGTCCATATACTTCACTTTATTTGATTGTATTTTATTTTACGTTTACGCTTTTTTATTGTATCCATTATGAACATTTTTGGTGTATGTGCGTGTGCGTTAATTTGATTACAAATAATATTAGCGCATTAATAAGTTTTATTTAAAAATAAAAAATTTAAAAAAAAATTAAAAAAAAACATCAAAAAAAAGAATAAACTTGACGATAGAAAACAAGAATAAAAACAAAATTGTTCAGACAACTAAAGAACGAATTAAGGGAAACTGTAAAAAATCACGACGACGACAACAACAATAATTCACTTTAATTCTTTACTATTTTTATTTTTTTTACTATATCGATGATTTGTTACGAAATGATGAGAAATATCGACATGTAATGATTGGATTTGGCAAATAAGTAACAACAGCAACAATAAGAACAGCAACTTTACAAATATTTTTTGATGTAAAATGTAAATTTCATCATCCAGATACAGCAATATCGAGGTGTTGAGTCTGGCCGATTTCTATATATATATATTTAATAAATTTTGAATTAAAGCACGCGTAATGTAAAAATTAATAATTAAGAAAATTCTGTATATTTGAGTAAGCGTTCATTTTTTTCATTTTTTTGAGTATTAAGTAAAAAAATGTAAAACTTTTGCTGACAAAAAAAAATACCAGCAAAGTTGTCAGTTTAGACTCTAGTGTGGGCATGGTAATTCATCATGTTCACAACTTTGAAGTAATTTGGACCATTTGCAATATCAACTTATTGACAAGAATGTTCAATATTTCTAACAAAGTTGATATGATTTACCAAAACTTTTATAACCCTAATCTTAATTACAGTACCTAGTATTTGATATTAATCAAGAATATATATAAAAATTTTATCGAATCTCTGACACTTCTTTCTTTACATGTTATAAACCATCTCATCCAACTCAGCATATTTCCAACACTACTTAGAAATAACTTCGATCTTTGAGAGCCATTGGTCTCTTACTTCTAAGATATTTCAAAGATGTTTCAAGTGAACTCTAATAGAGAAGGGCTTTAGCGTTTTTATACATTTTATTGCGTTTCTTAGTCCCCAAAAATATCAAAATAATTTTCATTTATCTTGTATTTTTGTTTTATTCAGTCCTTATTGCATAAAATTTTATGTTTGTTATTTATTGTTAATTGTCATTTACAATTAATTTAACTGGCTGATATGTAAATATTAATGTAAATACATTACATGCACCTGTTTACACTGTTTTAATGTTATTTCGAGCTCATCTCAAATGTGGTAAAGAAGGGTAAAGTAAAAGCAGCAAAAAAACAAAAGTAAATTTATATTTAGTTTTACTCAATTGATATGTAAAAATTTTGGCTAAGAAATCTGGAAGTATTACTGTATAGTTGAATCACGAAGAACCGTTAGTTGAGTCGATACTAGTTATAAAATGTCAAAAATCAGATGGCAATGTTATTATATCCAGATTTTTAGACGTGATCTTAAAATATTGTTCGCTAGAAAAATTTTTAGAGAACTAATAATAAATGAATATTAAATATCATGCAGTGTAAACCTTAGGGCAAAATCTTCAATCACATAAAAGATTTATTGATCCATAAGTGATCTGAAATTATATTTTATTCTTTTATCCGTATGGCATATTAGAAGAAACGAAAGGCACAGTTATATCTTCATAGAAAAAAATTTTATTTCTTTTTTTTCGCGCCAAAAAAAAGGATTTTTTTTATTGTAACAACAACAACAATAAGAACATCGGTAGATACTGCAATTATTACAACAGAATAGTGGAATTTGTTTTTAAATTCTTCTGATTTATATAATCATTTTTTTGTCTTAGCAAGCCTTCTTCACGTTTATGTATATATTTCATATATTGATAAAAATTTATAATTTATATTAACTTAATTCTATTACAGTTTTTTTTCAACCGCATGTTACACCTTCAAGAAAATCATTTCCATTTTATTATCATTCAGATTTTTTCAATCTGAATGATAATAAAATGGAAATGATTGCGGTATTGATATTTATTAAAGCCTTCGATGTCGGATAATTTTCAAGTGCATTCCAAGTTTGCCTGTTCATCTAACTGTCTGTCTATTTACTTAACTGTTCATATAAATTCATTATGGATTTATAGTTTGCATATTTGAGATACTTGTAATAAAAGTTTGTACGGAAGTTTTTTGTATGAAATCGGTTAGACTTTATAAAATTTTATAAAATTCTGTTACTGAATGATACTTCCTTAACATTGAATGGTATTTGGTGCAAATCGCTACAACGTAGCATTCAGAAATTTTAAACTTATATGAAGAATTTGGTTTTGCATACGAATTCGGATTTGGATTCGGATTCCAATGCATACCACTTCGATTAAAGTTTTTGTTTTTTTGATTCCTCTTTTATTTAATGAACGTAACAAATTTCTTGAAAGTTAACCATATTTATTTTTGGATGACTACGAAAGGTAAAAATCCTAATTTCAGTACCAATTTGATATTGTGTACATCCATACAAATTTTTAATTTTATGTACTTTTATAAAAAAAACTGAAAATGAAAATGATTTTTATATAATATGATATTTCTTTGTGACGTTTGAATTAAAATGTTGTACAAATTCAATTTAAATAAATCTCCTACATTGAATGAACGTTTTAAATAAAAATGATAATCATATAATAATAATTACAATGATGACTATGGTAGCGAAAATGAAAGTATGAACATTGGAAAAATATTAGAATATTTCTGAAATGAATGGGAATTTCTTTAGACTTTTAAATACCCTACACCATTTTGCTTAAGATGCTTAAAGAATCAAGTAAATGAAACATAATTCAAAAAAATAACACAAGTAAGAATCCAACATCACTTTGCCTACTGTAATTAAAAAGCTAAATAAATGAAGTACAAGTCAACGAAATAAAAAACTCTAATTTTTTAAATATTTGAAAATTATTTGAAAAGCTCGTTATATGGAAAGAGTTTCAAAAAATTGCCCAATCTGGACCAAATTCGGTACACACATTGATTATGTGAAAATATAGGTCAGTGCCAATTTTTTGTTAAATAAAAGGCGTTATATAGGGCGTACTCTTAAAAATTGTTCGATTTCAACCATTTTCAATAGAGTTCGCGCCCAGTGTAAAACACGTCCATTTACCAAATTTTATTTAAGTATTTCTAAAACTGCGACCTGTAGCTTGACAACGTATTTACATCGACAGATATTAGACAGACTTGGTTAACGTGATACTCTGATTTCTTTGCCGCATTCCTTATGTTGGCCATGGTGACTAACTAAACTTTACAATTTTTTATTTTAAGTTAAATCAAGAAGTGATTTTGAGTCGATCAGTATTTAAAAAGCGGGGTCTATCTTAATTACTTTTGGGTATTACAAACATTTGCACAAATTTATTCAAGTGGTGCAGAGTATAAAAATTGCAAATTTTCGAATAATTTTAAAGAAGATCCAAAAAATTGATCGGTAAGATTTTAATTTTCGTACACGGGTTTTTTACATCAAAATTCAATAAACTGATAATTTTCATTAGACTATTCCAAGTGATAAAATTTTCCCGTATGACGGTATCTTTATCGAAAAAGGCGTTACCTGGAGCATGGTTTTAAAAATGTTAACCACTTAGCAGAATTTCTTTAAATGTAGTCTTAGAAGGATTTTGAGAAAAATAAGCATATAAGACGATTTAAAAAAATAAGAATAAGATAAGAAGAAATTCTTAATTATTATTGACTTACTGAAATTTTTACTTAACTACTATTTTGTGGGCATAAAGCATAAGGTAAAAAAAGGTAAAGTTTAGTTAGTTACCATGGCCAACATAAGGAATGCGGCAAAGGAATCAGAGCATCACGTTAATTTTGGAAAAATGTATTTTAAAAAAATGTATTGTAATTACCAGAAAAGGGAAAGTTCTGAGAACCACAACAGATATTAAAAAACTGCTACCATTATATTTCTAAATACTAAATCCATCCATCCATTCTTAAAAAAAAGTTTTTTTGAGCCAAGTATTAGAATAAATTTTGAGGGAGTGGTATGACCAAACCAAATAATTTAGCATTCCAATGTTGCCATTGGATGGTATACCAATATATGGTATATGGTGTGCCCGAAATATAACTTTTTTCGATTTTGCAAAATGTACGTTTTTCACATTATACATATACACAGTGATAAAAAAGAAAAATTTAAGGGAGTGTTATGAACAAATCAAATACTGCGATACTCTAGTGTTGCCATCTTATAAAATCTATGAGTGATCACTTATTACATGGTAATCTTTAATACGTGGCTGTTCCCTATATTTCCTTTTTTTGATTATGTAAATTAGACGTTTTTTATATTATATGCAAATATAGTAATAGCAGAGTATTTTTCACACCCTTTATTTTATTAGATGAGGAAATTTTTTTTAACGAAATAACTGATAATATGTATGGGAACATATTTAATTTCGTATAGCCTTGGATCAAGACTTAAAACTTATTTACTTATGTATGTAAAGCAAGTACTGAGAAACGAACCAAAAGCAATTACCGAAACAATAGATGCATATAAACAAAAACAGTGCGCATACGCAGGTAGATTACGCACATGTAACAGGAAGCAGGAAACATAAAGCTGAAATATTGCATTCTATAAATCACAGAAAGGTTTTGCAGGCAACTCAAAATGCACCAACACTAACAAAACACTAAATTACCATTTATTGGAAAAGCGTATGGTCGACTTCTACAGGACACAACAAAAACGGTATCTGAATCAAAATTGAAAAACCCGTGTTCAATCACATTATGCCACAGCAGAATTATAAGGTCACAATCAACCTGAAGTCATAAAGAAAGCACTTTACTGGAAGAGACAGAATACCTAATTACTTGTAATAGGAACTCACAGCTATACACTCTAAAGTAGCAGACATAATCAACAAAATAATAGGCCAATTAAGGGGTATTTCCCAATTTCTAAGCAGAAGCATTATACCAAAAAAGTCTAACATGTTGGATCCACTAAATTATAGCCAATCACCTATCTGCCTACTATGTATAAAATATTCTCCAAATATCCACCATTCTCAGAGAAAAAAAGTACAACGAACAAAAACGCTGCAGAAAACAAAGTTTAGAATGTAAGGAACAACAAGTAATGGATGAAGCTGTCATGCAATAGGCATTCAAGTAAAATACAAACTTACATATATGCTACATTAATTAAAAAAAAAAGTTTTTGACATGGTACCATATATATGGTATAATGTCAAGGATAAGGATAATACATAAAAGGATAATACACAAAAGGTATGATAAAGTATATACACAAAATCCAATTCACAGTATAATCATATTCCTCTACAATTGGAAATCAAAAAACAAACCATCTACACCCACCACAGTAAAAGAAACTGAAACCATTAATACTAGTGAAGCCATAACAATTGGTAATGAATTATTACACAATCTAGAACAATATGAAACATACAAATGCTTGGGTTTTCACCAAAACATTAAACTAGATCGTACAAAAATTAAATACGAATTAAAATTGGAACACATTGAAACACTGAAAAATCTTCTTATATCGTAAATGTACTGGTCGTACACTAGGCCAACAAAAGGTACATTATAACTAGAATCAATCAAGAGCAATAATCAATCAAGAACTATGATAACAAGTAGAACTATAATTACTAATAGATCAGATGAAATATCAAAACGGCGTTCCGAGCGACATAGACTTAAAACTAACCATAAACAATAGGGCCTGCAACTAGCTGCCGCCTCTTAAACTTAAACTACCCCATGCCAAAA